>JACEEZ010008779.1:175569-195455 GCA_016584305.1 Chionoecetes opilio | reverse complement strand
GCGCTTTCCCACACCTGAGCTTTTAACCCACACCTGCCCCAGTATTACCCACCCTGACGCATTATCCCCAAATGACGATTATTACCACATGGTGCATTTTCCCCACACCTGACGCATTATTACCCCCCAACTGGCGCTTATTCCCACACCTGGCGCTTTTTCCCCACCCCTGACGTTATACCACACCTGACGCATTTTACCCACCCTGACGCATTTTTACCCACATTGACGCATTATTACCCCCCCTGACGCATTATTACCCCCCCTTGACGCATTTTTACCCACCCCTACGCATTTTCCCCACCTTGAGCATTTTTCCCCACGCTGAGCATTTTACCCACCTGACCTTTATTTCCCCACACCTACGCATTATACCTACACTGAGCTTTTTAAAACACCTGGCCAATTCCCTACACGACGCATTATTACCACACTGGCGCTTTTACCCACCCCTGACGCAATTCCCCACACCAAAACCATTATTACCCCCCCGACGCATTTTCCCCCAACCTGACCCCCTTGTACCCCCTGGCATTTTACTCCCTGACGCATTTTTTTACCCACCCGACGCATTATTACCCCCCGGGGCGCTTATACCCCCCTGACGCATTATTACCCACACCGGGACGCTTTTTAACCAACCCCTGGCCTTTTACTACCCCTGGCGCAATTCCCCCACACCTGACCTTATTCCCCAACCTGGGCTTATTCCCCCACCGACGCATTTCCCCACCCCGACGCTTTATTCCCCACACCTGACGCATTTTTCCCACAAACTGGCGCATTTTTACCCACCCGACGCATTATTACCCACACCGGGGCGCTTATTCCCCCCCTGGGCTTTATACCCCCTGGCGCATTTTACCCACACCTGGCGCATTTCCCCACACTGGCGCTTATTACCCACAACCGACGCTTATTACCCACCCTGGCGCATTTTACCCACATTTGGCGCTTTATTCCCCCACCCCCTGGCGCATTATTCCCCAACCCCTACGATTTTTTACCCCCCCGGGCGCATTTTTTACCCCACTGAGCATTTTTACCCAAACCCCGGCGCATTTTTAAACCCACACCGGGCGCATTATACCCACACCTGGGGCATTTTTACCCACCCCTGACCATTATTACCCACACCTGGCGCTTTTTTCCCCAACCTGGCGCATTTTACCCACCCTGGCGCTTATTAGTGTTTTTTTGTTGTTCATTTACCTTTTTAAATTTTTTTGTCTGTGCTAATTTTTCACTTGTTTGGTTGAAAATTTTATGAAACCCCGATTTATTTTTCCCAATTCTTTTTTCTTTGATTTGTAGTTTTGGAAAATTCAAAAATATTTCTCATTTTTTAATTTTTTGCCGCAATCTATACATTTTAAAGTGTGAAAATAGTGGGAAAAATAGAAAGAAATTTTCATATTTCCCCTGCAATGTCCCCCATTTTTTTTGTATGTGATTGGTTGTCGTTAGTAACTATTTTCACACTTTGTAGCATCTCTCTCTCTTCTTCTCTCTCCTCTCTCTCTCCCTCTTTTCTCTCTCTCTCTCTCTCTCTTCCTCTCCTTCTCTCTCTCTCTTCTCTCTTCTCTCTCTCTTTTTTATATATATATTATCAAAGCTTCGCCTTTTTCATCCTGTGGACACCACACACCCACACACAACACACACACACACACACACACACACCCCACAACACCCCCACAACACACAACCACCCCTGGGCCATAAACCCTTCCTAATCAACACAAAGGGAAAGGCCCCGGGAACTACTCCGGATCTCGCCGGTGGTTTCGCTCAAAGCTGAAAGCACCCCAGGAAAATAGGGGGGGCATTATAAACCTCGTTTTTTTTTGTTGTAGTCTTTAAAATAGCTGAAGCTTTACACTCTCTGGGGGGACATACAAAACACCATTTTTGTGTTTAAATAAGTACCCGTCAACATTAGCCCCCGGGGACTCTACTCAAGTCAACCACTTTATTTTTATTGCTTATCCCGGTGGGAAATTTATCTTAATTTTTTTTGTGTTTTTCTTAGGAATTATTTTGGTTATGTACATATTGGTCATTTAGATTTATTAAGCATTTTTTTTAGTCTTTTGTTTGTGCTTCAAAAGCAGGATCATTTTACCCCTTGCTAAAAGGGGATTTTTTTTGATATTAGTAATTGTTATTTTTATCTATTCTTTCCATCCCCTTTTGTTATTTTTGGCTTTTCTCTCGCTCTCTTTCCCTTTAACAACTCAGCTCGTCGTAACATTTGGGGCCCTGCCGGGATGTAATAACCTTTACTTTGGTTATTTTTTCCACTTCATGTATTCATATTTTCTGTGTTTCCCCCCCAGGTATTTTTTTTTGTTGTGAGATTTCACTGTGTCATGTTGGGGGTTTTTACTTACGGTGCTACATGATTGAGCGTTGGATAGCTGTCCCTTAAAAAAACTCACACACGAAGGCCTGGTGTAGGGGCTTTCCATTTCGCACACTGTTTAAAAATTACCTTATTGCTCTTTTTGATATTTTTAAATTTAAAACACTTCCCCCCCGAAAAGCTATATGACTCATCTTTTCTACGGAACCAGCGATTTTCCCAAATTAGTTAACTCACTCGATTTTAACTTGCCCAGTTAAAAACTCAAACATTTGAGTATATCCCAGACTTGTGTGCGTTTTGGGGTATTTCATTCTCTGGTACTTCTCCCTGGCTCGTTAACCTTCGAAGTAAAAAAAACTCCGGGGGTCATTCCCCTATAAATTTTCCATTCAGGGTAGTTCTTAATAGCTCGAGTGAATTTTCTGAAATACGCCCTTGGCTCTCTTTTTAACCTTTTGGGGGTTCTTAATTTTTTTTAACATTAACCCAGGGATTTTGATGCGGAAGATTTTGTCGGTAATCCTCTGCAAAAAACTAAAGCTGCAAGATTATAAAGATAAACTCAAGTATATTCCCGCTAATTTTAGCATCCTTTTCATATGAAACAAAAAGGAACATTTAATGACACAATATTAACTCATCTGGGTAAAGAACCAAAAAAAGACCCTCACAAAAACCCCCATTCTAGGGTTTTTCAGACACAGTATTCCCCAAAAGTGGAAAAAGTGAAAATGCAGGCATTACAAATGAATTTTAGCTATGAAAAGAAGAAAAAGGCGTGAAAGAGAAAAAAAGAGCGTGAAAGAGCAGAAAAAAAAACGTGATAGAGAACATCATTTAAAACCCTCGCTCTGCAGAAAAGGTCACCCCACCAAATCCAAAAAAATTTACAATTAACAAAAATTTGCCTTTTTTCCCTCAGTTCTCTGATTACGACCCTAAAGTTTTTTTAGAGAGTTGAACCTCGCCAGCTTTTTTCAGGTCCCTAAAGAGGTTGGACCTGGTAGTCAACCCAAAAACTTAAGGGAAAAGGGTTTATCTTCTAGACGGTGCGGGATAACCCGTTTATGAGGATTTAAAATGCTATATTAAGTTTACGCGGTCACCACAGAAAGATCGACAAAATTTCCGCAATGAAAAAAAATACTGGCAAAACTTACCTAAAATTTTGCCTCGGGAAAAATTCAGAGCCCAAAAAACGGCTCAAGCGCATCAGCCCATTAGGGACGTCGGGAAAACTCGTAGCAGGGGGAATTTAAACGAAAAATCCTATCAAACATTTTGCACATTACAGACAAGGATGAGACAAACCTACCAAAGTGCTAAAATAAGAGTTTTTTCCTTAGTAACCCCTTTTCCCTCGGGAGAGAAGAAGGTCAGTCCTTTGTAAGTTCGGGGTGCAAGTATGAAAGGATGGAAGCTGTAGAAGTGGTTCCAAGCCAAATGTGTTCTGCTATTCTGAAAGAAAAGGGCCCTCAAAAAGAAGGCCCTGCCCCTAGGTGAAAAGTAGTAAAAGGGCACTTTTTCAAAAACCAGTTCTTGGTGAACCAATAATTCCCCCCCTTTTTGTTACTGATCCTTTTTAAAACCCCTTTCAGGTCAAAAGGTACGTCTCCCTCGACTTGACTTGAGGAGCGCCCTCCCCAGTTATGGGGGATCGCTTTGCCAATCAAACCCTCTTAAAATCGCCTTCAGGGAGTAAAAACGGAAGTAACGGGGGGAGAAGGGTACCCAAGATTTTCACCAGATTTCCCCACCTTGGTAGGGTGCCCCTTGTTTTGTCCGCTTTTTTAAAGGAGTAAAACCATGCGTCAGTGAGGACAAGCCCTTTCCCCCTTCCCTCATAAAACTTCCTTTTTAGCTAACGATCGGTGGGGGTTTGTCACCACCCCTTGTCACTAATAACTCACCTACCAACAACCCCCAGCTCACGGAAAAAGGAGCAGCAAATTTTTTTCCCAAACGTGCCTTACCGTGCACAGTCCGAACAACGCTCAAATACCCCCCCCCAGCCCCTTTTCAATACCACTCCCCATACGCCTAACGTAAGTCTTGGCAAGGTATTTCTGAGCAACTACTTGTGAGGCTCAAGGACGATGACTCTGCTCGGTCCAGGGGCCCAAAAATTCCTAAAAATCAATCACTCATTCCTTCTTTCTTTACCCGGGGCAAAGTTCTTAGAGGTATTCAAAATGCAAAAAAATTTCGTGATGCCACTTTTGGGTGAAATTCACCAAAATTTATTGCCAATCAACTTTAGAGAGCCAAACATGGGGATCGCTCATGGAGACAAGCCGGTCACTAGGAATTAAGAAAAATTTTGACAAAATACTCAATGATTTTACGGCCAGGGGTTAAAAAAAACATAACTTTTAATGATAAAACATTCACCTTGCCAGTTATGGAAAACCCAATCAAAAAAAATTCCTAGTACCCACTCCAAAACCCATCCGTGCCGAGGAACCTTTTAAAGACATCATTGACATCGTTGGCCCCTTGCCCAAAACTAGGGGAAGGGAAAACCCAAAAACCTCATATTTGTGTCCAACCACCCGATCCCCGAGGCTTTCCCACTTAAAAACATTACAAACCAAAAAAAATTGTGTCAAAACTCACTCAACTGTTCAACCTTTTGGGATACTAGGGAAATTAGTGACCGCGCACAAATTTTCCCGGGGGTCTCTTTTTACAGTTCTGGCAGAGTTTGGGTCACACAGACCTATTTCGGCTACCTCCCCAAACAAGGGGCTTTTGGGAGAGGCACCGACCCTTAAGGACTTCCCCCAAATTTTTTTCATGACAAGGGCCAGAATGGGGGCGAAGCCTACCTTTCTCCCTTTTGCCATAGGGGCCCCCCCGAGTCCTTTTTGCCCCTTTGGGGCCCATTTTTGGTCGAAATTGGGGGGCCTTGGCCCAAAAAAGGTAAAACCCCCGAAAATTGTAATTACCAAAATTTAGAAACTTTAAAACTTGACCAAAATTTTCCGCTCATTTGCTCGAAGCAATCCAAAAAGTCGGGTAAGAAAAAAACCCCTTTGAAAAAGAAGTAGAAACAATTTCAATGAAAGGGTGCCAAGTCCTTTCTTTTTCCAGTTTGGTTCCCTTCAAACAAAAAACATGCCTTTACATCGTAAAATCTTGCAAATAACTTTTCATAACACCCCGCCGCCGTAAAAGCATCGCTAATTTCCTTAATCACTAAAAATCAAATAGACCAAACTTCACCTGAACAAATAAAAAAACCTTTTAAAAAAATGCCGTTTTCCCTTTTGTACCCGAAAATCCCCACCCTTTAACGGGCAGATTTAAAAAAAAAACTCAAATATTTGGGGATCTAGAGATTACCTAACCCCACCATCTTTCCCTTCCCGGAGAGAATAACCACCCTTTGTTTAAAAAATAAAGATGTCCTTGGCATCATCCAAATTTTTTTCATGACCCCCAGATTCGAGCTTTTTCCCCCGGAACCCCTCCTTTTGTCACAAACCCCCCACCCATACCTCCGGAAAAGTGACCGGAGAGGGGAAGAGGTGGAATCTATCCACAGGGACGGGATTCCCCCACCAGTCCCGGGGGCCCTCACCATGTCTTTTCGTCCCCAAGGAGGTGGACAACTGCGCCTTGCACGGACTACCCCCAGAGAAACCCCTGTGACTGTTCCGGACGCCTACCCTCTACCCAAAAATAATGATCTCACGACAAAGGTTGGGCAGACTATTAAAATAACAAAAAAATTTACTTTTCTGAAGGAACACCAAATACCCTTACGGAAAAGGCCCCAAAAAATATCAGCCTTCATCACACCCTTTGGCTTTCCAAACAGAGTCATGCCTTTTTGGGATGAGGAATGCCCCCTTTTACCTTCAAAGGGGAAAGGCTACTTTTTACAGGATCTGGCTGGGGTTTTTGTAACTTAGAAGACATTCTGATATTACGAGCATTTGGGGGCACACCTCTCAAAATCCGGAATGTGACCCGGGGGCGGGTCCCGTGCTCACGCTCCCGCTTTGCCCAAACCCTTTTTCTGCAAACAGATGCCGCGACACCGCCTTAGGAGCTTACTCTTACAAGAGGTGGAGGGGATCTTCCCCCCCTTGGCATACCACCCCCGCAAGTTCAACATCCCCCAAAAGCGGACAGCACCATCGAGAAAGAACTCCTGGAAAAAGTCTCAGCGGACAAAAAATTTTAGTGTTATTCCCCCAATCAAGATCCTTTTAAAAATCTACACTGACACAACCTTGCCCTTTCCCAAACGTGCAAAATTTAAAATCAAGCCTTCTCCGTGGTCTCCTTCCCCCAACCTTAAACCGACCATCAACATAAGGGCCCCCAAAAACATTGCAGGGCGCCCCCCCTCCACCTAGGGCTACCTTTACAGTTAAAACCCCACGACTCCACTTCTTCCCCGGGGTCTTATGGGGGGAGGGATCAAACTTCGCCATCCTCACCCGGTGACACCACAAGGTGGTGGTGGTGGTGGTGGTGATCGTAGTGGTTGTGGTGGCGGTGGTGGTTGTAGTGGTGATGGTGGTGGTGGTGGTAGTGGTGATGGTGGTCATGGTGGTGGTGGTGGTGGCGGTGGTGGTGGTGGTGGTGGTCGTGGTGGTAGTGGTGGCGGGGTGGTTGTAGTGGTTATGGTGGTGGTGGTGGTGGTAGTGGTGATGGTGGTCGTGGTGGTGATGGTGCGGTGGTGGTGTTGGTGGTGGTAGGGGTGTAGTGGGGGTGATTTTCAGAGCATCAAAGGACAGGTGTGAGATAAAAAGGTGACCGATATACTGAAAAATAATATTAAGGAGCATTAAAAGATGGGGCTTTCTTTCTATTACCAGCTTTTTCCTTCTGATTTTACAAATTTTTTTCAAGTTGTTTCTAATTTAGCTTCATACATTTATTTAATTTCCTTATTAGCATATTACCTTCTTATCCTCCACCATATCCTCACCACCCTATAACTTGTACTTGTAACCTCTTCCAATATCAACACCAACACCACATAACCATTAACACCGCTGCCATTGCCCCCATTTAGCTAACCATTACTTCTTTTGCCCGTATTCGTAGTCACATACCATCATTGTACGTGGTCATTGTTCACTTTTGTCTTGTCCTAATTAAATCAATATGTCATGCAGCTCTGTTGTGATTGCAATAGGGGTACTGTGTGATTGCTCTAGTGCTTTCCATGGCAGCTACAAGATCAAGTGAATAATTTTGACTGAGTAGAAATGGAACAAAATCATAGCAATTACCACGAGCAATGATGGTATGTGACTACGAATACGGGCCTAAATCTTACCGTCCATTCTTTTACCTGTTACTTTTTTCTCATACATCTCTTCTTCACCATTAATTTTTACCTCTCTCTCTACCCCATTCAGTTTTTTTTTCTGTGTTTCTCTCTGTCTCTCTCTACATTCCTCTTACTTCTCCTTTATACCTCTGTCTCTCTTGTACCACACCCCATCTCTCTCTCTCTCTCTCTCTCTCTCTCTCTA
Source organism: Chionoecetes opilio (assembly GCA_016584305.1). NCBI lineage: Eukaryota > Metazoa > Arthropoda > Malacostraca > Decapoda > Majidae > Chionoecetes > Chionoecetes opilio. The sequence goes on along the minus strand of JACEEZ010008779.1, from coordinate 187,589 downwards.
CATTTCTCTTACTTCTCCTTTATACCTCTGTCTCTCTTGTACCCACACCCCATCTCTCTCTCTCTCTCTCTCTCTCCTCTCTCTCTCTACATTTCTCTTACTTCTCCTTTATTCCTCTGTCTCTCTTGTACCACACCCCTCTCTCTCTCTCTCTCTCTCTCTCTCTCTCTCTCTCTCTCTCTCCTCTCTCTCTCCTCTCTCTCTCTCTCTCTCTCTTCTCTCTCTCTCTCTCTCTCCATCTTGTTAGTGTTCCTTTCCTTAACTTTCGAACTTTCTTGCATAAGTCCTCCATTCTCCCTCTGTCTCTTTTCTCTTCCCCTAAATAAATGCATCTCTACCTTTTTCCCACCTCTAAATAATCACAACTCCCCTCCTATCTTCCATCTATATCTATCTATCTATCTATTACTCCTCCTGCCTTTGTCCTTCTAGTCGTCTAGCCCTTGCTTCCTTCCTAACTTTTGTCTCTAAGTAACTGATAACAAGACTGAATGAGTAAGGGAAAGAAGATAAGATAAGATTTTCATCCTATCTAGACACTTTGCAAGTACCAACTACAAGGTTATTGACTATACAAAGCGCCGCCACGTCAGTACGAACTAGGCGGACTCGAACCGCTGACCGAATGCACAGGGACGCTGCACATTGCGAGCTCACGTCTCTACCAACCTTGCCACCCTGACGGGCTAAGGGAAAGAAAGGAAAGGTGTAAAAAGAAAAGGAGTATAGTATAAATGGGAGAAGCAGTAGTAAATAGGCCATTAGTGAGGGAAAGTCAGCTGGAAACCATATGGTGGAGAAGGGAGTGAGGAATGGAAGGCGGAAAGGAAGGGGGGGTCAGGGGGAAAGAGGGGAGTGTTAGCGTTGGCGTAAGAAGAAAGCGAAGTATATAAGGAAAGAAGGAAGTTGATGATACATGAAAAGCATATGATGGAAAAATACTGGAAGAAGAAAGTGTATAGATGCTTTGAAAATCGGAAAAATGTGAAATGTTACATAAAGTGAGTAAAGATAACATTTTTTTTCTCTCTCTCTCTCTCTCTCTCTCTCTCTCTCTCTCTCTCTCTCTCTCTCTCTCTCTCTCTCTCTCTCTCTCTCTCTCTCTCTCTCTCTCTCTCTCTCTCTCTCTCTCTCTCTTCAGTCAAAATATTCCAGACTTCTCAGCCGATGTTTTCGCCATAATGCAGTCTCATGTTTTTTCTTTGCGTACTTGCAGCTAGAAAACGGAAGAAGATGGTCACTCTTCTTGTCACTGTCATTAAATTCAACCTTCAAAACAAGTGATGAAGGAGCACACTGCCGTATCCCTACATTTATTCCTACATTACAAGCTCCATCCGGTTTTCCAGAAAGTCCTTTGAGGGAGGCAGTACTGAGGCTTCACGTCACAACATGTTTACTTTGCTACTCTTCATAGAGACGCGTCAACATATTGGATCATGGCGAACATACAGAAGCAGGGAGAGTAAATAAACGCATCCTTGATATTATTTTCACAGTATGTCGGACATGAGTACTACCATCATACGAAACATTACCGCCATTGATAAATCAAATCGATAGAAATATGATGTTGAAAACAGTAGTAAGTACAGCAGGGCCGATCCTAACACGTATTTCTTAGTAATGGTACTGATACCTCCAGGGCCACGATGGTAGGCCCTGGAGGTTAACTTGAGGGCTGTGAGGTTTGGCCTTCGCCCGTGGTGGCGCATGATGTTTTTATAGTGGCGCCTGTGATTAGAGGCTGATGCTTCCCCCCTGTGTCCTTCGATGCACTAACAATCAAAGGTAGACTTAATGGGCAGCATGTGGGTACCACTCAACGATTGCAGAAATATTTTCTGTGGAATTTGGCAGCCTTCGGAGATCGAGCTCGGCTCATTAAATTGAGCACGCCTCTAGCAGGCACTAACCACTCTGCCACCGCCTCCCCGAACCAAATGTGTTTACAGGATCTGTCACATGGTGGACTTATTTACGAAGACAAATGTTTATATAATTTTTCACACATCATTCTAGATAAAAAATATGTATTAGTTTGTGTCCAAAAGCTGTGTTTACTTCCACACAAACATGTACACATCATATTTCTTTTTGTACAATCAAGAGGCTTCCTCGAATGAACTTTGCATGCGTACTGTTCGTTCACATGCACAGCCTCGAGCACATACCATTTTTAGACACAAACAGCGCAGCAAACATTTACCTCTGCAAAAACAGCGGGTTTGCGTACATACAAACAGCAGACTTGTTGATCCAAACACGTGGATGTGTTCTAAGTGCACACACGCAGCGGCAGCAGCAATGAAACACTCTCATGTCCGGAAAGTTAGCTCAATGTACATTATTATTATTTATTCATGGTGCATATTCTGTGCATTATTATTATTTATTCATGGTGCATATTCTGTGCATTATTATTATTTATTCATGGTGCATATTCTGTGCATTATTATTATTTATTCATGGTGCATATTCTGTGCATTATTATTATTTATTCATGGTGCATATTCTTCCTCAAAGCTCTTTTCCCTCCCCTCTGCTACAACCTTTCCTCCCTCCCTAATCGCCCATCCACTCGCCTTATTATTATCTCAATCCTTCGATCCCAAGAATGCACCATATAACATAGAATTTCCCATCTGTGTACTGCTGGTATAGATTTTTTTTGTCATTACCATGAAAAAGAACATTCAGTGAATTACTATAAAATAAAGTGAACATCTGCGATCTATTGAAGAATTGATTAGATTAGGGATTAGAGAGAGAAGAGTGAGGGATGCAATAAAATGTAATACGTAAAGATACATTGAAGTGTTAACACTCACCCTCGCGCACCTTCAGCCCTCCGGCAGCCTACGTACCTGCACACAAACACAACGCAACATTACTCTCGCTGCCAGAAAACACAACAAACATTACAAACATTAATTATCAGATCCAACAAAACTAAATAAACAAAAGTTCTTTCCTACACACCTGACCTTCGTGAATACAAATTAATGGCATTATCTTGCGCTGAGAAAAAACAAAGCATTATCGTTAAATGTAACTTGCTCCCTGGAGAAATCAAGGAGATGGAGGCGACGCGGAGGACGCTGAGGGTCGCCGAGCACCGAGGGGAAAAGAGGGAGGGGGAAGTGAGGAGTAAAGGTGGAGAGGGGAGTGGGAAATAGTGTTAATGGATTGCGGTCGAAGATTGGGAGTGAGGAGTAAGAATTATGGGGAAAGGAGGAAGGAATAGGGTGCAAGAGAAATGTAAAGAATGTAAAGGCATCTGTAGTATAATAGGTATGGGTGTGGCGCATTGTACCGGCCTTACCCAGCTGCATTACTGCTGGTCAGCGAGTGTTGAGAAGCGGTAGTTTTGTTGAAAGGTCACTTCGTTTATTTCCATCTCTTATAAATATATGCTAACATAAGTTAGCATATATTTACATCACAGTCTGATGTAAACTATTGCAGGGAGACTTAGATAAACTTAATGAGTGGGCAGTCAGATGGCATATGGAATTTAATATTGATAAGTGCAGCGTTATGAATGTTGGTAGAAAAAACCCTGGTAATAGATACACCATACGCAATGTATCGCTGAAAAGATCAGAAGGTGAAAAAGATTTTGGAGTGAGGCTGAGCCCAGACCTCCGACCTAGGAAACAATGTATTGAAACTAGAAATAGAGCTAATAGAGTGTTAGGATTCGTTATCAGAAGTGTTAAAAGTAGATGTGCGGAATTTATTTTAAAGCTTTATCTGGCTCTAGTCAGACCTCACCTAGACTATGCGGTTCAGTTTTGGTCTCCATATTACAGGATGGATATAGCCTTGTTAGAATCAGTGCAGAAAAGGATGACCAAAATGATACAAGGGATGCGTAACTTTAGTTATGAGAAGAGATTGAAGTTATTAAAGTTACACTCACTCGAGAGACGCAGAGTAAGGGGCGATCTGATAGAAGTTTTTAAGTGGATAAAGGGATTTAATAATGGAGAGGTAGGAAAAGTTCTTACGGCTTTTAACCAGGGTAGAACAAGTAATGGATTCAAGCTGGAAGGGCGTAGATTTAGAAAGGAAATAGGGAAAAACTGGTTCACAAATAGGGTGGTGAATGATTGGAATGGACTCAGTAGACAAGTAGTTAGTGCGGAGTCATTAGGGAGCTTTAAAGAGGGGCTGGACAAGTTCATGGATGGGGATGGAAGGTGGATGTAGGTAGTGTTAGGTGACAGGAACTACCACGTGTAGGCCTCGTGGCCTCTTGTAGCTTCCTTATTTTCTTATGTTCTTATAATAAATAATTATATAGTGTAGTTACATTATCAGTTCATTCTATGATAGAAACATTACTTGCTTCTTACTATATGTTTAGTAGTGCAGCAGATGTACATGTGTGATAGATAAACTAGTAGTTAACACCTGCATGTCACAGTAAGGAGCGGCGACTTCATCGCCGGGCTCCTGACACGGCAGAGCAGTGATAACCTGTGTCAGGGGAGGTAACGGATATTGGATCAGGGACTCCTGCCATTCCGTCACGATTTGTATATAATATATGTGTAGATTTACACAATTATACTACCTCAACTACCCTGGTGTCTCTCCACATCCTCACGAAACCACACATAATCTTTCCAGCGTATACAGTGATTGAAACGTGTTCATGGGTCTTACTCATCCCCAGCACTCAGGGTGAGTACTATGTGAGTAGATTTACCCGCGAAAAGGAATAACCAGAACAAGAAAGAGTGTGTGTGTGTGTGGGAGAAGAGAGAGAGAGAGAAGAGGGAGGGGAGAGAGAGAGAGAGGAGAGAGAGAGAGAGAGAGAGAGGAGAAGGAGAGAGAGAGAGAGAGAGGAGAGAGAGAGAGAAGAGAGAGGAGAGAGAGAGAGAGAGAGAGAGAGAGAGAGAGAGGAGAGAGAGAGAGAAGAAGAGAGAGAGAGGAGAGAGAGAGAGAGAGGAGAGAGAGAGAGAGAGAGAGAGAGAGAGAGAGAAGAGTTAGTACACAGGAGACTAGGAAACAAATGGCCCAAAATTGACGTCATATAAATAGGTTGAAGGGAATAGGAGGGGGGCATGGGGAGGGTAGATGGAGAAAAGATGGAAGGGGTAGAGAAAAAAGGAAGGAGGAAAATGGAAGAGAAGCCGGCACAAGGGAAAAGAATTGAGTCAGATTCGGGTAAAAAGAAGAAGACGTCAAGGATCCGTAAATTGGAAAAGATGGTGATCGGAGGACACGTTGACAAATGGACTGCGGGAAAAGAGGAGAAAACATTGTGTAAAAAAGGAGAGCAGGAAAGTGTGACACGGAGAGGAGAGTAAAGCAAAGGAAAATTAAGTTAGGAAAGAGTAGGTAAGAGAAGAGAAAACATTGCGAAAAGACGAGAGTAGGAAAGTGAAGTGTGTGGAAGACATTTAAGTGAAGGGAAAGTAAGTAAGGAGAGAGTGGGAGGAAGGCATTTAAGTGAAGGAAATGTAAGTAAGGAGGGAGTGTGTGGAAGGCATTTAAGTGAAGGAAATGTAAGTAAGGAGGGAGTGGGAGGAAGGCATTTAAGTGAAGGAAAAGTAAGTAAGGAGGGAGTGTGTGGAGGCATTTTTAAATGAAGGAAAGTAAGTAAGGAGGGAGTGTGGTGGAAGGCATTAAGTGAAGGAAAAGTAAGTAAGGAGGGAGTGTGTGGAAGGCATTTAAGTGAAGGAAAAGTAAGTAAGGAGGGAGTGTGTGGAAGGCATTTAAGTGAAGGAAAAGTAAGTAAGGAGGGAGTGTGTGGAAGGCATTTAAGTGAAGGAAAAGTAAGTAAGGAGGGAGGGAGTGAGAGGAAGGCATTTAAGTGAAGGAAAAGTAAGTAAGGAGGAGGTGTGGAAGCATTTAAGTGAAGGAAATTTAAGTAAGAGGGAGTGTGTGGAAGGCATTTTAAGTGAAGAAATTTAAGTAAGGAGGGAGGTGTGGAAGGCATTTAAGTGAAGGAAAAGTAAGTAAGGAGGGAGTGTGTGGAAGGCATTAAGTGAAGGAAAAGTAAGTAAGGAGGAGTGGAGGAAGCATTTAAGTGAAGGAAAAAGTAAATAAGGAGGGAGTGGGGGAAAACATTTAAGTGAAGGAAATTAAGTAAGGGGGAGTGGTGGAAGGCATTTAAGTAGGAAAAATAAATAAGGAGGGAGTGGGTTTTAAGGCATTTAAGTGAAAGGGAAAATTTAGTAAGGGGATTGTGGAAGCATTTTAAATGAAAGGAAAAATAATAAGGGGGGGTGGGGAAGGCTTTTAAAAAATGNTGTGTGGGGGGTGTGTGTGGTTGGGGTTTGTTTTGGGGTGGGGGTGTGTTTGTGTGTGTGTGTGTGTGGTTTTGGGGTGTGTGTGGGGTGTGTTGTGTGTGGGGTTGGGGGGTTGTTTTTTTTGGGGGGTGTGTGTGGTGTGTGGGGGTGTTTTGTGTGTGTGGGTGTGTGTTTGTGTTTTTTGGGGTGTTGTGTGTGTGTTGGGTGTGGGGGTGGGTTTTGTGTGTGTGTGTTTGTTTGGGGTTTGTTGGTGTGTTTTTGTGTGGGTGTGTGTGTGTGTGTGGGTGTGTGTGGGGTGTGTGTGTGTGTGGGTGTGTGGTTTGTGTGGTGTGTGTGTGTTGTGTGTGTGTGGTGTGTTTGTGTGTGTGGTGTGTGTGGTGTTTTGTTTTGTGTGTGTGTGTGGTTGTGTGTGTGGTGTGTGTGTGGTGTTGTGTGTTTGGTGTGGTGTGTGTGTGTGTGTGTGTGTGTGTGTTGTGTGTGTTTTTGTGTGTGTTTTGTGTGTATTTACCCTAGTTTTATTTACCTAGTTGTATTTACCTAGTTGTAATATACAGGAAAGCTATGCTCGTACTGTTCCGTCCCCAAAATCTACTATTATCCAGCTGCCTTTGAAGTCCTGAATACTTTTGGCATTAATCACTTATGCATATGGTTGTTCCAGGCTTCTATGCTGTATATACGGGAAGCTGTATTTTTTTATTCCCTCTTGCATGTTGTCCTTTTCAATTTTCTTCTCATGACTCTAAAACTTCTATCGTCCCACACAAATAGATCAATTTTTCCAGGCCCATTGATGCTTCTATACACTGCTATAAAATTTCCCTTTCTCTTCTTTTCTAAAGGGTTGGGAGTTTTAGTCTTGAAAGTCTTTCCTCATTGGTAAATCTCTCAGGCTTGGAGCCATTTTTGTGGCTGCTCTTTGTATTCTCTCAATTTCCTCTTATCCTTCTTTTTATGTGGTGACCAAATCACTGCCGCATATTCCAACTTGGTCGAATCAAAAATTTATCAATTTCTTAATCATCTCCTCATCCATATATTTGAATGCCTTTTCTTATATTCCTCAGCAACTGATATGTATCTCCTGTGATCTTGTTTTATATGCTTCTTCAGGTGACAAATTATCCGAAATCCTACTCCCAGATTTTTTTCGACCTCTGTTTTGATTATCCATTCTTTTCCATCGAATACTTCCCTCTCTGTCTTTTTTTGCTACTACCCACTTCATCACTTTACACTTTTAGCATTAAACTCCATTTCCCATAGTTGACTCCATCTGAAAATCTCTCTAGACCCTTTTGTAAATCCTCACAGTCCTTTTTAAACTTTCTACTTTTCTTCGTAATTTAGTATCATCAGCGAATAAACTCAAAAAAACTGTTCACTCCCCTCTGTCATATCATTTACATAGACCAAGAACATCACTGGGACCAATACTGATCCTTGAGGAACTCCACTTATCACACCTGCCCCATTCTGACTTCTGATCTTTTATTACGGGTTCTCATCTCTCTGTTGCCCAAAAAGTCTTCCATCCATTTCAGCAAACCACCCTTCAATCCTTCTACATGTTCTAGTTTCCCAGAGCAGTCTCTTGTGAGGGTACCTTGTCAAATTCCTTCTTTAGGTCCAAGTATATGCAATCGACCCACCCTTCTTTTTCCTGTGTCACATCGATCACTCGCGAAGTAATAGCTTAATAAATTCGTTGTAAAATGACATTCCTCCTCTAATCCAAACGGGCCCCACCTGCGATGTGTTAATCTCTTCCAAATATTTCAACCATCTGTCCTTCACAATTTTTTCACACATTTTTGACAACTACACTTGTTAATGATACTGGCCTGTAATTTAATGGTTCTTCTCTGTCTCCTCCTTTGTGAATTGGCACAATATTCCCTCTTTTCCATCAAGCGGGACTCAGCTCTCCTTGAGTTGAATTCTCAATTACACTATGTAATTTTCCTGCTAGTTGGTTACTGCACTCTTTCATTATCCAATTCGACACTCCATCTGGACCCGGGTTTTTCTTACATCTTGACTTTCCATTAGCCTTTTACTTCTATTGCGTCTACTTTTTAATGTCGTCCATTAAATTTTTTTTGCTATTATTTTTTTCGTTTTAAATTCACTTTCTTTTGAAAATACAGTCTGCAAGCACTTATTCATCACCTCAGTCGTTGTAATGCATTTCGTACACTATGCCTTCTACCCTCAGCTTATCTATTCCTTCTTGCTTTTCATTTTTCCCATTTATATCTATAGAAAAGTTTCGGTTCGTTCTTAACATTTTTCTATTATATAATTCATAGTCACTTTTTTCCCTTCTCTTCGGATTCTTACATATTCATTTCTAGTTGTTTTTTTACTTCTCCCAAAGGTTGATACCCTTCTTTTTTCTCAAACTATTCCATTTTATTTCTTTTTCTAGTCTGCTAATTCATATTTTCTGTTAAACCTTTCCTTCTTTTTTCTTTTCTTCATAACATCCCTGAAACATAAATATTTATTCCTTCTGTGTAAATCAGATGACCATCCCATTTTTTCTGGGTACTCCTTGTTTCATGGAAATTACTCCACCTCCAGTCAGTTTTTCCGATAAATGTTCTTAATCCGTCAAAGTCTGCTTTTCCATAATTGTATCTTCCTTTCTTGTGTTCTTCTCTTCTCCCCTCTGTTTTGCTATCATTTACTTCAAATTCAATAAGTACATGGTCACTCTTTCCAAGTGGGCATTGATAATTTACTTTACTAATTACTTTCAGTTCTTTTGTCAATAGTAGATCTAGTCTTGATGGTTCTTCGCTACCTCTGAATCTTGTAATCTCTTAATCCACTGAGTCATGATGTTATTCAAATTCCAAACCACAATATACCACCCCATGAGTCTTTTCTCCTTCAGTATACCATTCTTCCCAGCAAACTTCCTTGCAGTTTAAAAAATCCCATCAACATTATGTTCTCACAATTTTCCATCGTATTCTTTAAACATTTGTTTGTGTCTCTTATCATGTCTCCATACTCTTCTCTACCCCAGGAATTTGTCTTAGGTGAAACGTATACGAGTACTAAGTCTTTTATTCTTTCTTTTTTCATCACTAACTCTACCTTCAACACCTCTGCCATACCTTCTCCTTTTTCCACATTCCCTACTACCACATCCTTCCTTGGTAACACCATTACACCACCTCCTTTTTCTGATTTTGTTTCGCCTCCATACATTATATTGACCCTCCCCCAAATGGCACATCCTCATAATCACTCAGCTTCGTTTCTACTAAACCCAATATGTCTGGTTCTTGCCTCTCAGGTAATCGTTTGTTCTGTTAATGTTGACACTAGCCCATTTTATTTGTGTACGATACCCGCCATCCTTTTTCATTTTCCTTTGGAACTGTCTTCTCTTACTCTTTCTCTTTTAGATACCACTTCTTCAGTTTTTGGTCTAAAACTCTCCAATAGAATTTCTGTTTTTCCTCTTCCGTCTCAATTTTTTTTTTAGGGGGGGCTTATTTAAACAGTACATTCAATCTAGCTCTTTCTTCCTCATTCATATCTTTTTTATCCATATTTTCTTATATTATTCTGTCTTTGCCATTTCCATGCTTAGACAATATAACTTTTAATGTAGTTTGTGACCTAAAATTAACTTTTTAAGGGCGGGCCCCTCCCTCCTCATATTTGCCAAACCATGTATCTCTTCTATTTCTTCTTCTATCTCCGTATTTCTTCTACTACTTTAAATATTTCTTTTAACACTTCTTTTCTCCCCTTCTCTTAGGTTTTCTTGGGCAGCACTTTTTTCTTTTAGACCCAAAATGATGACACACCTCTTTTTGTCACCGTATCTCTAAAAAAATTTTCCTTTTGTTTGATTTCTTTTACTATTACTTTGGGCAGATTTTTCTTTTCATTTCTTAAACTTCTATATCTGACGTAAGCTTTCTTGGTCTTTTTTTTCTAAACTTCATGTCTTTCTTTCACTTTCATTTCCTTTGTGTCATTTTCCATTTCTTATGTACTGGGATTAATTTCTGCATGCATTTTTTACACCTTTTCGTCGTCTAGTTTACCATTTAATTCGTCCGCTCTATTTTTCAAAATATTTTTATCTTTTCCAGTACGAACACTTTCTTTTTATCTTCTCTAGTTTATACATCATTTCGTGTACTATATTTTCTAGCATTAGACTCTTCTCTGGTTTTATTTTCAGCCCTAATATGTCTTTTTCTTTTGGGATCAAAACCGTAAAAAGAGGTCGTGGCGGGGTTTTCCATCCCTGTTTACTTCCAATTTGTTTTAAATTTTTGGGCTAATCATATGGAGACGAGATTATTTAACTGCATAGCTCTCACCTGTAAGTACTCAAGGTCTTTTTGGGCCCTCTGCGTCCTTATTTGGTCACAGCAGCCAGTCACAATAGCCAGTTGTGTTAGGAGCCTTCTTGAGCGCGTCTGTACACACAGATGACAGCTGTGTGGGGTGTGTGGGGTGGGGTGTGTGGTGTGTGTGTGTGTGTGTGTGTGGTGTGTGTGTGTGTGTGTGTGTGTGTGTGGGGTGTGTTGTGTGTGGTGGGGTGTGTGTGGTGTTGCGTGCGTACATGTACGTGTGTGTGGTGCGTACATGTGCGTGCGTGTGTGCGTGCATGTGTCACAGAGGAGTACGTCCTAAACGGAAAATAAAGGGAAGGAGACTACGGAAGATCTACGGAAAATATATCCCAAAATATGGTGACGAAACCCTCAATTTGAAGATATTTTCCCTTCTAAACCCACCTATACTAGAAATTTGTTTCTCTCTCTTACTTGCGTCTACGTTCTTCCCCCTCTCCCTCCTGACGCAGACGTTCTTGCCCCTCTCCCTCCTGACGCAGACCACCACGCATCAGTACGACTCGGCCCCGCTTGAGCATCACCAGAGACGTAACCCGCGAGCCAATTCCCCATAACAAGAGGGAAGGAAGGGGGTTTAAACCAGGCTTTTCAGACGTGCCAGGGCTTCCTTCTCCCCCCCTGGGGCCTTCGTCGCGGGGGTTCCTCTACGCCCACTGTTCCTTCACCTCCCCGGGGGCCTTCGTCGCGGGTTCCTCTGCGCCCACTGTATCCTTCTCCTCTCCTGGGGCCTTCGTCGGGATTTTTCTCTACGCCCACTATATCCTTCTCCTCCCTGGGCCTTCGTCGTGGGTTTCCCTTACGCCCACTGTATCCTTCTCCTCCCCTGGGGCCTTCGTCGCGGGGCTCCTCTACCCCCACTGTATCCTTCTACTCTCCTGGGGCCCCTTCGTCGTGGGTTCCTCTAGGCCTACTGTATCCTTATCCTCCCCTGGGCCTTCGTCGGGGGGTTCTTCTACGCCACTGTACCCTTCTCCTCCCCTGGGCCTTGGGCGGGGGGTTCCCTTTCACGCCCATTTGTATTCTTCTCCTCCCCTGGGGCCTTCGTCGCGGGGTTCCTCTACGCCCATTGTATCCTACTCCTCCCCTGGGGCCTTCGTCGCGGGGTTCCTCAAACGCCCACTGTATCCTTCTCCTCCCCTGGGCCTTCGTGGGGGGGCTCCTCCACGCCCACTGTATTCTTCTCCTCCCCTGGGGCCCTCGTTCGGGGGTTCCTCCACGCCCCCCTGTATCCTTCTCCTCCTCGGGCCTTCGTCGGGGGTTTCCTCTACGTCCACTGTATCCTTCTCCTCCTCTGGGGCCTTCGTCGCGGGTTCCTCCGCCCACTGTATCCTTCTCCTCCCCCGGGGGCTTCGTGGGGGGA
>JACEEZ010008779.1:168069-170569 GCA_016584305.1 Chionoecetes opilio | reverse complement strand
ACAAACAGTGTCATCCTTCACCGTCATACTTGTAGTGAAAAAACCTTCCTCCTCAAAATTTAGCACTTCCCTATATGTTGCCATGGTGAAATGCAGAGTATGACAGTGATCCCTTTCGACTCTAGAGTCTAGATTGAGGCCACACTCCCAGATCATTCTCCCTCATTCATCTTATACTGTTTCCTCTCTCTCTCTCTCTCTCTCTCTCTCTCTCTCTCTCTCTCTCTCTCTCTCTCCTCTCTCTTCCTCTCTCTCTCTCTCTCTCTCTCTCTCTCTGTTAATTATACAGCATCTATCTTCTTCTATATATTAATAAAAGCGCAAGTGTGTCTGTCTGTGTGTGTGTGTGTGTGTGTGTGTGTGTGTGTGTGTGTGTGTGTGTGTGTGGTATAGGTTCCGCCCCCCGTGGCGCAAACACCTCATATGGCACATTTTTGGAATCAGGTTGACCAGGGGAAGGTCATAAGCCCACTTATGAGATGATCCGATCACTTTTTTTCTTCTTTTTTTTTAGCAGCCTATTAGCGAGAATTGTAAAAACAAAGTAGGTTGCGAGAATTGAGGAAGCCTTGATGTAGGGTGATGGGTAATGGGTGAGTGAATGGTGGGGTGATGGTAATGGGTGTGGGGTGATGGGTGAGTGGAATGGGTGGGGGGTGATGGGTTGGGGATGATGGGTGATGGGTGAGGGAATAGGTGTTGGGTGATGGGTAATGGGGTGAGTGAATGGGGGGGGGTGATGGGTAATGGGTGAGTGAATGGGGTGGGGAAAACATACATTTCTACATCCGTGATTTCAAGTTTGAAGGAGCTATCTGGAGAGTCCGTGTTTGGTGGGCCTTCGGCCCCAACACAGTGTGGGCCAAAGGCCCACCACTAATAGCCTCCGCAGGAGCTAGCCAAAAAGTCGCCCGGAGGGCGGGTTTGGGCTATACAATTATAATATTTAAAATTCATCTTATACGTTTTTACCCTTTCCTCTCTTCTCGCTCTCTTCCCTCTCTCTCTCTCTCTCTCTCTCTCTCTCCTCTCTCTCTCTCTTCCTTCTCTCTCTTCTTCTCTCTTCTCCAAATCTTAATAATATAAGCGAGTGGTGTGTGTGTGTGTCTGTGTGTGTGTGTGTGTGGTGTGGTGTGTGTGGTGGTGTGTGGGTGGGGGTATAGGTTCCGCCCGTGGCGGAACCCATCATATACCACATTTTTGGAACCAGGTGACAGGGGAAGGTTTTAAGCCCATTTGAGATGATTTGATCACTTTTTTCCTCTTTTTTAGCAGCCTATTACGATAGTTTGTGGAAAAAAAGTGGTTCAAGAATGAGGAACCTTGATGTAGGGTGATGGTACGGTGTGAATGGGTGGGGTGATCGGTAAAAAGGGTGTGGGGTGATGGGTGAGTGAATGGGTGGGGGGTGATGGGTGATGGGTGAGGGAATAGATGGGGGGTGATGGGTAATGGGTGAGTGAATGGGTGTGTGGTGATGGGTAATGGGTCAGTGAATGGGTGGGGGGTGATGGGTAATGGGTGAGTGAATGGGTGGGGGGTGATGGGTAATGGGTGAGTGAATGGGTTGGGGGTGATGTGAATGGGTTGGCGTTAATACATACATTTCTACATCCATGATTTCAGGAAAGTTAGAAGGGGCTATCTGGAGAGTCTGTGTTTGGTGGGCCGAAGGCCCACCAAACACAGGTAGTGAGCCAAAGGCCCACCAATAGCCCTCCGCAGGAGCTAGCCAAAAAGTCCGCCCGGAGGGCGGCTTTGCGGCTAGTATAATATATAATCAAAGTCATGCACAATATCTGCCCACAAAATGAGCAAGTTACCAGTAAATGTTGTGTGTGGGCGGCTGAATATAAACCCCTCCCACATCCCGGCTCTCACCGCGTGCTGATTGGTTCTAATTTCCCCTAGTCCCGAACAGCAATATAGTTCGGCAATATGCACCCGGGACTTCTCGGTTGTGAGCCGAGCGTGCTAACCACTACACTATGGAGTACCTCCGTGTGTGTGTGTGTGTGTGTGTGTGTATGTTGCTCTTACCCTTATTTCAGCCATTTATTATTTCAGCTTATTTATAGTCTTTGAAATGAAAATATTACGTCAGGAAAGGCAGCGGTTTCAAGTCCTTCAGTGAGAAAAATAGCACGTGCAGCAGTAAATCACGAACACACAAAGCCATCCCTCCACCCATCATCTAACACAGACTGGCTGTACGACGCACTTACTCCTTCATTACAAAAAAAAAAAAAAAAATTTACGCAGAAGCTTGAGTGCGTGTATGTTGATTTCCTCACAAGTAATTTTGCCTCACCGTTTCTGACGTCAAACCGGTCCCTCCATTACGACCAACGCAATCAAAATACCTTCTGTTTCTGCAGTTCGATGGAAATGTTCATAAGGAAGAGTTAAGTAGTCGGAGAAAGAGAATAACATTAATGAGCCATCATGACTAATACCTGCTTGTTTTTTACTGCTTACGCTCGAAATTTTTTAAATGTTG
>JACEEZ010008779.1:163972-168045 GCA_016584305.1 Chionoecetes opilio | reverse complement strand
GAAACTAATACTTAAGGAAAAAAAACCCTTACGCTGACTCCCTGATAAGCAGCTTGATAAGTATTGTGTGTCGGATTAATGCCTGATTTACCTATCATACCTTACATAAAGTCCTTGTAGAAAAGTCCTACGTGACACATCAAAGAGATGAATATACAAATTCCATAGTTTGCAGAACCACAGCCGTAGGACAGGATCCTGCAAAGAGTCAATGGCAATTTTTAGCTTTGTTCTCCCTGCCTTTCAGCCCGACGACCCAAATAAGTCAGGTAGCACTGCACCTGCCCAAGACCAGGAGAGTAAGCTTTTTCCCCCTTTGGCCTTTGGCATCCCTAGCCTTCCCCAATGAGAGAGTCCGACATGAAGGAGATTTAGTACATTTAGTTCTTTATTTAGCTTTTTTTTGTTTTGTTTTGTTTTCAACCATAGGCATATAGAACCCCTGTATTATCCTCCGTGCCTTAAGATCGGCTTTGCTTTTATTTCTCACCTATACCCTACCGACGATCGTTCAAAACACAACACGGAAAAAATATAACAGAAACAACAACACGATTTACAAGAGAAAGAGAATCTATGACCGGCCTACGCTGGAGGGCGGGGCAGGGCAGGGCGATGTGTCTCCCGGGAGGGGCGCGGCGAGCTGGGAACACGGCTGCCGGGTTAAAACTAATTAGTGAAGAAGGGAGCAAGGGGGGAGGGGGGCAAGGGGAAAGGTAAGGGGAAGGGAGGTAAGGGGGAAGGGAGGTGAGAGGGAAGGGAGGTAAGGGGGAAGGGAGGTAAGGGGGAAGGGGAGGTGAGGGGGAAGGGAGGGAAGGGGAAGGAAGCTAAGGTAAAAGGTAAGGAGGACCCAACTAAACCTGCTTCTCGCCTTATAATGCTACTCAGAGAGGATTAACGGATACAGGATTACTCTTCCTCGAAACATTCTGTATTAACGCGGCCTCGGAGCTCTTCAATGAATCGCGCCGCAGCCAGATGGGATAATGTTTAACTGCCTGCTTCCTCCCTTGCTCCCTGCCTCGTCTTTCATGCTGCTCGGCCCTGCCCTGGTTCCCTTTCCCAAATTACATAAATAAGAGCAGCTCGATATTATTTTTATTATTATCATTATCACATTATCATTATTTGGGATTACTATTAATATTTTTAACATTATTATTATTGCTTTTATTATCATTATTACTATCATTAATATTGTTTATTTTCAATGAAATAAGAGATACCGAGTTTTGTTTTCCAATTTCTGCAAGGGAGCTCTTTCTTTTTTTTGTATAATCACGTTTTCCTTAATAACTCAAAAACTATGACAGTTACGTAAACCATGTTTATAATAATAAATATGAAGCACATCAAGGCATTTCAGCTACAGGAAAAGGAAATCAGGTTGTAATTAATCGAGAAAATATCATATTTTGAAATATCTTATAACTCCATTTTTTTCGAAATCTATAAATGTGTTTTTGAGATACCGATCACAGCATCAGGTAGAACAACTGTTGCCTTTCTTCCATTCACCCATCGTGCAGTCCCCACCTCTCCTCCATATCCTCCTCAGAAGCAGGACACTCCCTCCCCCCCTCACCCCCTCGCACCCTTGCACCTGAGTAAAATTTGCATACATTTCCTCTCTTCATTTGCAGTATATTTCAAGGCGTCAGTCTGTCGTAGTTAAGTGGGGCGCGGCAAGACGGTTCCTTCTTGACGATGCCGCGCCACACCCACGCCTCGCCCACGCCCAGGGTGGCGCGCAGGGCGAGGCGTGACAGATAAAGCTAAAACAAAAACAAGAGAAAAATATAAATTACCAAACAATGTGGGCAGTTACGGGTAATGTTCTGTGCAAGGAAGTTTCTGCGAAAATTTTGAAAAAAGTTAAACGAAAATACGTAAAATCTAATACATTTCACGTTTTACAATGGAAACATAAAATTTCGGGGGGGAAAAGGAAGAGAGGAAGGAAAAGACGAAAAAGAGAAGGAAGAGAGAGGAAGAGAAGAGAGAGAGGAGAGAGAAGCAGAGAGAGAGAGAAAAGGAGGGAAGGATGAGAGAGAGAAGAGAGAGAGAGAGAGAGAAGAAAAAATAAAAAAAATTAGAGAGAGAGGGGAGAGAGAAGAGGAGAGAAAAAGAGAGGAGAGAGCAAGAAAAAGAAAGAAAAAAAAAGAGAGAGAGAGAGAGGAGAGAGAAGGAGAGAGAGAGAGAGAGCGAGAGAGAGGGGAAGAGAAGGAGGAGAGAGAGAGGAGAGGAGAGAGAGAGAGAGAGAGAGGAGAGAGAGAGAGAGAGAGGGGAAGAGAGAGAGAGAGAGAGAGAGAGAGAGAGAGAGGAGAGAGAGAGGGGGAGAGAAGAAAAGAGAGAAGAAATAAGAAAGAGAGAAGAGAGAGAAGAGAGAGAGAGAGAGAGAGAGAGGAGGAGAGAAAAAAGAGAGGGAAGATAAAAAATAGAGGGGAGAGAGAGAGGGGAGAGAGAAGAGAGAGAGGAGAGAGAGAGAAAAAGAGAGAGGGGAGAGAAAGAAAAGAAGAGAGAGGAGAGAGAGAGGAGAGAGAAAAAGATGAGAGAGAGAGAGGAGAGAGAGAGAGAGAGAGAAGAGAGAGAGAGAGAGAGAGAGACGAGAGAGGAGAGAGAGAGAGAGAGAGAGAGAGAGGAGAGAGAGAGAGAGAAAAGAGAGAGAGAGAGAGAGAGAAGAGAGAGAGAGAGAGAGAGAGAGGAGAGAGAGGAGAGAGAGATGAGAGAAGAGAGAGAGAGAGAGAGAGAGGAGAGAGAGAGAGAGAAGAGAGAGGAAAGAGAGAGAGAGAGAGAGAGAGAAGGAGGGGAGAGAGAGGGGAAAGAGAGAGAGAGAGAGAGGAGAGAAGAGAGAGAGGGGAGAGAGAGAGAGGGGAAAAGAGGAGAGAGAGAGAGAGAAAAGAGAGAGAGAGATGAGGACGGGAGAGAAGGAGAGGAGAGAGAGAGTAAGAATTAGAGAGAGAGAAAAAGAGAGAGAGAGGGGAGAGGGGGGAGATATCCTGTCATTAGTGATCTCCCAGACAGTATCGTCACCTGTTCACCCTGTTCACCCCTCGGTGGTGTAGGATCATCAAATCACATGGCGATCCTAATTAACAAATACAGGTTGCAGCTCAGAGGGAGGCCCCCACCACAACCATAACTGGCCTGTGGGCAGAGCAGAATGAGACGGTCTATTGACGCGCTTGCAACAAACACCCTGGAGCACCATTCTCGGCAATGATGGATAAACAGTTACCACACATTCCACACGTATCTGCTTGAACTCCAGAGAAATAGTGCCAAGCCAGGCTTTCACTGCCAAGTCCATTGATAAAGCCCTGGGTTTTTTTTTTTTTTTGGTTTTACCAAGGTAGGATGGGGCTGCTGATTGAAAAAAGTCGTACTGGCGGGCTTAACTCACGCGCATCCAACCACCCTAACAAGGCCAGCGCTTACAGACAGCTTGTGCAGCAAGAAAGCACCAACAATGGCTCAACGACGCTGGCAAGACGACCTTCAACAACCAAGCTCAGTGGTCGTCAGAGGGTAACAAGTCCTGGTGGACCACACTTAAACAGCAACAAGGCTAACAACAGACGACACCATAACCTCCGCCTATTCAAGCTGGACGGCACAGTGGCCAACAAGAACACGGACAAGGCCGAGGTACTTGCGACATTTTTTTCCAAACAAAATGACAGTACGATCCCAGCGATCCATCCAGCTGTGCCCATCTCACCAATGCCAGCCTTTCTACCTCACTATAACTAGGAGGCGGTCCGCCGAACATTTAGTGCAGGCGACACCAAAGAAGGTTCTTGGGCCCAGACAACTTA
This sequence comes from Chionoecetes opilio, assembly GCA_016584305.1. Taxonomy (NCBI): domain Eukaryota; kingdom Metazoa; phylum Arthropoda; class Malacostraca; order Decapoda; family Majidae; genus Chionoecetes; species Chionoecetes opilio. The sequence continues at coordinate 164,227 of JACEEZ010008779.1, read as the reverse complement.
AGCCTTATATCCTCAAGCGCTGCGCCTCTCAGCTAGCAACGCCCTGTACTATCTTTCAGCACTGGCCTCACTACGGAAGGTGGCCACCTGTGGAAAGCCTGCAGAGTGGTGGCAATACATAAGAAAAGGCAAAAGAACTGACCCAAGAAACTATAGCCATCTCCCTGTTTCAGTTGTTGGCAAGGACGCTGGAAGCTATAATGCCGACAAGAATAATCGTCTTTCTTCACATCACACCACCTTCTTAACATCAAG
>JACEEZ010008779.1:156472-158972 GCA_016584305.1 Chionoecetes opilio | reverse complement strand
GTTTGGGTCATTTTCGTTTTTCTCAATAAAATGATGAATGCAGTTAATTTTTTGTTCAAATATGTATAACCCCCAATAATGACGTTTTTATCTGATAATGTTTTAAAAATTTATAATATTTTTGTTTTGAGCTTTATTTCCCTCGGGCAGTTTCTCCACGGTTGAAAAATCAGCCCCTGACTGACGGTCGGTGTGGGGGACGTCACACTCTCTCGTGGTAGGCGGCTCTACACACTTGACACACTCACGACACACTCTGCATGATATAATTGTCTGACCTTCAAGAGATAGCATTAGATCATGAGAATGTGATAAATTTGTTACTTATGAAAGAGAGAGAGAGAGAGAGAAGAGAGGAGAGAGAGAGAGAGAGAGGAGAGAGAGAGAGAGGAGAGGAGAGAGGGGGAGGAGAGAGAGAGAGATAGAGAGAGAGAGAGAGAGAGAGGGGAGAGGAGAGAAGAGAGAAGAGGAAGAAGAGAGGAGAGAGAGAGGAGGAGAGAGGATGAAGAAGAGAAAAGAGAGAGGGGAGGAGGGGAAGAGAGAGGAGAGAAGAGAGAGAGAGAGTGGCACACATGCTGGGGACGACCTTTTGCTTGTGCCGCTTTAGCTGGACAAGCAAAGTTCCATTTCCACCTGACATGCCTCATCGTCCCGCCACATCGGCTGTAACAGATGGTCGCTCCTTAACCATGCGGCCATGCCTTCACACTGTGCTGTCTTCGGATGTAAATATATGAAAAAATATGAAAGCAAGAGAACAAGGAGCATATTTCCGTATTCTGGCACAGTATGTCGAGTTTACTCTTGAACACGTCACGTTAGGTCACGATTACGAAAGGGTACTTATACATCAGCGCTGAACGGTAACTTTGTGTGGGAATCACAATGAGGGTATTTTCGAGAAAATCCTAAGGTTAGTTATGGAGTTACAGCCATGCGTCTTCACAGAGCTTGGGGAATAGGCGAGAGAGACAGGGCTGAAGAGCCAGAGTAGGGAAGACAGTGGGAGGGGATACTCGCGCTGACGTCACGGAATAATCAGCCCGCCCACTGGAGAGTATATAGGCCTTTTAATCCCTACGTTCTCTCCAATTGTACCGGAAAAAAGTGCTTCGACTTAAAAAAATATAACTGTTATACTGTACACAATCATACACCCACCCACACACCCACCTTCACCCACACACCCACCTTCATCCACACACCCATCTACACCCACACATATCCACACAATTCGCCTCCAAACACAAATCTTTATCCCTATATCAAGTCATTTATTTTAATTCAATCATAAAGGGCGACCAGGATAATAGGTCCCGGAATAGGGCAACCCAGACATTGCCCCCTATTTGATCCCCTTCACCACCCACCCATACCATCCCCATTATGCTCATCACCCCCATTCTTGTTGCCGTTACCATCTTTACCACTTTTATTTAATTTTCCCCTATATTCATCACTCATACCACCACATTGGGGGGGAACGAATGACGATAGGAATAAGACTATTTTTTCCTTTTTAGATATAAAGGTGACAGAATCTAGTAAAATCTCTTTTTACGTAACTCTGGGGTTTCTAGGCTGATCCGTTTTTTTTCAGCTTTTTTTTTTTTGATTTTAAAAAAAAAAATAATGTGTTTACCAGTATGTTTTTCCCTGCATGGTTGTCATTTTATTTTTCATTATTTTTTGTTATTTTTATTATTATTAATTATTTTTTTACTATTTACTTATTAAATTTATTATATTATTATTATTTACGATCATCTTTGCGACTTTCGATAAGCGAGGCAACGTTCCGGAGGCTTCATGGGATCGAGATCTACATAATATGTTTTATACCAATAAACAATTTACTAATAATTATTGTTGATCTTTGCTATATGTTTAGTTTGATAGCTGTGATGAATAACAAGTAGTAGAAGTAATCACCTCATTGCTTGTCTAGTCTTGAGTGTAGACATACATGACACGTATGTAAATAAAACAAAACATTGAACATTTACACATGGTTACTTAAGCATTCTGTCGCATCACTTATCTTCAGTAACTCAGATTTTCTCTCCTAGTCTACTCGAGTGGAAATTTTATCTCAGGTAGAAGGCGCAGGTAAAGCCACCAAAATCTTGTTTCATGGTTGCAAGACAACAACAGTAACATTACCCTCCATCACTGTGTCATTATTATGCTTCCAGTGATCTTCATGCAAAGTTTCCAGTTCACAATTCATACATAACAAATGGTATGATTCCTTACACCTGTATCTATCTTTTTAGGTGTAAGATGTCTATTTGCAGAAGCTTTCCCTTGCGTTATCTTCTTCCTATTCGTCATTCCCTTGCAGCCTTCAACACTACAACAGTCACTGATTCACTCCACCTCTGGGGAGGCGGTAGCAGAGTGGTTAGCGTCTCCGACTGGCGTTCTCGGTGACCCGAGTTCGATTCCCGACGAAAACCAAAACCTTTCTGCACCGTCGAGTGGCCTAAGAACACCCACA
>JACEEZ010008779.1:138972-146472 GCA_016584305.1 Chionoecetes opilio | reverse complement strand
ACAAACACACACACACACACACACACACAAAACACACACACACACTCGGTAGCAGCGGTTCAGGCAAGATGTGCCCGGGACAGCTCCTGGATTTGTCACTCACTGTACTACCGAAGCTTCACAAGAGAAATGGCGCAACAAAACCTTGGCACTAGTTTAGAACAGCTAGTCAAAGAAAAATTGGAAGAAGAAATGTAGCTTTTGTCTTCTGAAGGGAGAGATTCTACCAGGGGAAGCAAAATTGCTAAGGACGTTGCTGCTGCCATCATGCCAGGTATTGCTAATGTAATAGCAGTGGTTGTCTCCGCCGCAGTATCTACGGCAGTGAAGGATACCACAGACAAGTTACTGCTTAATTATGATATGACACAAAAAATCAACCTACAACATCGCTATGATAACGATCGGCTGGAGCAGTACACAAGAAGGGACAATCTGTGAATATTTGGTATTGAAAAGGATTCAGACGAGGATGAAGACGTCTTGCAAGCAAGGTTATTGAAATTGCTGCTGTTGTTGGGGTGAAAATAGAGGCAGACGATATATCTATCGCTCATCGGTTGGGAAAGGCTGGAGAGAGCAGCAGGCCTGTAATTGTGCGATTTTGCCATCGAAAGAAGAGAAACGCAGTGATAATCAACAAGAAAAAGCTGAAGGAGAAACAAAGGAAAGTCTACATCAACGAGGACTTGACACCCCTAAGGGAAACGATGCTGAAAATGATCAAGGAACAAGCGGTAGTGAGGAATGTTACCACCAGAGACGGAAGAATATTGGCATGGCTCGTCTACAAGGAGAGGCCCGTGGCGATAACTACACCGGAGGAACTACATAAGGTCAGCATCGATTCACCTGATTGGAAGCGTCTCAAACTGGATCACCTGGTGAAGTAGGATGGCGCGGGAGTACAGCACTATCCAGCGCTCGTTCAGTACTCTGCATACAGCACTGTGAGTCAAACAGCTTTTATACAATCCATAACACCTATATGTAGTGCAGTACCTATACAAAACACAACACCCATAAGTGACACAACAGAGATACATAACACACCACCTCAACAAGACACTACATTGACTCAAACAAGCAATAAACACACACGCAGTAATACGCGTAAGCAAACCACGACATACTCACGCAGCGCCACTCCACAAGGCCTTACGACCAACATAACGACCACTCAGAGTTTAAGCATTAACATTTTGACAATCAATGTTTGCGGGTTAAAATCTAAATTATCATTAAAAGAGTTTATTGTGTTTATCATGAACTATGATGTAGTGTGCATGTGTGAAACCAAGTGTGATAATGCCGATATGAACAACATAAGGAATGTTATGGAAAATAGTGGATTTGATATTGTCTATAAGAACAGGAACGCCTTAAGTAGATATAAATCCGGAGGTCTCTTAATTGCTGTAAGAAACGCTATGAATTTTAGTTGGAAATAAATAAAAAATATTGATGAAACCTTACTATCTGTATGCGTATATGGACGAGAGGTTGGTTTAGAGAAAAACTTGTTTATCACGTGTGTTTACATTCCTTCCAGTCACTCACGGTATGGCAAGCCACAACACTTTGATGAGCTTGATGAATTATTTCTATCTAATTCTGACTGTTATCATATTGTATGTGGTGACTTTAACGCCCATACTGGCACTTTGTCTGACGTTGCTCAAATCAGTGAGGATACAGTTAGTAATCTACCAACAGAAATTGATATTATTTGTGTTTTAAGTTCCTCAGGTTGTTTACAGAATCGATTCAATCAGGATGGTACACCTGACAGAAGCTCTTACGGTAAGAAATTTGTTGAAGTGTGTAAAAATAATTATGTTGTTATATTTAACGGTAGAATTGGTTATGATATGGGGATTGGAAAATACACAACCACCTACACTACAACTATTGATTACGTTATCGGTACGCACAATATTGTTAAGCATGTGAAAATATTTAAGGTATTAGAATTCAATCCATTGTTTTCCGATGTACACTGTGGTATACAGACTGTGTTAGAATTTTCTTACCTGGTGAGACAAGCGTGTAAAGAGAGTAATGAAGTGAATGAAGCATCTTGTGTAAGACCGGGAAGATGGAAAAATGAGAGAAAGAGTGTGTACGTGGAAGTGTGGATGGTAACAGAGTGAACTAGGGGGGGGGGGGGGGGGGGCACTCAGTAGAGCGCATACCTCCGCCCGAATATAAAAAAGTAAAAAAAAGTTAAAAAAAGAAAGTAAAAAAAAAAAAAAAAAGAAAAAAAATATAAATATATATATTATATATATATATATATATATATATATATATATATATATATATATATATATATATATATATATATATATATATATATATATAATATATATAATATAATATATATATAAAATATATATATTAATATATATATATATATATATATATATATATATATATATATATATATATATATATAAAATAACACACAACAATGTGTGTGTGTTAGCAATGCGATGCTAACCATATATTATATACTTGGTTATTCAAAAATGATGTATTGCATATCAATATGGGGTTGCACCTGGCCATCATTCTTAGACAGCGCGTTCAGGGCTCAGAAGACAATTCTACGCGGTCTAACCTACAAGAAAAAATTTGATGCAACTGAGGAGATATATTCATCTTTAAATTTATTAAAAGTCCCTTTTATCCATAAATACTTCATGTTGATAACTATATTTAATTCTATAAAAAAGAATGATAACATTTTCCAGCTACAAGATCATGGTCATAATACCAGAAGAAATCAAATTAATTTAGTATGTCCTCCATTTAGAACAACACTATACAGTAATTCTATCCTGTGTCTCGGTCCTAAGGTGTGGAATTCCTTACCTAGTCTAGTAAGAAACAATATTTATGTTTGTACCGTTAACAGCTTCAAGTATAGAATAAAAAAGTATCTTTTGCATTCACAAGCACAATGAAAGAATACATATAATATCTGAGCTCTTTTTTGCTGCACATATGATATCATATTGTAAGGGTCAACTTGTATACTTTGTTAATATTTAGATAATTCAAGTAAATTTCAATGATTATGTTGTGTATGTGTACATTGTGTGTGGATGAGTGTGTGTGTGTGTGTGTGTGTGTGTGTGTGGTGTGTTGTGTGTGTGTGTGGTGTGTGTGTGTGTTGTGTGTGTTGTGTGTGTGTGTGTGTGGGTGTGTTGTGTGTGTGTGGTTTCATCTATTTTATGTGTATGAATATATTTACTGTATGCTCTTATATGCTTTTGCATATGTATGGTATGTATATATGTTACATAATAATATGTTTGTATGAGTACGTGTGTGTGTTTATATAGATAGTATACGTTAGTATGAGTAAGGATATTTACAGATGTTTTGTATGAATACTACATAGAGATGATATAATAGTCTTCGCTCTGGAATGTGCACATATTACCTTGCTTAATAACTGGGTCTGCTAACGAGAGTTTTCTCAGCAGACTTTTCCACGAAAGGTTAATGATGGATTTAATATTTAAATTTTAATTTAATATACACACAACACACCACACACACACACACACACACACACACACACACACACACACACACACACACACACACACACACACACACACACACACACACACACACACACACACACACACCAACCAATGGACCTAATCAAGGCAATGAATGGTTCCTCGTTGGTAATATAACAATACTAATAAAGGCGCTAATGATTTATGCGTCAATTCACCAGGTGATGTCCATTATATCTCTCCCATTCAATGTCTAATTAATATCGTCAGTAATGGCCTGGACTGCACTGACTGGCCAGACCATCGAGATATATTTCAAGTTTTATATTGTGCAGACAGAAGGTCATTAATTTGTGTGTCTTTCGCATATCTAACTTTTTCTTTGTATGAGCATAAAATAATTGTCCACTCTCCCCCCTTCTCTCTCTCTCTCTCTCGTTTTTCTTCTTCTAAATAAATATACATAAAACATGATTATCTTATGTTTGATCATTTATCTATTTATAATTTAGAGAGCGAGAGAGAGAGAGAGAGAGAGAGAGAGAGAGAGAGAGAGAGAGAGAGAGAGAGAGAGAGAGAGAGAGAGAGAGAGAGAGAGAGAGAGAGAGAGAGAGATAATGTAACTCAGCAATGGTTTGGAATGGAGATAAAGAAAAGAGAGAAAGAGAGAGATAATGTAACTCGACAATGGTTTGGAATGGATATAAAAAAGCTACATCACTCTGCGTTACATCGCTGTGAGCGTGACGAAGACGTGTTGGCGGCGGGGAACAGATGAAGAGGCGGCGTGTGTGACGGGGTGTTGGTGAGGAGGAAGGCGAGGTGGCGGCAATAATGAAGAAACAAACGAGCCAGGAGAAACAGTGTCGTTGTAAGAGGGCATAAAGAAGAGAGGAAAAGGAGCAGTACTTGTACATAATACGGAGATACACATGTGCTCTTGGTCCGCATGGAGGGGAGAAGGGAAGGAATGGTGAAAAAGCTTACCACAAAGTTAATAAATGGGGAAATATAAGAAGGGGGATTACATGTATACTAGAGACGCACTCTTCCTGATGGTGTGTCCTACGGCTGCCTTGATTCTCCTCCAACACAGATAGTAAAAAAAAGGATAAAAGATCAACTCCCTTTTCTATAGTAATGAACATGCCCTTTTACTATGTATCTTACTATTTGTACTACTATCGAGTGTCCCTTTCTCCTTAGGGAGCATATTAGTTACCTGTGTCCAATCATCACCACACACACACAAACCTCGTTTATACTCAAATCCTGCCTAGTTCATGCCCTCCTATCACCACACATAATGCCTCTATCACTGGTTGTGTCCTCCCTCGCTCATGCCCTCCTATCACCACACATAATGCCTCTATCACTGGTTGTGTCCTCCCTCGTTCATGCCCTCCTATCACCACACATAATGCCTCTATCACTGGTTGTGTCCCCGTCAAAAGCCTTTGCTCTTGCCTTCACTCCATCGCTGCCCGTGTCCTCCTCTTCCCGGCTCACACTCTCACACCGTCTTTGCGATCAGGCTCCCAGGTTCTCCTAGTCAAGCCTCCCTCCGTGCCTTCGGTTCCTCGTCTCACCCTCTGCCACCAGGATGGCCTCGTCGTGTACCACTTCCCCCTCATCAAACACAAAGTAACTATACCTATAGGTATAGTTACTTTGATCAAACACAGGTTAAGATTCAGGAACCAAAGGCACCGCTACCCTCAGATGCGTAGCTCACTCTACTGATGCTAACAAGACCCCAATTAAACCCTGGGACTACTAAGGCGCCGTTGCCCTCAGATACTTGACTCGCGTGGAGTTACTACCTTTACAAATATTTATTGACGTGTTCATCATATGTTTATTTTTATCTCTATGGATTCTTTCTTTGTAGAGTCTTTTGTATTGAATCTGGACCGGTAAAAGGCACAACAGAGGCCAATTCGACATAATCGAATTCGACGTAAAGCACATTGAGTGCCAGACCACAGCCCTCACACGCCAGGCAGGGGAGGCAATTGTCTCTACAGGTGAGATGAAAAACCAGTTCCTGTAGGTTCATCAAGCGGCATGACACGCCTCTTGGTTTTCAGAAAAGTAGGGACATGTTATATTGGCACTGATGAAGTTAGGCCTAAAAACATAGACCTGAAATTTCACAGAGGCTCGGGTCTAAAAATTACCCGATTTAATCGTGATTTATTCGGTCTCTGTGTCTCATTTATAAAACACTAGCCGCAAAGCCGCCCTCCGGGCGGACTTTTTGGCTAGCTCCTGCGGAGGGCCATTGGTGGGCCTTCGGCCCACCAAACACAGACTCTCCAGATAGCCCCTTCTACCTTTCCTGAAATCATGGATGTAGAAATGTATGTATTAACGCCAACCCATTCACATCACCCCCAACCCATTCACTCACCCATTTATAAAACACTAACCGCAAAGCCGCACTCCGGGCGGACTTTTTGCCTAGCTCCTGCGGAGGGCCATTGGTGGGCCTAAGGCCCACCAAACACAGACTCTCCAGATAGCCCCTTATAACTTTCCTGAAATCATGGATGTAGAAATGTATGTATTAACGCCAACCCATTCACATCACCCCCAACCCATTCACTCACCCATTACCCATCACCCCCCACCCATTCACTCACCCATTATCCATCACCCCCCACCCATTCACTCACCAATTACCCATCACCACACACCCATTCACTCACCCATTACCATCACTCCCCACCCATTCACTCGCCCATCACCCCACACCCATTACCCATCACCCCACCCATTCACTCATCCATTACCCATCACCTTACATCAAGGTTTCCTCAATTCTTGCAACCCACTTTTTTTCACAATTCTCACTAATAGGCTGCAAAAAAAAAAAATATCGGATCATCTCATATATGGGCTTAAAACCTTCCCCTGGTCGAGCTGGTTCCAAAACTGTGCCATATGATGGGATTGGGGCACTGGGGGCGGAACCTAGCACGGACATACACACAGACACACTTTCGCTTATATTATTATAGATTAGTGCGGACAATTTTTTTTTTTCTCTCTCTCTCTCTCTCTCTCTCTCTCTCTCTCTCTCTCTCTCTCTCTCTCTCTCTCTCTCTCTCTCTCTCTCTCTCTCTCTCTCTCTCTCTCTCTCTCTCTCTCTCTCTCTCTCTCTCTCTCTCTCTCTCTCTCTCTCATGTCTATACGAACAGCCATTCTCTCTCTCCTCTCAACCCTCCACCAAGACCCTTTTCACCTCCTTCTCTATCTCCTGCTCTCTCATCACCAACACTCCTCTCTCTCCTGCCATGCCTGGACACACTTCTCGCTACTTCACTCTTATATTCTCCTCCACCACCTTCACCACCACCACCCCATCACCACTTTGTCGTCTTGCTCTCGCCACTCGTCCTCCTGTTCCTCCTGCCGCCACACACTATCAAGGAGGATCTGGGACAGGTCTGGAGAAGCGTCTGTGGTTATCTCGGGGTGTTGTGGGGATGGGGGAGGCGGGGATTGCCTGCTGCCTCACACCACAACACAAAACCACCACCACCACCACCACCACCATCACCAACACCACGTCCATCTTAGCCTCCCTCTGCCATGCCTCGTTAGCAGTGTAAATGGACCGTGAATACGTCCCTCACTCACTCTCTCACAATTATTCATCCGATACACTCACTGTGACCCAAGTGATGTTCAAGTATCACAGATTCATGGCCACAACACGTCCATACCTCACACACACGCACAACACACACACACACACACACACACACACACATACACACACTCACACACTCACACACACATACACACACACATACACACACACACATACGCACGCACGCACATACAAACATACATACATATATTTACACATACATGCACTCTTATCCCTCTTCAAGCTTTCTTTCAAACACATCTCTTACTTTCTTTTTCTCTTTTTCTCTTTTCTTTCTTTTTTTGC
>JACEEZ010008779.1:121472-136472 GCA_016584305.1 Chionoecetes opilio | reverse complement strand
TGAGTGAGTGACAGACAGACAGACAGACAGACAGACAGACAGAAGGGCAAGCAGACAGACAGACAAACATAAAGAAAAACTGACAGACATTAAAAGAGAGAAACAAGAAAAAAACACAAATAAGGGAAATGACGACCCATAGAAAAAAATTCCAGATCGTGTCGAAAAAACTATAAATTAAAATCGATTACCGAATGTCATTTATAATCGGATGTAATTTCATCATCCCATCCTGATGATATTGGGCCATTTATATTTCCATCCAGCGGGCTATCCTTCCATCCCTCATGCCGGCCGTCGCTGAGCTCCCCTTCGCTAATATTTGCGAGGCAGCGACGTGCGTCCCGCGCACAACGCTGTCCCTGTGCGGCCTCCCACGCTATTGCTTTGCGGCGTCTCACTTCTAGGGATTCATTGCAATTGACCCGACAAAGTAGTGTTGTTGTTGTCGCTGCTTTTGTCCCTTTTCTTGTTTCTGTTGCTTTAAATTGTTATTATATCATTATCTTTTGTTCTTGCATCTTATTTCAATTATTGTTATTACTTTTGTTGCTACTACCGTAGATAACACTTAAGTCGCCAGGACAACGTTTTTTTCGATGTTGAGACGTCTGGTGCCGTTAATACTTACATTTCTAAATCCATGATTTAAGGAAAGTTAGATGGAGCTATCTATAGAGTCTGTGTCGTTTTGTGTCTTCATCTGTATCATATTATGGCTATAAATGAACAAATTACAAAAATATCAACCGCGTGGCGACCTACACTAAGATCGCCACCTAGCGTTTATGTTCTGAGTGTTATCCCGCCGTTGTCGTCGCCCGTAAAAAAATGAGTAGCGAAATTTGAAACCGTATATATTTGCAGATACAAAGCATAAAACAACACTGAAACAGGGTAGATTATACCCTATAGTCATGATATAAACTACTGTGTATCATCTTCAGTGGCAAATAAAAATCAATAGTGATGCTATAACTCGTAATATTATGGCGCCTGGCGACATTAGTGCAGGTGGCGACTATAGTGTTATCTACGGTACACGTCATGATACTTTTACTAGTTCTGCTACTTAACTTCATCTACTATTCGTACTACTACTACTACTACTACTACTACTACTACTCCAACTGTCACTACTGCAACAATTATTACCAATATTTATATTACTATTACACTACAACTATTGCTATTGACTGCTGTTGCCCCACCTGCTGCTATATATACTTTTATGCATAGCACTAATTTTTTGCATAATTTTTTTTCATGAAATGTAATTAATTGTAAGAAAAAGGTAGGTGTGTGTGTGTGTGTGTGTGTGCCAAGTGTGTGTGTGTGTGTGTGTGTGTGTGTTATTCACCCATGGTCTTGTCCATGCGAGCTGGCTCGCGATCGCCAGTTTCACCCTCCCGGTGCAAGCTCATAGCTCATTATTACAAATCTTAGGGCAATGCTGGGACCTCACACACCACACCCCCCTATCCTCTTGCTCAAGGGGGACAGTAACCGCCCGAATGTATCAGGGGAAAATCCCCGTGAGCAGTGAGGATTCGAACCGGCTACCACAGAATGTAAGGCTAGCGCGCTATCCACTGGACCATCGAGACGGTGTGTGTGTATTCATCCATCTAGTTGTATTCATCTTGTTGTATTTTACAGGGCCAGAGCACTGCTCGTGTGGCCCCGTCTCCATATCAACATTTTTATCATTCATCCTTAGTGCTTTGTGTTGGCCGAAGCCAGCACCCCGGAGAGCAGGTCACAAACCCCGGCTAACACCCGGTACCCATTCACTGCTGGGTGGACAGGGGCTCGGGTTTTAAGGAAACAACCCATCTGTTTCCGCTCCGCCCGGGGATCGAACCCGGGACTTCTCGGTTGTGAACCGAGCGTGCTTCCTCTACACCACGGAGTACCGCTCCGGTACACACACACCGGAGTGTGTGTGTGTGTGTGTGTGTGTGTGGTGTGTGTGTGTGTGTGTGTGTGTGTGTGTGTGTGTGTGTGTGTGAAATAAAAATAATAAAAAATTTAGAAGAATAAAAAACTTCCTATCAGACACACCATGCGTAGGCATGTAAAGTAATGATATCTATCGTTTCTTATTTCGTATTTAATCTGCGGAGGCTCAGCTGAATGCCTGAAAGTTATATCAAATCCTCGAGAGCCAAAGAAAGCAATGAAGGTCATTACAAAGACAAACAATATTTCCTGAATATTATATCGAAAACGCCTTCATTCACTTAACTATTCTTCCTTCTCTTCCTCATTCTTATTATTTCTCCATTCAATCTTTCCACCTGTTCTATCTTATTTTACCTCTCTATTCTCTTCAACATTTTTCATTCATTCGTTCTCCCGTCTCTCTCTCATCGCCAGAAAAAATAAAATACAACCTGGAATGGAGGTATGAAAGTAACTTCCCCGAATCCCGAACGTGAATTAGGCGACTGCCAGTCTATAATCCGGAGGGAAATCGTCGCCAAGTCACTCCAGCAGATATTAATTATTTGTTTGTGCTGAGTTGCAATAGAGACAAAATAAAACAGAATGGAGGTACATATTGGAGATATTTGAGAATAATACGTAATATTAGTATTTTATATTGGTTTTGTCTCTTTTTAGTTATGGAAAATTACTCCAATACAGTTCTAAGAAACTCACAGAGGCATTGTAGGGAAAGTACGAATTAATGAAAATCAAGTAGGTGTCTATCTATCTTTTTCGCCTGACACTATTATATTTAATACCAGATCATTGATGTTTTGTATCCTGGCTAAACAACCTTGTGCATGTATAGTCCACGCGCTAATCACAATACATTAGCGGCTCTCACAAGGACATAACAAGCAAATAACGCCACCACCACTAATTAACAATACACGTACACGCCATACTCATTACATCACCACACATCACACTACCAGTTCACCACACCGCACACTAACCACAGTGCCTCGAATACCACCACCACATCACACCATACCACACACCAACTACATATCTTCTACCACCACCACACCACACATCATACTACCAATCTACCACACCACACACCACACCAACCACAGTGCCTCAGCTACCACAGCAACACCACACCACACAACACACTAACTACATATCTTCGACCACCACCACACCACACACCAACCACACTACCTCGACCACCACCACAGCACACCACACACGAACCACAGTGCCTCGACCACCACCACACCACACCACACACCAATCACACCACCACACCACACACCCACCACACCACACACCAATCACACCACCACACCACACCCCACCACCACAACCTCTATACCCATACCATCACAACCCCTATACCCACACCATTACCCACAACCCCACAACCTTAAGTCACACGTCCAGACTTATAACTTTTAAAAATACAATAACAAAAATACAAAGTAAAATAGGTGGGAAAAAAACTTATAATGGCACCCTGTTAAACAAAGCGGAACTACTTCGTCCACATCGTCGTCAGAATCGTAAGTAATTAAAAAGTTTACTATAAAATTGATTGCCGAGGATTACATTTGCATATTCACACTAACAAGACAGAAAGTAGAGTTGTTGATGAGATTGCAATGTTTTTTATTTATACTTTTTCTTTCTTCCCTCGTTTTAGAACTCGTTTTTTATTGGAGACGTAGGGGTGACATTATAATTTCCGTGTTCTGTTATAGAGTGTCTTATTAATTGTCTGGGTGACTTTGTGTTGTACCTGTGTTGCCGTGTTCAGTACATGTACTGTACCTGTGTTGCAGTGTCCAGTACCTGTATTGTACCTGTGTTGCAGTGTCCAGTACCTGTACTGTACCTGTGTTGCCGTGTTCAGTATCTGTGTTTTACCTGTGTGGCCGTGTTGAGTACCTGCATTGTACCTGTGTTGCCGTGTTGAGTACCTGTATTGTACCTGTGTTGTCGTGTTGAGTACCTGTATTGTACCTGTGTTGCCGTGTTGAGTACCTGTATTGTACCTGTGTTGCCGTGTTCAGTACCTGTATTGTACCTGTGTTGCCGTGTTGAGTACCTGCATTGTACCTGTGTTGCCGTGTTGAGTACCTGTATTGTACCTGTGTTGCCGTATTGAGTACCTGTATTGTACCTGTGTTGCCGTTTTCAGTACCTGTACTATACCTGTATTGCCGTGTTTAGTACCTGTATTGTACATGTGTTGCCATGTTCAGTACCTGTATTGTACCTCTGTTGCCGTGTTGAGTACCTGCATTGTACCTGTGTTGCCGTGTTGAGTACCTGCATTGTACCTATGTTGCCGTGTTCAGTACCTGTATTAAGAACATAAGAACATAAGAAAATAAGGAAGTTACAAGAGGCCGTGAGACCTACACGAGGTAGTATTATAGTATTGTATAGGTAGATTGTACCTGTGTTGCCGTGTTGAGTACCTGTATTGTACCTGTGTTGCCGTGTTCAGTACCTGTATTGTACCTGTGTTGCCGTGCTCAGTACCTGTATTGTACCTGTGTTGCCGTGTTCAGTACCTGTATTGTACCTGTGTTGCCGTGTTCAGTACCTGTATTGTACCTGTGTTGCCGTGCTCAGTACCTGTATTGTACCTGTGTTGCCGTGTTCAGTACCTGTATTGTACCTGTGTTGCCGTGTTCAGTACCTGTATTGTACCTGTGTTGCCGTGTTCAGTACCTGTATTGTACTTACGTTGCCGTGTTCAGTACCATTGTGTCGGCATTGTTTTGTCTGGCGCATCTAATCCTTTTCCTGCAGTGTGTGTGTAAGGTAATACAACGAAGTGTAATGTAGTGCTATGAAGCAATTTAGTGCTGTTGAAGAGTACTGCGTTGTGCTGTTACGTGTAATGGTAAAGAGCGTTGCGCTGGTTCTGTTGTGCACTTGTGATTTATTTAAGGTCGTTATGGGTAATGATGTGCTGAGAATAATAACATTGTAGAGGTGTTATGTAAAGCTGGGCTGCTGGGTTGTTGTGTATCGCTGTGTCGCGGCGCGCGGGGATCAAATATTTAAAAGCTTAGAAAAAAATAAGTAAGATTCCTCTCTTTACTATGAGACAAGGCAAATAATTTCCTCCGCCACGTATTAAGAGGATGAGTAAATCTCTTAAACTTCAGGACGTTTTCAGGAAAAGAAGTGAACAAATTGTACTACCGAATAAGACGCATTAATGCCTTGTTGATCTGCGAACCAATACATTCCTTAGCATCGCACAAACCTAATCAACCACTAATAGTTTAATTCATCAGCTGCTTACAATTCTAAACAGAAAATACACCAACCAATATGTACGCCCACACACACAATAACTTCGGAAAGAGGAAGCTAACAATGGGGAGTTTTCAAAGCTAAGCCGCCAGATGTCCCTCGCGCATCTCACATCCTCAGCACTTTCAGGCTGAATGATCTATCATTTACCGTAAATTCCCTGTACTTCTTTGGGACATATCAGAATTACCCTTCAATATAACAACTGAAACAGTTCTTAATAAAAAATGTAGTTTATCATTTTATTTGTCTGCACTTGGTGAAAATATTGGCAAAACAATTGAATATTTGAAAACTCAATCTTTAAAAATCGTCTTTTAATAAAAAAACGCAAGTTCAAGCAGAATGAGGCTTCAGGAAATATCTACTTGTATGTAAGCATTCACTGAGTACCTGTTTTGGGTGTGTCTGTCTGTCTTGCGACGAACATTTAACCAAAACAGAGTGTGGCGTTCAGCATCTCCACAGAAACCATCCCGCCGGCAGGATCTGTTATCATCCACTTTCCTGTAGACACCACACGGGTAGGAACTCAGCACAGCGCCCCCGCTCCTTACCTCACAGCTCATATCTCTGATACTCCTAACTCCTCAATACCAGAAACTGTCATCCTAACTATTATCACCCACTTATCTCATCACACTCTCTATCCTCTACTGGAATATTCGTGGCATCCGCTCCCACATACCGTTTCCCACATAAAGGAGACTTTCGTCTTTCGAGACGGAAATAGTAAACAAACGCTCTCAACTGTCTTCCATCCCGGACTGTTCGTTGAGGTGCCAAGCACTTAAATTACTTCTTGGTTAAATGTTCGTCGCAAGAGAGACATATACACCCAAAACAGGTACTCAGTGAATGCTTACATACAAGTAGATATTTCCTGAAGCCTCATTCTGCTTGAACTTGTGTTTTTTTATGAAAAGACGATTTTTAAAGATTGAGTTTTCAAATATTCAATTGTTTTGCCAATATTTTCACCAAGTGCAGACAAATAAAATGATAAACTACATTTTTTATTAAGAACTGTTTCAGTTGTTGTATTGAAGGGTAATTCTGATGTCCCAAAGAAGTACAGAGAATTTACGGTAAATGATAGATCATTCAGCCTGAAAGTGCTGAGGATGTGAGAGCCTGAGAGACAGGCTTGAGCGTGAGCTTATTAGAAAACTCCCCATACACTGATGTGATCTTTGCAAAATTATGAACAAGAGGGAAAAAAAGAAAGAATAAAAAAGTAATACTCACACTTTGTCTCACGCCACCTGAAGAGAATAATGCAACTTGATATAATGTTCCGTAGATTCCATGTTATGTAATCCCGAAAATAGAAACCATCGAAGGCAGAGAGAGAGAGAGAGAGAGAGAGAGAGAGAGAGAGAGAGAGAGAGAGAGAGGGGAGAGAGAGAGAGAGAGAGAGAGAGAGAGAGAAGAGAGAGAGAGAGAGAGAGAGAGAGAGAGAGAGAGAGAGAGAAGAGAGAGAGAGAGAGAGAGAGAGAGAGAGAGAGAGAGAGAGAGAGAGAGAGAGAGAGAGAGAGAGAGAGAGAGAAAAGAGAGAGAGAGAGAGAGAGAGAGAGAGAGAGAGAGAGAGAGAGAGAGAGAGAGAAGAGAGAGAGAGAGAGAGAGAGAGAGAGAGAGAGAGAGAGAGAGAGAATTATATATAGAAGTTGGAAGTGTGAGAGGCGGGTGTAGCGGCGGTAAGGTGTGATCCATGTTCCTCAAGGAAAGTTCTAGCTGGCGAGGCGAGGAAGGATGGACTTGGGAAATGGGAAGGCAGGAAAGAAAGGCTGCGTGGAGAAAAAAGCCGATTAAAGTTGAAAGCAGGTGGCAAGGAAACAAGAAAGAAATGAAAGAGGACTGGAAGAGAGGACAGAAAGAACAAAAGAATGTGGGAGTGAGAAAAAAAAAAAGGCAACAACCAAAGAAAAAATTGAAGAATGGAGAAAATGAGAGTAAACGAAACCGGAGAAATAATGAAGAGGAGATGGAAGAGAGATAAGAAAAGATAAATAGGGAAAGGGTAAAGTTTTAAAAACATGGAGGTGGTCTGGGGCTAAGATTAAGCTGGTCTGCCAAGGGAGTGGGAGAGCAACTAAGCTGGGAAAGTGAGGAGACTTCTCTTGAAAATTACTTCTTTTTTTTTTACCTTTTTAGCTCTACTGAGAAGTTTCCGAGTACGAAGGTGTATTCTCTCTCTCTCTCTCTCTCTCTCTCTCTCTCTCTCTCTCTCTCTCTCTCTCTCTCTCTCTCTCTCTCTCTCTCTCTCTCTCTCTCTCTCTCTCTCTCTCTCTCTCTCTCTCTCTCTCTCTCTCTCTCTCTCTCTCTCTCTCTCTCTCTCTCTCTCTCTCTTAACATAACTATTTCAACAAAGCAAGTGATGGATAGAGACATAATATAAATTCACCTCCGCATCATGATTTTCCTTCAAATATTCCTGCATCTCACTTATTAATGCAAACAAATATAATGATTGATGATGCTTTGGCGATAATCACAAAGTCTTGTATGCCAGAGACACATGTTATTGTTGCGATCGAGGCTTCAAGTACAACGTAATATATGTATCTCTATTCCATAGCTATTACTATTCTACCAACAGCAAGCTATATCATAGAAATAATGATAAATGAGTGTAAACACATACAAAAAATATAATCGCAGTCGTCATAATATTGCACATAGAATAACAATTTCAATTATTTTATTATGATGTATTAATTTATATATATACGTATTTTATCTATTATTATGTTTATTTCGTAATAATTATTGCACCTATTTTATTATGATGATTATTGATTACTATAGTTACCTTGCCTTTTAATACATTCCCTTTAAACTCAAAGCAGTTTCATCCACGCCATGACATCCACGAGTCACTGTCCCGCTGACTCTGACTCTCTCTCTCTCTCTCTCTCTCTCTCTCTCTCTCTCTCTCTCTCTCTCTCTCTCTCTCTCTCTCTCTCCTCTCTCTCTCTCTCTCTCTCTCTCTCTCTCTCTCTCTCTCTCTCTCTCTCTCTCTCTCTTATCTCTCTCTCTCTCTATATATATATATATATATATATATATATATATATGTATATATATATCTATCTATCTCTCTCGTAATACCAAGGAAATGTAAAAAAATTAGGCAAATATATTCACAGGAAAGTGAATGCAAAGGAAAAAGAGGTGAGATGATTGTTCAAATTAACTGAATGAAAGAAAAATCCAAGGTATAGCAAAGTTCACCAATATAATGGAAAGTACGGTGCGATAAAGACATAAATAATAAATATGTATGCTGAAATAATGAACAATTCATAATTATGAGGAAAGAAGAATCTGGAATCTGTTATCAGCTCAGCACGGAAGACTAATCCATCTCAGCCGCATCATTTCATAATTCAATTTGCATTTTAAATTCTTTCCCTGTCGAGATATGCGCAAGATGCCTAAACAAATTACGTGACAAGACGAGGAACTGCCTTGAATGGAGAAGTAAGAGAGAGAGAGAGAAGAAGAGAGAAGAGAGAGAGAGAGAGAGAGAGAGAGAGAGAGAAGAGGGGAGAGAGAGAGAGAGAGAAGAGAGAGAGAGAGAGAGAGAGAAGAGAGAGAGAGAGAGAGAGAGAGAGAGAGAGAGAGAGAGAGAGAGAGAGAGAGAGAGAGAGAGAGAGAGAGAGAGAGGAGAGGAGAGAGAAGAGAGGAGAGAGAGAGGGAGAGAGAGAGAGAGAGAGAGAGAGAGAAGAGAGGAGAGAGAGAGAGAGGCAGAGAGAGAGAGAGAGCGGAAGAGAGAGAAAGAGAGAGAGAGATAGAGAGAGAGAGAGGAGAGAGAGCGAGAGGAGAGAGAGAGAGAGAGAGAGAGAGGAGAGAGGAGAAGGAGAGAAGAGAGAAGAGGAGAGAAGCAGGAGAGAGAGACGGCGAGAGAGATGATAGAGAGAAGAGGAAAAGAGAGGAGGGTGGGGGAAAGGAGAGAGATGCATAGACAAACAAATACAGGCAAACAAACACTACAAAAAAACAGATACACATAAATAAAAGTGAGGACGAGCGAAGGGCAAAGATTCAGGAGTCCTTATATTCATGTGTAAGATGAGCCGAGTTTTATTGACGTCTTCACTGTGGTAGAAAGCATGGCGTGATTAACGGCGCTTTCAGAGGGACTTACGGGTGGCAGGGCAAAGGGGAGGGTGAAGGGAGAGCAGTCAACGGGTCTCTCCCCTCCGTTCCTTTCTCTGGCATTCTCATCTGTTGGCTTTCTTTCTCTGCTTTCACTCTCATCATCAACTATTCTCAGCTCTTCTCTTCTCTTTTCTCCTTTTCGTGTTTTTTTATGTACCTCTTTGATCTCTTCATTTCATTCCTTTTTTTTATCTATTCGTCCATCTCATCTTCATCTATTATCTATTCTACCTTTTTTTCTGATCGAATTCATGAACTCAGGGAAAAACGCGCGCGCGTGTAGGAGTTGGGTTGGCTTGTGATGGAGGGGAGGGGGTTGGGTTGGGGTAAGGGGAGGGTGCTGGGGAGAAGGAGGGGGGGGGGGGGACTGTAGGAGCATTAATGATCAGGGGAATTTAGTCAAGCACACACATGCAGCTTCACTTCATTAGGAGGACAGTGGATGTGCGGACGCATGACAGTTGCTGCTGCTGGCGTAATTAAACTTTGCTACGACACTAGGGTCGCAATATTACCTCCCGCCTCACTGTTTTATAGCGAGGCTGCACGTCAAGGGTGCATGAGAGGCAGCACAGATTCCATGTAGCGGCTGTAATGAAAACCCCAAGTACAGCTTTGTGCCGCCACCACATACACATTCACCTCGATATAACGCCGTACTATGGCAAACACAAGAAAACCAAATTACATTAAATAAACACAATAGTGATACTTTAGTTGATACTATTTTCCATGATGTAATTTATCGCCATTTGCTTGAACGGGTGTTTCTTGCGGCAATGCTCCCTGTCTTCTCCCTATACAGTCACTTATCTTTGACCAGTAAGATACATTTGTCTTTGGTGGTTACATCGCCGCTCTATCCGTATCTGTGCATAATATATTAAGATATCATTTTATTCACAGTATACTTTTCCTTCCTTTCACTTTCCGCTATCTCCTCTATTCCATTTATTATTCTCCTTCCATGACCTGTTTTGCACCTCCTAACATCCCTTCCCTCATGGCTTTCTTTACTCATTTATTCTTCCCCTTCATCCATCTCATCCACAAGCCGGCAGCGAGAGCCAGGATTGCCCTCCTTTCCTGAGGGCACCTGACTGTGACGCCGCCTCTGTCAATACTGTGGCGGTAATACCACGGGACGGGGCGGGGCGGGGCGGGGCGGGGAACGTGGCAAGGGGAAGGAGAGAGGGGATGGGGAATCGCTGACTGATCCTGCTTTAATCACTTACCGGGGAAAATTTGTCTCTCAGTGAGGGAGAAAAATAAGAGAGAGAGAGAGAGAGAAGAGGAGAGGAGAGAGAGGAGAGAGGAAGGAGAGAGAGAGAGAGAGAGAGAGAGAGAGAGAGGAGAAGAGAGGAGAGGAGAGCAGGGGAGGAGAGGAGAGAAGGAGAGAGAGAGAGAGGAGAGAGAGAGTAGAAGAGAGAGAGATAGAGAAGAGGAGAGAGGAGAGAGAGAGAGGAGAAAGAAGATGAGAGAGAGAAGGAGAGAGAAGAGGAGGGAGAGAGAGAGAGGAGCGACGAGGAGATGAGAGGAGAGAGAGAGAGTTCATTTCTTAAATATCTAAAAAGGTTGGCAAGGAGCAGAAAAAAAGGAACTGAAAAAACCCCCACAAATGCCACCCCCATGCACACACAGACAGTAAGCGCCAAAAAAAGAAGGGACCCAATTTGAATTTTGTCTCACTGGCCCGCCCCGGTTCAACCCCCGTGGAGGGGGGCAAATAAATTTTCGTCTGGCGTCGTGGATTGCACATATCCTTATGCGCCCCAACACCTTGGCCCTTTGCATGATGACCCGGTGATCGCGCGGGGGGATCGCTCTGGGAGGCTATGATCCCCTGATCAGGGGGGGTGGGAGTGGGGGCAAAAGGGACACCGGGGCGTGGCTTAAAAAAAACCAGTCAATGAAATAGGGAATAAAAATCGCTAGGGAACACGAGGGGGGAAGAGGTGCCGCTTTATAAGAGAAGGCGCTGGTATGTCTTCAGCTAAGGGCCCCCCTGAAGCCCCTTGACTCCGGCTGTGAGGAACGTGAAGGGGGGTGATGGACCCCGACCCAAAAGGGGCCGGGCTAAACCCACCTCCGCGAGGGTATTAGGAGGATTTGGCGTCCTTCATCCCTGCCCTTGGAAAAGATTTTACATGTCATACACCCCGCGGGGGCAGGCGAGGGAGAGGAAGATTCCCCCGTGTTTATAGGCCCCGGAATTACCCAAAGATCGGTCACTCTGAGTTTAAACTCTTTCCGGGAGGGTAATAGGTGGCGATCGCGAGTTCAGCTCACGTAGGCAAGACCGTAGGTGAATGAAACAAACAAACACACACACACACACACACACACACACACACAGGTATCTATTCTGCCATGAAATTGACTTGACCATGAGCAATGTTTTGTGTTTCCACAAGACAATAATACCACGGAAGTCTTTGTCCTTAGAGTGGCAAACCAAACACAAACAAAGACACGAGCCGACAGTTTCGCGCCCCTTCCGGCCCCCACAACACAACATGGGGAAACGGTTTCCCCGAAGACCACAGACACAACCGAAACTCATACTTTTCCTTTAACAAAACAAATGACGGCATGTAATAAATCGTCAGAGTGAAAGATATTTGGTGATTCATAATTCATCATTAGCATAGAATATAGATTATCGGTGTGCGGAAACATATATAATCTCTTTCTCTCTCTCTTCTCTCTCTCTCTCTCCCTTCTCTCTTACAAAAAAACCACCCCCTAACGTCCTTTAAAATTCTTTTTCAAGCCTCAGGGAAAATTTCATCCCTTAAAAAAACCATTTTTTTTACCAAAAAATGCTTTAAGTGTCCCTAAACTCTATTCCCTCTGACCTCCCCCCTTTCCCGTCGTCATCCCTTCTACAAACGTCCCCTCGAGTCTGTTTACTGTATAGCCTCCATTGTACAATATTTTTACCTGCAGCCCTCAAATTTTAACAGAAAACGGCCCGAGGGAGCCGGCTCATTTAAAGGGGAAGGAGCTTCGGGCTGTGGAGTTGGGAAAAAGGGGGTTATAAGGGGAAAAGGCAGAGAAGTGTAAAATAAAGGGGGGTTTGGGAAGGGAAAGAGCGAGGCGAAGCAGGCGAGGGGCGGAGCAAAGCAAGCAACGAGAGAGAAGAAAGAAAGAAAAAAGAGAAAGAAAAAGAAAGAAAAGAGAAAGAGAAAGAAAAGAAAAAGAGAAAGAAAAGCAAGGCGGGGAGCAAGAAAAGAAAAAGAAAAAGAAAAAGAGAGAAAAAAGGGGGGAGAGAGGAGGGGGAAAGAGAAGAGAGAGAAGAGAGAGAGGAGAAGAGAAAAGAGGGGGTACAAATGTGGCAGGCGGGGATCGGGGGGGAAGAAAAAAAAAGGCAAAAGGAAATAGAACGACCCACTTGCCCTAAATCTTGTTAAAGGCCCCCTTTTTTGCCCTCCCCCCCTTTTTTTTTTTTTTGGTTTTTTTTTTCCCCGTTTTTTTTTCCCTTTCTTTTCTTTTTTTACGGCTTATTTTTTTCTTCTTTCTTTTTCTTACTCTTTTTTTCTTTATTTTCCATCTTTTTATTTTTTCTGCCCCCTTTTTTTTATCGCGACTTCTTTTTTGATCTTTCATCTTATCTCATTTTTTACTTAGTTCTTCCTCTCTCGATTTTTATTTTCCCTCCTCCTTAAAATCTCTTTTTCTCGTCCCTTTTGTAAAAACCGGGAACCCCCCCCGGTTTTTGGTTTAAGTTCATTTATCTCGGTTAAATTCTTAACACGGTCTTTTTTTAATTTTTATTTTTTTTTAAATATTTAAAATTTATTTTAAAATTTTAAAAAAATTTTAATATTTTTTATAAATAATTATTATTAATATAATAAATTAAATTTAATATCTATTAAATTTATATTTTTTAATATATATACATATATATAAAATAATTATATATTATATATATAATAATATATATTTTTTATTATTATATATATATATATATTTATTTATATATATATATATATTATTTTATATTAATATTATTATATAAAAATCTAAAATTTCTTTATTTATATTTTTTATTATTTTCTTTATATTTTATATATTTTTAAAAATTAATATATATGAAAATTCTATCCTATATTTTATATGTTTTTTTTTTATATTTAAATTATATATTTATTTAATATTTTATATTTTTAATTCGTAAAAAAATAGGAACACTCTACATTTTTAATTTGGAAAATTTCTCCCGACGGGAAAAAGGGCCCCCCGGGTAACGAATACCATAAACCGAAACGTGGGGCATGAACCCACGGACACCCCGGCCCACCCTTGTTGCTAATGCCTTGGAGGGATACGTCCCCCTTGGGTTGAGGGTTTGCAAAATCAAGGTGCTTAAGATTGAAACCCTTATGCCATAACATATTCATCGCATTTTTTCCAAAAACAGGGGTAGCGGAACAGCGGGCCTTTTCTTTTACTCAGGGACTCAAACCAGAGGGTGTATCAAAGGCGTTCAGGATGAAATACGCCTTTATATTTTGCCAATTTTCTGGTGAAAGAAATCACACACACAAAGAAACCGCTCACTATGATTTGGTTGAGAATGTTTAATGCCTTGTTCTATGCTGCTCTGTTCCCTTGCATGTACCAAACAATGGTACAATTGGTACCGAATACAATGTAATTTGTTTGTAGTAGTATGTAGTTCAGCAGATACCCTCGTTATGGACACACGGGTCTCCTGGTATGTATTCTTCCTATGTAATCCTACGTAATCTTATGTAATCCATCTCCATTCCCATCTACCTCCTTCACACTTTCATCTACTGCACGGCTCTCTAACTTACTACAATACATTTTTATCTCCCTTTTGGTCACGTTTCCGGTCTGTAGGTAACCGACGCACCTGTCTCGTATTACCGGTGAGGCTAATCCCTACACTATGTACCCTCCCTCATCCCCTTCCCCTCGCTTTAACTTCCTTTCTGGCCTTCCAATCCCACCCTCCCACCGAGCCTCTCTCAGGAAACATGGGACGGGAGTAAAGAGTTAGGGGGAGGGAGAGGCACTGAGGAGGAGACAGATTCAGGTGGGGCCCAGGGGTGTTGTGTTGCCCGGTTGCAGGAGGGTTTTTTTTTTTGCAATTTGGCATCAAAATTGCAGGGAAATGAAATAAGGGAGGAAAACCCAAACCGAGGTTGCAACAGAAACTTGGTAAAAAAAGAGAGAGAAAAGAGGAAAGGAGAGAGAGAGAGAGAGAGAGGAGGAGAGAGAGAGAGAAGAGAAGAGAGAGAAGAAAAGGGGAGAGAGAGAGAGAGAGAGAGAGAGAGAGAAAAGAGAGAAGAAGAGAGAGAGAGGAGAGAGAGGGAGTGGGGGAGAGAAAAGAGGGAGAGAGAGAGGAAAAGAGAGAGAGAAGGAGAAGGAGGGAAAAAGGCCGCTGTTTGGAGGGAAAATTGTGAAAAGGGAAGGAATTTGTTTGGGAGGCTTGGAAGGGAAAAGGGATTTTGGAAAAAGGAGGAGATTGGGGGGGTAGGGGGGCGGGGAGGAAAAAAACTTTTTTTTCTCTATTTTTGATAGCATTCAATA
>JACEEZ010008779.1:76472-116472 GCA_016584305.1 Chionoecetes opilio | reverse complement strand
ACATCATCATTTAGGCGGCGTAATGACACTAGACACAGAGAATGTATTGACGTCTGACTCGTATTACTTGTGCTGTGGATCAAAAAGATAATTTGGTTTAGTGCAATAATTAAAAGATGTAAGACCATCACTGAATCCGAGGATCTGAAACCCATCCTGTTAGAATTCCTGAACTGTCTGTCTGTCTGCCTCTTTCTACCTAATAGTTTGAATAATATCTTATCTAATAGTAGTTTTTAGGAGTCTTGATGCTTCACTTTTGAAGGAAATAAACTCGTAGGTAGATAGAGAAATACACGTGTGTGTGTGTGTGTGTGTGTGTGTGTGTGTGTGTGTGTGTGTGTGTGTGTGTGTGTGTGTGTGTGTGTGTGTGTGTGTGTGTGTGTGCGCGCGCGCAGGCAGTGTGGCATCTTTCCCACACTCATTAATGACAAATACTTCAATAAGTATTAATGTATATAATTGAGGTGCCAATCCTTATTTTCGTAAAGATTATCGTCTGGTGTAAATAAACTGATGACATAATTGGGTTTGAAATACCAATATAGTCAGAAGCATGTATTGAAGTAAAAGTGTCATCGAGTTTTTTTGAAGTAATCATTCACGGAGGTTCAGGGTCCATGTTCCGAGGATGATTACAAAAAGGAAAACACGAGCGAACAATACAAATGAATCCCGTTCTTACGAGGCCACACAAATACCCCAAAAAAACCGCATTTCACAGTAAGAAAAATTAAATCACTCAATTGTTCACGAAAAAACACACATAACATAACACATCCCACGCACAGAAAAGGAAACAAAAGCGAAAAAGAAAAGAAAACAACCAAAGGCAAACCGATTCATGTTTCGACGAACCAGAGAATAATTGAAAAACAATACTTCCGCGGATAATCCTCAGCAAACAAAGTGACGCCACAAAACCTGTTGAAATCTGCCACACCAAACACCGTCCGTACCTCCTTTTTTCTCTCTCCATCCTTCCATAATCTCTTAAATACTCCCGGTACCCTAAGATTTTCCATTTTTTTTAACCCACAAGCACAGTCATCATTACCGTCGCACTCCTCTTCTTATTCTACTATAAATTTCTACTGTCTAGCTTTCTCCCTCTCTATCTAAAAACTCTTATAACACCCTACACTGCCTTCAAGCAGCATCCCCACTATCACCACTCTTCTTCACTTATCACAAACATTACCATGCAGGACACAAACCAGAATTTTGTTCAGCACAATTGTCACCATTTTCTCCACTTCGTCAATACCCCCACCACCTCCCCACTACTACTCTTTTTACCATCAACGAACCTAACTATAACATCATTGTTTTTCCCTCTATCTCTGTGAATACGTATGTGAGACTTATTTTTTCATTAACAGGCGGCGTTCTCAAAACAACCCACGTCCTTCTTATAGCTAATCAAATCTCTCAAATTATATTAGTGACACATAGGCCATAGCCTACAATTTTCTGCCGCAGTGTCCGTTACGAGGCTGTGGAACATTATTAGCAAGTCTATATATGCTTAGTGAGTCAAGACGAGCTTTTGATGTATGGTCTCAATACATGAAGACGATGGACATGTAATTCGGAACAAGAAACGAGAGGTTGTGGCACGATCGTAACTTAGACTCGAGAAATTATTATGCCAAAAAAGGTGTTTCGCGTGCGTGCGTGCGTGCGTGCGTGCGTGCGTGCGTGCGTGCGTGCGTGCGTGCGTGCGTGCGTGCGTGCGTGCGTGCGTGCGTGCGTGCGTGCGTGCGTGCGTGCGTGCGTGCGTGCGTGCGTGCGTGCGTGCGTGCGTGCGTGCGTGTGTGTGTGTGTGTGTGTGTTTCAAAGTATTTGAGGAGAGGAAGTTATCAGTTGTCGGATAATATATTATTCCCTTTACTACTTGGCTGCATAGACTAAGGTAAGGACGTCTTCTCTCTCTCTCTCTCTCTCTCTCTCTCTCTTCTCTCTCTCTCTCTCTCTTCTCTCTCTCTCTCTCTCTCTCTCTCTCTCTCTCTCTCTCTCTCCTTCTCTCTCTCTCTCTCTCTCTTCTCTCTCTCTCTCTTTCTCTCTCTCTTCCTCTCTCTCTCTCTCTCTCTCTCTCTCTCTCGCTCGCCGCTCGTCCTCGCTCGCTCGCTCGCTCGCTCACACACACACACACACACACACACACACACACACACACACACACACACACACACACACACACACACACACACCACACACACACACACACAAAAACACACACACACCCCACAACACACACACCACCACAACCACACACACACACACAACAAAAACACATAGGAAACATGACGCGACATCCCCCCCAAAGTTACAAACCCTGGGTGTGAATCCCAAGTTTTGAGAACTTCCCAGTCGAGATGTGAGGGGGAGCTTCGCGCTGAAAAAAAAAAATTTCCCCCTGAGAGAAAGTAAAGGATGTGGGGGAAAAAATTTTAAAAGGGGGAAGACAAAGAGAAGGGGAAAGAGGCAAAAAGGGCGAAAGAGAGAAGAGAGGGGGAAGAGAGGAGAAGAGGGGAAGAGAGAGGAGAAGAGAGAAAAGAGGAGAGAGAGGGAGAGAAGAGAGAGAGCAGAAGAGAAGAGAGAGGAGAGGGGAAAAGGCCCCCAGAGAGGAAGAGAGAAGAGAGAGGGGAAGAGAAAAAGAGAGGGGGGAGAAAAGAAAAAAGGGGGAAAGAAAAGAGAGAAAAGAGATTAGAGAGAAAAAAGAAAAAGGAGGGGGCCTCCCCCCAAAGCCCCCTTTTGGCCTCTGCCTATGCCTAAACGCCCTACCCCCGTGCCCCACTCCTACCCCAGAAAAGGAGATTTCCCAAACGTGATAGATCCCCCCAACCGTCAACTTGGTGACATCACGGCCTGGGGAAGCCCCCCCCGGTGGCAAGTAAAATTTTGCTCCCCCGAGAAGACCCGGGCCCATGGTCATATCACGTTCAAAGGGGGGGGACCCCCCCCGGGGCTACCGGGGGGAACCCGGAAGTTGGGGGGACGATACCCTTGCCGTCAAGGACTCCTTTAACATCCTGGTGGTAGAGGATGACTCCAGGCTCCGTTTTAAACCGCCCCCGGGAGACAGTGGCCCACGTCGAGCCTCCCTAAGGGTGACTCCCCCTGCGCCGATTAAGGCCCCGCTCAACGCGCCGGCCTCATGCGGCTGTATAAGGAAAAAGTGAGGCCCGTCTGGGAGTACAGTCCTCCACCTGGATGATTTATTGCCCCATCCCCACCTGTCATGCTGGACAAAGTGAAGGGGCCCCGTCCCTGACGCCTCATACACCCAACCGACGCCCAAAATATCCCCAGGGAAAACGTCCCCCCGCGGAAAACCGGTGTCGGCAGCACCCAGCAGCGACGCCCAACAAAAAACAAATCCCTGCACTCCAAAAACCAGCAACAACAAAAACAACCGACTCCCAGCAGGGCAGGGGCCGGGAATTGATCCCCCGCCCCCACTTGACCCCCTGGGCCCCGGGAAAGGAAGCCCGGTTTCTGCCCTCACAGTTTTTCCCACAAGGCCCGGGTTTCCCAACACTTTTCCCCCAACCTTGCAGGGAATTCCCGGGCCCCTTTGGAGGAGGCCCAGAGCCCCCTACGGGGAGGGTAGTTTCAGGTGATCTCCTCCTCGAGGCCCCGAGGCCCCAACAAAGTGAGGGGCCAGGGGACCCTTTTCACTTGGGACCCGGCGACACGGGGAACATTTTCCCCAACGGTTGAGGTGGATGTCGGGGCCCATGAAAACCCAGGGTGAAGGTGGCGGCCCACAGATGGTGCCGCTCACATCCGCCTTTTAAGTGCCCGAAAGGGCATAACACAGGGGCGTGCCCAAAAAGTGATACATAGTGAAAACACACACATAGTGCCACACATTTGACCCCCAAGTGAAAAAGTGAAACGTGAAAATATTTCCCCCTAAAAAAGTGCCTATGACGGACAGTGACCTCCCCCCTCAGTCGAACATTTTTATATTTAGTTTATCCTATAAGGCATAGCTTTCAGAAAAATCCCCCCGGGGACGGGGGACATTTTAGTTTTCTCCTTCTGCCACCCATTCCCCTTCAAAAACCCTCCTTGCTATTTGAAAGCCCCAGGTTACCATGTCGTTTTTTTAAAAAAAAAAAAAAAAAAAAGAGAAAAAGAGGAGAGAGAGGGGGAGAGAGGGGGAGAAAAGGAGGGGAAAAAGAGAGAGAGGGGGAGAGAGAGAGGAGGAGAGAGTAGAGAGGAGAAAAATAAAGATTCAAAATAAAAAAAACGTTTTAAATTTTTGGGGAATAAGGGACACATTTTTACATAAACTATAAATTAAGGGTACAAAATAGAAAAAAGGCGCACCCCCCATGCATTTTTCCCCCCTAGGAAAGGATTGCCATGATTAATGAAGGGGGGATAAAAATTTTTTTAAATTTACATTTGTTTTGGGCTTCAACTTAAGATTATTTTTATTTTTACATATATATTTATTTATTTTTTTTTTAAAGTCCTTTATAGGCATTGACAAGGGTTTTTGGGGGGACTTTTTTTTTGACTTGGATAAGGTAAACTTTGGTTTTTAGAAAATATTTTGCAGCCCCAGCCCAAAGGTTTTAAGGAAGGGCTTTGGGCCCCACAGCTGCCCCCTAAAAAAGATAATTTCTTGACGTCCATTCCCTAATGGGGGAATTTTTTTGTTTTTTTGCTTTTCCCTCTTTCTGTTTTACACAGGTTAAAATTTTTTCAAAATTGTTTTTGTCATCCCACCCAAACCCTCCCACATGTATTTAAATACCCTAACCTTACCCTTTACATAACCCCCTTTGCGGGCGCCTAGAAATTAGCCCATTTTGTATGTAGGGGGGTTTGACCCCCTTTTTGGGTTAGGTTCCATATATGTAGTGGGGAAAACCCAGATTGACCGAGCATGCTGTCAAATTTGTCTTTTATTGTCCCTTTCCATTTTCCCCAAATTTTTCCCTGTTTTTAGGGGCCCAAAAGGGAAAAAAAAGGAAGGGGAACGGAAACCCAGCCACATCCTAGACGTAGCACGGGGTTGGCGATTTCATCTGAAACGCTCGTTACCCGCTATCCCACAGTGTGAGGGGGCCCATTAAATTTCAAGCTCTTTTCCTGAACACGTTTTTTAATACACAATTTTAAATTTAATTCGTTCAGGGAGGCCCAATGTGAAAAAGGGTTTCCTGGAGGGTTATTGACTGTAGGGCAGTTTTGCTGTCAGAGGCAATAAATCCGTCCCCCGGCCTCTCGTTTTGACTGCTGAAAAGGCCCCCTGCTATCCCGAGAAGCCCCGTTTGGGCGGAAAAGCACCCAAATCAATTTGGGATGCTTACCCCCGGGTTTTTCCCCCGGGTTTTTCCCCCTTTATAGTACAATACCCCGGCCCCCCCCCCACGCCCGCCTCATCCCGGGCGACCCGTCGGTGAAAGGTTTTATTGGGACCTCAGGGAGGGCATTCAATCTAAAAAGGAAGTCCTGCCCCCTCAGTCACATGGTATATTACATTTCCCTTAAAGGGCCTTAAAGGGTAAATGGAAAATTTTTAAAAAACTGGCATTTCCCAAAGGGGGGAGAGAACTGGTTTGTGCCCCCCTATCTTTCCATGTATTTATCAAAATTAAAATTTCCCTGAGTTTTTTCCTGACTGTTTAAGGGGCCAAACATTACACTTTTCTTTCCATTTAAAGGATTGAAGGAGCCTCATATAACTAAAAAAATCATCTTTTAGTTTTTTAGTGATCCCCAAATTTGGAGGGCTCCCATTTGCGAAACCTCTAGGGTGTGAGGGGGTGGTAACCCAATCTCGTGTCTTGCACTATCCTGCTGTTTGCCCTTTGGGGCACCCTAAAATTATCCAAATTTGGCTGAAATTTTGAATGCCCAAGTGCTTTAAAATTTTTCCCTTTTTTGGGGCGTGTTTGGGTGCGAGTGTAGTCTTATGACTGATCTGATTAAGGAAACATTAGCCCTCTTTAAAGGGCGGGAACAGAAGACCCACGTCCCCCAGAACCTTCCTTTGCAACGCTAGTCGAGGCTGACAGATTTTGCTTCCCGTCTGGGGACTTCGTTGTGGCCTTATGTTTTCAATGCCCCAAAAATACACCCATTAAAACTTGTAGGTGGGGACTTCTTTCCCAGAATTAACCCCCTTTTATTTTTTTAAGGAAAACTTTAAACCCCATGCCGTTTATACAGCACCTTGCCTTTTTTCTGGGGATAGGGTGAGGCCCCATGAGTTTTCCCCAAACTCCCCAAAGTTGCCCAAAGGGGTTTCTTATGTTGTTTGTGATCAGCTTGTAGCCCTATGTCATCAGCATTTAAAAAGTAATAAAAACCCCATCCAAATTTTAAAAAGAAAAGATTTTCATAAATGCTTGAAGAAAACATTGGGAAAGTCACCCCCCCGTGGTGTTTCCCCAATTCCATGTTTTTTCCCCCTTGAGTAAACCCCCTCAAAATAGACTCGACTGTGTCTGTCGTTGGTAGTCCTGTACTATTCTGATGAATGGTCCCCGAGGGGCAAAATTAGATATTTTGGGGTGATGACACTGGGGTTTTGCCCATCAAAGGGGTCCCTTTAAATAAAAAAAACATTAAATCGTTTCCCCTTTTGCCCCGCAAGGGACTCCCAAATACAGTTTTGTGTGCCCCTGCCAGGAATTTAATCCATACAGATTACTGGAAGCCCGGGGTTTTTATACTAATAGTAGACGATTAAGGGGCTATTCTTTTTAAAGCATTTGGCCCCCAGACAGGAGGGGAGAAAAATTGACTGAAAAAACCCTGAGTTTCCCGGTTGGGGAAAAGGGAAAAAAAATAGCTTTTTTTCCAGGGTGTTGGTAGGCGTCCCCCCTCCATTTATGTTTTTTTTTTTTAAAAGTCGCAGAACCCGGGTTGCCATCAATCGTCGTAAGGAACAATACCATCGTAAGGGGGGCACCATCCCTCCCGGGTGCCCCCAGAGTTTCCTTTTCCCGGCCCCCTGACGAGCTTTCCCCTTCGGTTTAATGGGGAAGGGTTTTCCCCCGGGGACATTAGGGTCGAGTAAAGCTGCTTCAATCTTCGCAATACGATTCCTGGTGTTGGGCAAGAGCCCCCCTCGCCCCCCCTGCAGGGGCAGAAAAGTCATAGCCCGGAGGCGTTTCCCCCCAAATCCTCATGAGGGTTTGTTTCTCTTCTTTTGTTGGGTCGGGTGGGGGCGAAGGGTTGCCTTTTTTTCCTTGTTTCGATTTTGGGTCTTCCTTGACACTTCCAAACAAAGGGGGGTTCTGGGGATCCTGGATTGTAAAAGGAAAGCCCCGTATTTTTTTCTTGCCCTTTTTTTTTGGACATCTTGCACTTGATGCCCCTCCGCTTGAGTATCCCTCAAAGGGTTTTTATGAAAAGGGTTTTTTTTTGCCATTGTGCCCTTTAAATTTTCTTGTATTGTCCCGTCAATCCGCCCGGGAAAAGGCTTCATCACGTTATACCTTTTCTTCATTTTCACTATTGTGTTCCTCTTTCCATGCCTTTTTTTTTTGTCATATTAATTTTTCTCTCCAGTTGGTGTTTATGTCTGTATTGAAAATCTTCTGTCGATGAGGCCGGTGTAATGTTTATACCAGTTATGCCCTTTTTTTTCCCTAATGCGTTGCTCAGTTTCTTCGGAACACACCCCTTTTTTTTTTTTTTTTCTGGACAAAACTGTGTTTCCAATCCCCTTTCTGTTTTCCCGGGGAAAGGTCTCTCCATAACACACCAAAGTGGTCGGATGTCAACGTGGTCAACCCCCTCACAGTGGGTGAATCCCTTGCGGGTCATTGATACGACAGATATAAACAAGCTTGTTTTCCCCTGTAAAAGTGTTGGCTCAGGCCCTTTAGAAATTCAGAACATTTGGTTTTTTTCCATGCAAGGGACAAGCCCTTTTTTTCCCCAAATTTTGTTTTTTGGGGCGCCCAAGGCCCTTAAACTCCCGCTTATAATGGAGGGGAAAGGGAAATTTAGATCACCCCTCAAAAAGGGGAGGGTAACCATCAGCGAGTTCCTATAAAATGGGGTGAAATCAAGCCTGTTATCCCCTTACAAAACATTTTGTTTTAAAAAGGTTTTTCCCCATTTTTTATCATAAAATATTTATTGCTTGTGCCTTTTTTATGTTATCACCCCAAAGGGGGTTTTTCAAAACAGGGAGCTGGGATTTATTTCCCGACATACAGGCCAGACCTTGTAAACGACGATGTTTCCCGGGGGGACTCTGGGATGCCCCGTCCCCCTTGAAGAGCCTTTAAAACCCCCGATCTGGGATTTTCTGTGGGGTCATGGCGTTTTTTTGTAAAACACATTATGTCAAGCTCATTTTTAAGGGAGAACTGTTTTTCCCTTTAATTTAGTCTGTTTCTAAGCCGTTGATGTTCCAGGTTAGAATCCCCTTTGCGGCCTGTTTTTAGCGTTTTCGTCCCACATTATTGTGAAAAAAAAAAGTCATTCCTTTTTGTTTTGTCTTCCCCCTAAGTTTAAATTATCAATTAAGATATTCGCAATTAAAGGGAAAATTGAAGGGCCGGGGATATCTCCAGTGGTTTTTTTTCTTTAAAATAAAGCCCGGGTATTTTGATAAAAGGAGGGTCACGGGCCCCCATATCGTATTGCTCCTAACCACTTCGGTGATGGCCCCCAAAAATTTTTCCTCAAAAGGAAAACCTTTTGGCTGTTTTGAAGTGGGCTGTGGCATTGCCCGCAATACTGTCCCTTTGGGGGGCATCAATACGTTCCATTGACTTGCTGCAGTGCCCCGACGCAAGGGGAAAATCAACTTTTTGGGAGCCATCGTTTCAATCAGATTTGGTTTACGCTGGGGGACCCAAATGTGGGGGTGGGGGGGGTGGGAATATGAAAGGGGGAGGCAAATTTTTGGGGGGAAATGCTGCCGCCGTCGTGTTTTGGGGATAGTGGTGGTGGGTTTGGCGGGGAAAGGGGACTGGGGGCTTTTTTAAAAACCACGAGGGGGGTGGGAAGGCCTGAGTAGCGTTTTGGAGCTTGGTGCGGGGCCCTTGGTGCGGGCTTGGGGGGGGTTGGTGCGGGCGGGGGGCTGCGCTTGGGCTGGTTTGGTTGGGCTTGGGGGGGGTTTGGGTGCGGGGGTTTGGGGGGGGGGTTTGGGGGCCCGGGGTTTGGGGGGTTTGGGTTTGGTGGGCTGGGTTTGGGGGGGTTTGGGGGGGTTTGGGGGTTTGGGTTGGGGGTGGGTTTGGGGGCCCGGGTTTGGGGGCTGGGTTTTTTGCGGGGTTTTGGTGCTGGGTTTGGGGCGGGTTTGGGGGGCGGGGTTTGGGGCGGCTGGGTTTGGGGGGGGGTTGGGGTGGGCTTGGGGTGGGCTTGGGCTGGGCTTGGGGCTGGGTTTGGGGTGGGTTGGGGGCTGGGCTTGGGGCTGGGTTTGGGGCTGGGCTTGGGGTTTGGGCTTGGGGCGGGGTCTTGGGGGCCCCGGGTTTGATGGGCTTGGGGGGGGTTTTGGGGGCTGGGTTTTGGGGCTGGGCGGGGCGGGATTTTTTCGGGGCTTGGGGGGGGGTTTTGGGTTTGCGGGGCGGGGGGATAGGTTTGGGGGTGGGTTGGGGTGGGCGGGGTTTGGAGGGTGGGGCCCTTGGGGGGGGGTTTGGGGCGGGTTTGGGGGCGGGCTTGGTCCCTGGGTTTGGGGCTGGGTTTTTGGGCTGGGCTGGGGCTGGGTTTGGGGCGGGTTTGGGGCCCGGTTTGGGGGGGGGCTTGGGGGGATTTGGTGCTGGGCTTGGGCGGGGTTTTGGTGTGGGTTTGGGGGAATGGGCTTGGGGGGCGGGGGCTTGGGGCTGGGCTCGGGGCCAGGCTTTTGGGGGGTTTGGTGCCGGGTTTTGGGGGGGGTTAGTGTGGGTTTGGGCTGGGTTTGGTTTGCCGGGTGGGGGGCTGGGTTTTGGGCCAGGTTTGGTGGGTTTTGGTGCGGGCCTTGGGTTTGCGGGGAATTGATGTGGTTTGGGGTGCCGGTTGGGGGGGGCGGGTTTGGGCCAGGCTTGGGTGGGGGGCCTTGGCCAGTTTGGTGCTGGGTTGGTGCCCGGCTTTTTCGGGGCTGGGCGGGGCCTGGTGCGGGGTTGGGGCTGGGTTTGGGGGTTTGGGTTGGGGGCTGGGGGGGTGGGCGGGGGGCTAGGGGGGGGGCCCTTGGGGGCTGGGTTGGGCTGGGCTTGGGGCGGGGCTTGGTGCAGGGTTGGGGCGGGGCTTGGGGCGGGGTGCTGGGTTGGGGGTTTGGGCTGGGGGCGGGCTTGGGGCTGGGCGGGGGCTGGTGCGGGGGGCCTTAAAAGCTGGGTTGGGGGGGGGGCCCTGGGCTGGGGCTTGGGGGGGGCTGGGTGCGGGGCTTGGGGCTGGGCTTGGTGCTGGGTTGGGGGGGGCCGGTGCTGGGTTACGGTGGGGAGGGAGGGGGTGGTGCCCCCCCCCTTTGACAGAAAAAAATCAAGGAGCCCCGGCACTTACTATAGGTCGCATGGTTCGCCCTGGTAGTTAGCACATTTGGGGGGGACTACCTTTCTCCCCCAGCGTTTGATTTTTCTTTACAGACAGTGGACATAGGGACACCCTGCACGGGAAACAAAACCCGGGGGCCCCCCCTTAAAATTTTACTAGGGTGTTTCCCACACCGGGGGCATCAAAAACATAATTTTAGGTCGGGGGAAATTTTATTTTTGTTTGGGAGGTTTTCTCCTTTTCTGTGGTTTTCGAGGTTCTGGGGGATCTCACCTCCCCACCATCCAACAAGCTCATACCAGATTTATTTTTTTTTTAATCCATCCCCGTCCCCGCAGGCAGGGGTTACTTTTTGCATCCAGCGTTTTGGGTGGGGAAAGTATAAAAAACCTTGTTTATGTTTTTTGGGGACTTTTTGGGGGAGTTTAGAGCCCCATATTCCAAAATCCTTGTTTTGTCAGTTCTGAGTTGATTCATCGGAAACACTGAAAAACCATTTCCTAGCTTTCCAAATTTTGTTTTTATTTTTATAGCCAACCTGAAATGGCGTCTCCACCCATTTTCCCAATTATCATCCTTGAGAGGTGGCGCGGGGGGGGGAAGAATTTAATAGGGTGTCCCAGACGCCTGAAGAAGCAGGTCGGGGCGATGTGGGGTCGGGGGGTACGGGTTTACTGTTGTTGGTTTTTCGGGGGGCCCAGCACCAGTATTTAGTTTTGATTTCAGTATGCTACCACCCGTCATGCTTTTCCCTTTTAAATCTTTTCCTTCTCGATTTTTTGCCCGACCGGTAAAGCCATCATTATTAAATTTTAGAGTCGTTTTTTTATCCATTACTTTTGATTATCATAATGTCCCACCGATTTCCTTATGAGAACCAAAATGGTTTACCATATTTCCGATCAATTTTGGTTTTGGGGCAACCCAGGGGGACGTGAGGCACCCCAGGGGGCAGGTCCCCCCCCCTCGCTCTAAAAGCGCCGTGCTCATATTTCCATCTTTCCCCGCCTCACCCCATCATTATGAAGAGGGGAGGGCGTGTTTTTGTAACGGGGAAAAAATACCACCCCCACACTAGTTACCACGCATAGACCCCGTAAAATCATGGGCGGGCCCAAGAGGGTGGGGGGCCGTGGTGGGGATTTTCAGACAAGCGGGGAGGGGGGTTTTGGGGAAAGGCCGGGCAGTAGTGTAGGGGGGGCAGCAGGGATGGAAAGGGTTTGGTAACAGACCGCATCCCAACGACACCGAGGGGGGGGGGGAGGAGGAGAAGGGTGGGGGGTATGCGTCTAGGGGGGGGGGCAAGGAAGGGCGTTTTGGGCCGAAAAAGAAAAAAGGGACACGGTGAGGGGTTTGGGCCTGATAAATGAAAGGTCACAGTGGCTTTTCCGGTATACACCTTTTTATCGGGACAACCCCCGTAATGTTTGCAGATTTGGGGTACACATGCACTGGGGTGGATGGAAACTCACTTTTTTTGTTTTAGAGAAAAGATCTTGTGTAGGGTCTAACGGGCCCCCCGCAGATTCCAAATTTTTCCCCCTTCAATTTTTTAGTTTTTTTTTTATTATTTTTATGGACGGAGGGGGGAGGGTGAGGGGTAGGTCGCGGGGAGGGGGGGAGCAGACCGCTTTCACCCCAACCCAGACACAAGGGAGAGAGAAGGGTAAGCGTCTATGGGGGGGTTTGGGGTGGGGGGGGGGAGGAGGGCCCGGGGGGGAAGGTGGAGAGAAAAGTTCAAGGACACCGTTTGGGCCCCGGCACTGTCCAAAACACTCACTGCCCCCCTGCCCACAGCACCACACCCCCACAGTAAAAAAGTTTGCAGCTGGGTCACCCGGGCCCCAGGCAATCACTTTTTATCACCCCTATAAACGCATGAGGAACCTTTCCTTCGCCAAAAGATGAAAAAAAACTTAGATGTCGGCCCCAAAGTGGTTTAATGCCCGGAAAGCACAATTAAACCCGGGGCAGGTGACCCCCGTCCTCGCTCTCTCCCTCTCCACTCCGGCCCGGGGGAGAGAGACGAGAGGGGAGAGAGAGAGAGAGGAAGAGAGAGAGAGAGAGGAGGAAAAAGAGAGAGAGAGAGAGAGAGAGAGAGAAAAGGGGGAGAGAGAGAAAAGAGAGAGGAGAGGAAAGGGGAGAAAAGGGGAGAGAAGAGGAGAGAAAAGGAGGAGAGGAGTGAGAGAAGGGGAGAAGAGAGAGAGAGAGAGGAGAAAAGAGAGAGGGGAGAGAGAGAGAGAGAGAGAGAGCGGGGACGAGGAGAAGGAGATTAGAGAGAGAAGGGGAGGAGGGGAAAACGAGGGAGGGGAGAGAGAGAGAGAGAGAGAGAGGGGCAGAAAAAAGGAAAACCCCAAAGGAAAAAGAGAAAAAGAGATGAAAGGAGGAAAAAAAAGAGGGTATAAATTTGGGGAAAGAAGGAGGGGAAAGAAAAGAGAAAGGGAAAAGAAAGCAAGTAAAAAAAAAAATGAAAAATTGAAAAGAAAATGTAGAGAAAAAGGTTTTAAAGGGGGAGAAAGAAAAGGGGAATTCATAAATTGGGAAGAAGGCTGGAGGGGCCGAAGGGGGGAAAAGGAAAGGGGAAAGGGGCCCAATAAAAAAGAAAAGGGGAAAGAAAAGGGGGGAATGAGGGTGTCGCGGGGGACTGAGAGAGAATTTTAGTGTGGGAAGGCACGGGGAGAGAGCAAAAGAATGAGTGGGTGGGGAAGCACGGGACTGAGAGATGAAGAAATGTGTTTAATGGACGGGACCGAGGGATGAATGGTGAGTGTGGAATGTGGCGGGACTAAAGGGGTGAAGGGGGTGTGTGAAGTCACGGGGCAGGGAAAAGAATGAG
The DNA here is from genome assembly GCA_016584305.1 of Chionoecetes opilio. NCBI lineage: Eukaryota > Metazoa > Arthropoda > Malacostraca > Decapoda > Majidae > Chionoecetes > Chionoecetes opilio. The sequence goes on along the minus strand of JACEEZ010008779.1, from coordinate 103,184 downwards.
TGTGTGAAGTCCCGGGGGCGAGAGAAGAATGAGTGTGGGAAAGTCACGGGGCGGGGGGATGGGGAATTTAGTGTGTGAATGTCACGGGGCTGAGGGATGAAGAGGGGGGAAGTCACGGGATGAGAGATGAAGAGTGTGTGAATTTTCACGGGACGAGGGAAATGAAATGATGTTTCGTGAAGTCGCGGGAAAGAGGGATGAAAAAAGGTGTGAATGTCACGGGACTGAGGGATGGGAAAGAGTGTGTGGGAAGGGCGCGGGACTGAGAGGGTGAAGGAGTGGGGAAGTCACGGGGGGGGGGGGGTGGGGGTGGGGGGGGGGGGGGGGGGGGGTGGGGGGGACTGAGGGTGAATTTTAGTGTGTGAATGTCCGGGAAAGAGGGAAAGAAAGGGGTGTTGAATGTCGCGGGAGAGGGAAAAATTTAGTGTGGAAGTCCGGGGGCTGGGGAGAAGGGGGTTGGGAAAGTCGCGGACGAGGATGAATGAGTTGGGGAATGTCGCGGGGGCCCGGGGGGTGAAGAGTGTGGTGTCGGGGATGAGGGGGGGGAAGGGGGGTAAGTGGGGACCGGAGGGGGGAAGAGGGGAAAGCCCGGGAAAGAGGGAGAATTTGGGGGGGGGCCCCCGGCCTGGAAGAGGTGAATATTTTTGAATGTCCCGGGACAGGGTATTAATGATTGGGGGAAGTTCCCTAGGATTTAAGGGGGGTTGAATGAGTCTTCTTTAGCGTCAAACGAGTCAATGCAGTGAAACCTTACCGAGGAGCTAGAGGGGGAAACCAAAGGGAGGTTTAATTTTTCTTTTTAGATGTTTAAAAAAAAAAAAAGCGTTCTTTCCCCTATTTTTTGGCAGTGGTTTTTGATTTACCAAATCCCCACTTTGGGGCCAAAATTTACCCAAAAATTTTTAAATTTTTGGGGATTTGTATGGGAAAAGTAAAAGCAGAAAAAGATGACGTATTTGAAAGGAAAAATTCAGTGTAAAAATTTTGGCCCCGCTTTTCCTTTCCTTTTCTTTAAAACACTGGGGCATTTAAGATGCATGTGAAATAAGACCCCCGGGGGAAAACACTTATTATTTTTTTTTAGCTTCTTATTGGGGGTATTTTTTGTGTGGTGGTGTGTGTGGTGTCTGTGTCGGGGGCTGTTCTGTGCCCGGTCTGGGTCGTGTGTGTGTGGTGTGTGTGGTGTGTGGGGTGGTGGTGTGTGTGTTGTGTGTGGGTTTCGGGGAAGCTATGGGTTTTGGGAGGGGCGTGGGGCGATGATACCACGGCCGCCCTGATCTTTTACAATTTCAGTATACGGGCATTTTAAAACTGGTTGAATTTTCTAGTTTCCCGTTCCCCTCTCTCTCTCCCCTCTTTTCTCTCTCTTCCCTTCTTTTCCCCTCTCTCTCTTCTCTCTCTCTCTCTCTCTCTCTCTCTTCGCTCCCCTCTCTCTCTCTCTCTCTCTCTCTCTCCTCTTCTCTCTCTAACCACGGCCTTATCACAATCATTATCTCGGGGTTTCAAAAACTGGAGAACAAGACCTTTAATTTTCTGCGGGGCCCCGTATAAATGCCGGGGCGGCGCCAAAAACGATCGCGGTAGCGAGACAAAGCAGCCCCAACCCCGATATCAGGCCGGGGAATAAAGAGGGGTAAAAAGGAAAGCTCGCTGGGGGGGCTCCCAGAGGGACCCGGGGGCTTCTTGGGAAAAACAATAGCAGGAGGACGAGGAGTGATTAGAGAAGGGAGAGGAAGAGTGAGTGAAGAGGCCGCCAGATCACGATCGAAGGATAGGGGCGTTATCACTCAATCTGTGAGAAACTAAAGAAAATAATCATTATGTGATATTTCTCATGAGGTTTTGACTAGATTTCACACACTGATCGACATGCTAAAGGCCATACGCTGCGTAATTTCTCTTTGGAAGGTGAGTTATTTTCTCATTTAAATGTTGGTGGCCAGTCTTTTATGGCATTCATATATTACTAATGTTATGACAGACTTAGCTGACTAGTGATCAAGGCGACAAAGTCTTTACAAACGAAACAATATATCTTCAAGTGTTGATTATACACGAAAAAAAATACATGCAAGCAATGCGACTCAGGTGTTTAAGTTTACAATTGTCCTCTCTCTATTCCCCTGTTCCCTTCCCTTTCCTTCCCTTCCTAGCGTTACCTGGGCACAAACCACATAAATCAGCTCATTCCTCGACCCGGCTGAACGCAACACTGTGATGGAACAAACACATTGCAAGAAAAATGCAATCTAACCTTGCATGACAATGTAAACAGTTCACTACATGGATATATTTTTTAAAGGTAAAAATTGTATTATGAGAGAGAGAGGAGAGAGAGAGAGAGAGAGAGAGAGAGAGAGGAGAGGAGAGAGAGAAGAGAGGAGAGGAGAGAGAGAGAGAGAAGAGAGAGAGAGAGGAGAGAGAGAGAGGAGAGGAGAGGAGAGAAGAGAGAGAGAGAGGAGAGAGAGAGAGAGAGAGAGAGAGAGAGAGGAGAGAGAGAGAGAGAGAGAGAGAAGAGAGAGAGAGAGAGAGAGAGAGAGGGAGAGAGAGAGAGAGAGGAGAGAGAGAGAGAGAAGAGAGAGAGAGGAGAGAGAGAGAGAGAGAGAGAGAGAGAGAGAGAGAGAGAGAGAGAGAGAGAGGGAGAGAGAAAAAAGAGAGAAAGAGGGAGAGAGAGGAGAGAGAGAGAGAGAGAGAGAGACGAGAGAGAGAGAGGAGAGAGAGAGAGAGAGAGAGAGAGGAGAGAGAGAGAGAGAGAGAGAGAGAGAGGAGAGAGAGAGAGAAGAGAGAGAGTAAGAGACAGAGACAGAGATGAGAGAAGAGAGAGAAGCAGAAGAGACGAGAGAGAGGAGAAAGAGAGAGAGAGGAAGAGAGGAGAGGATATAATAAAAAAGGACAATAACATTCCTCCTCTCAAACAACCAGTCCAGACACTCCTTCCCCTTCCTTCCCTTTTCAAAACACACGAAGCTCCTCCATAAAAGATACCAAGCCCACCATATCCTATATCGGCGGTTCAAGGAAGCTGTAGGTAAAGTTAGGGACAGGGGTGGGATCCCTGTGGTGCGTGGTGTCCTTCCAAGACGCTTGTTGACGACATGTGTTACTCCCAGGGCTATTGCGGTGAATTGCCAGCTGGCACTTCATTGCAAAGCCAATGGTTTGGGCCTTTGTCGACAGCTGGGACCTCTTTTCGAGCATAACCACCTCTACCGCAGGGACGGGATTGCACTTTCGAGGAAAAGGTTCAGATCTTGTCTGAATCCCTGAAAGGGAGGTAGATGCAACTGCAGGCTTTTTTAAGATAGAGAACCGGGGTTTAGACACGGGGGTCGGGGTAAAGGAAGCTTGCGACACTAGGAGGAGTTTCAGAAGGCAGGGAACTAAAGTGATTCGGAAGAAGAAAGAGAGGAGGGGTTTAGTTAAAGATAAAGGGAAAATTGACCAAAAAAAACGGAGTTGCTTGAAGGTTTACTATAAAACTGTAGGAGTATTTAAAAAAAGATAGATTTCCTGAGAGGAATAAATAGTGTAGAGGATTTTGATATAATAGCATTAACAGAAACATGGTTGGATATGTCAGGAAAGGTATTCGATCCGGAAGTCGAGATAGCTGGGTATAAGTTATTTCACAAGGACAGATTAGGCAGACGAGGAGGAGGAGTTGCGCTTTATGCAAGAGATGCATTGCAGTGTTGTGTGAACAATGTTATAAAACAGATGACAGCATAGAGTCTATATGGGTAGAGGTTACGGAGGGAACTGAGAAAATGGTTTTGGGTGTAGTGTATAGGCCTCCAAACTTATGTAAAGAGGATTCAGCTCCAATATAGGAAGAAATAAACAAGGCCTGCAGCTATTATCGATTACACTGGGGAACAATTTGAAGAAAAAAAAATTGTTGAGTTAGATTTTTGAGCTTATTTAGACTAAAATTGGCATGCTGATTCCAAATCTGTAGTCAGTTTTTTTCTAGCACGTCAAGTTTTTTCTCCACAGCTTACCCTCCAGATAAGCAAAATTCCTCCTTTTTTTTTTATTTTGACATTCACGAGGATTCAGTTCGTAGGGGATTTGATCAGCACGAGTTGACTGATTTAGCACGTGATTTGGGCCTATCCAAAAAAGCTTCAGAAATACTAGCATCAAGACTGAACGAGAAAAACATACTTGAACAAGGAGTGAAGGTATCATACTTTCGAACCAGAGAAAGTACATTTCTGCAGTACTTTCGAAGTGCCAGCGGTTTTGTGTTATGCCATAACATTCCTGGTTTACTGAAGGAATTAGGGCTTTCAATCTACAATCCAAATGAATGGCGATTGTTTATTGATAGCTCAAAGCGGAGCTTGAAGTGTGTCCTTCTACACAATGGCAATTTGTTTGGCGCAGTCCCTATTGGGCATTCGGTCTGTCTTCGTGAAGAATATGGAGATGTAAAGAGAGTCATTGAGTTATTGCAATATGACAAACACAATTGGATCATCTGTGTTGACCTTAAAATGGTTGTCCTTCCTTCTGGTCAACAAAACGTGGATACACAAAGTATCCCTGCTTTCTCTGTATGTGGGATAGCAGAGCTCGAGAGAAGCATTGGGTTCAGACGAATTGGCCTCCGAGATCTGATCTTAAGCCTGGAGGTCCTAACATTGTACATGAGCCACTTGTTGACAGGAAGAAAATAATATTCTCACCTCTGCACATAGAACTAGGTCTCATGAAACAATTTGTATAAGCATTGTCAACTGATGGCGACTGTTTGAAGTACATCATCTTGGCATTTCCTGGACTGTCAATTGAAAAAATCAAGGCCGGTGTGTTTGATGGTCCACAATTTCGACAGCTCATCAAAGATGAGCATTTCTACGGTACTATGTCAGACCTTGAAAAGAAAGCTTGGCTATTCAAAGACGTTCAAAGACGTCGTCAAGAACTTTCTTGGAAATACACGTGCAAGTAATTACACAGAAATTGTTCAGAAACTATTGGAGAGCTACAAAGCGCTTGGTTGCAACATGAGTATTAAAGTACATTTTTTGAATAGCCATCTTGCCAACTTTCTGGAAAATCTTGGTGCTGCTAGCGACGAGCAAGGTGAACGATTTCACCAAGATTTGAAGGTTATGGAAGAACGTTACCAGGGTAGATGGGATATGCATATGATGGCTGACTATTGTTGGAGCATCAAACGCGATAGTCCTCAAGTTGAACACTCCAGACAAAGCTACAAACGTAAATTTTTACCTTAACCTGCACACAATTATAGCCTTATCCTTTCTAAAAACATATTAATGTTAAATAAACATTCTATTCATGCCTATTTCTTTCATTTTTCATTGTATGTTAACATTTGCAACTTTTTATAAAATAAGCACTGTTACTGTTATGTACAGTATTTTTCATATTTTTTAAGAAAACGAAAATCCTACAGTTCAAAAACTTGACGTGATAGAGAAAAACTGAGATCAGTTTTGGATTCAGCACCCAAAAATTACTTAATAACAAGTGTCAGACCTAACTCTACAAAAATTTGTTCCCCAGTGTTATGCGTGGTGGGAGATTTTAATCTTAGGAATATAGACTAGGATTTAATCATAGATGACAGCGATGCAGATGAATTGTTAAATATAATCCAGGATAACTTCCTAAGTCAAGCAATCAAGGAGCCTACTAGAGGAGATAATATTCTAGATCTATTGCTGACATATAGAGACGATTTAGTTACAAATGTGGAGGTCGGGGGGAATTTAGATAATAGCGACCATCATGAGATCAGATTAAGCTTAAAATGGGAAGTTGGAAAATTAAGTGACAATAGGCATCGAATACCTAATTTCAGAAAGGCCAATTATGCAGGATTAAGAAGACACCTGGAGGTTATTAATAAGAGGTGTGGGATGGAGGAGAAAAAAAATTCCCAGGACAGGGCGCTGACAGCTGGAAAGGCCAATTATGAAGGATTAGAAAGGCATCTGGAGGTAATTGGCGCGGTTAGATATGGTAGTGAGGTCGAGGCTGCGGAGATAATTAGAGCGGTTAGACAGGGAAGTGAGGTCAGGGCTGAGGAGGTAATTAGAGAGGTTAGAAGGGGAAGTGAGGTCGGAGCCGAGGAGGAGTATACCTCATTTGTAAGGAATATAATTGACGGACAGAAAAGAAATATTCCTTATAGGGAAATAAGATCCAGAAAGAGTGATCCAAAATGGATGACCACCAATTTAAAACACAACATTGGAGTAAAATTAAACATTTATTTAAGGTTCAAGGCAGGATTGGTATACAAAGAACAGTATAACGTGATGGCGAGGACAGTGAAGAAATTAACTCGAGCTGCTAAGAACAATTATGAGATTAAAGTAGCAGAACAGGCGAAAAGGGACCCAAAGGGGTTCTATCAGGTTTATAAAACAAAGACAAGGGAATTAATTGGGCCGTTAAGGTCAGGACAGGGTGAGGTCTTAAATACGGATGAGGATATGTGCAGGAGTCTAAATGATTATTTCTTAAGTGTTTTTACGGAGGAGGATACACAGACGATACCTGATAGTGAACAGATGTTCAAAGGAAGCGATGAGGAGAAACTCAAAGATATTGTGATAACTAGGGAAATGATGGAGGAGGGTATAGAAAAAATGAAAACATTTAAATCGCCAGGACCAGATGAAGCGTATCCCAGGGTATTAAAGGAATGCAAGGAGGTTGTTAGTGAGTCGTTAGTGCACAGTTTTAGGAAATCGGTTGAGATAGGCGATGTGCCATTATTGTGGAGGAAAGGAAATGTTGTTCCCATATTTAAGAAGGGAGACAGAGGACTAAAGTCAAATTATCGACCCGTAAGTCTAACATCAGTGGTGGGTAAATTATTGGAATCTGTTATTGCAAAAAACATTACAGAGCACTTAGATAAACATAGTTTGATCAATGATTCACAACATGGATTCACCAAGGGTAGGTAATGTCTCACCAATTTATTGAGTTTTTATAGGAAAGTCTATGAGACGGCAGATAATGATAAGGATTATGATATAATATATCTGGAATTTAGTAAGGCATTTGACAAAGTACCACACGAGCGACACTTAAATAAGGTTAGGGCTCATGGTATAGATGGGAACGTTCTTCATTGGATCAGAGCTTGGCTAAGTAATAGGCAACAAAGGGTTACAATTAATGGTTCCAAATCTGAATGGGGACTGGTGACAAGTGGAGTTCAACAAGGGTCTGTTTTGGGCCCATTACTATTTTTGATTTACATCAACGACTTGGATAGTGGGATTAGTAGTGATATCAGCAAGTTTGCTGATGATACTAAGTTAGGTAGGATTATTGGATCACAGTCTGACGTAAACATATTGCAGGGAGACTTAGATAAACTTAACGAGTGGGCAGTCAGATGGCAGATGGAATTTAATATTGATAAATGTTGCGTTATGAATGTTGGTAGAATAAACCCTGGTAATAGATACACCATAAGCAATGTATCGCTGAAAAGATCAGAAGGTGAAAAAGATCTTGGAGTGAGGGTGAGCCCAGACCTCCGACCTAGGAAACACTGTATTGAGGCCAGAAATAGAGCTAATAGAGTATTAGGATTCATTACCAGAAGTGTTAAAAGTAGAAGTGCGGAAGTTATTCTAAAGCTTTATCTGGCTCTAGTCAGGCCTCACCTAGACTATGCAGTTCAGTTTTGGTTTCCATATTACAGGATGGATATAGAGTTGTTAGAAAAAGTGCAGAGAAGGATGACCAAAATGATACAAGGGATGCGTAACTTTAGTTATGAGAGGAGATTGAAGTTATTAAAATTACACTCACTCGAGAGACGCAGAGTAAGGGGCGATCTGATAGAAGTTTTTAAGTGGATAACGGGATTTAATAAAGGAGAGGTAGGAAAAGTTCTTACGGCTTTTAACCAAGGTAGAACAAGAAGTAACGGATTCAAGCTGGAAAAGCGTAGATTTAGAAAGGAAATAGGGAAAAACTGCACGGTTCACAAATAGGGTGGTGAATGAATGGAATGGTCTCAGTAGACAGGTAGTTAGTGCTGAGTCATGGGGGAGCTTTAAAGGGGAGCTGGATAGGTTCATGGATGGGGATGAAAGGTGTACGTAGGTAGTGTTAGGTGACAGAAACTACCACGTGTAGGCCTCGCGGCCTCTTGTAGCTTCCTTATTTTCTTATGTTCTTATGTTCTATAACATAATACCCGGAACATCCAAGAACGCAGATAGTGGACCAAAAAATATAATCAGAAAAAAGTTACGTTTAGTTATCTCTCTTATCAGGACTAGCAGGTCTCGCCTCACCACTCGTGTGTCCCTCTATCCCTGCCTCCGTCCCTGCCTCCGTCCCTGCCTCCGTCCCTGCCTCCGTTCCTGCCTCCGTCCCTGCCTCCGTCCCTGCCTCCGTCCCTGCCTCCGTCCCTCCCTTCTCCTTGCCTGATAAGCTAAAACAGTCACTTAAGAGCAAGGAATAATCAGTGGAGTGCTTGAGGGAAAGGGAAGAAAAATCCTTCTGCTAAACTAATGAACCAACGGCGGTGCTTTCGTCAACGTCAGCCAATCAAGGGGGAGAAAAAGAACTTGGTTAGTTGATTCGCTTCACTGGGAAATGTAAAATAGGTGGGAGTTATTTTTTTTCTCTCTACTCTACTTCTCTCTCTCTCTCTCTCATCTCTCTCTTCTCTCTCTCTCTCTCTCTCTCTCTCTCTCTCTCTCTCTCTCTCTCCTCTCTCCTCTCTCTCTCTCTCTCTCTCTCTCCTCTCTCTCTCTCTCTCTCTCCTCTCTCTCTCTCTCTTCTCTCCTCTCTCTCTCTACTCTCTCTCTCTCTCGCTCGCTCGCTCGCTCGCTCGCCGTCTCTCTCTCTCTCTCTCTCTCTCTCTCTCTCTCTCTCTCTCTCTCTCTCTCTTCTCTCTCTCTCTCTCTCTCTCTCTCTCTCTCTCTCTCTACGCCCTGCCTCCCTCTCCCCCACCTGGTCTGGTATCCAAATACCACCCTATTGTTACTCCTATAAACGCTGCGTATACAAAGGAGGACATCCCTTATATGCCTGTGCCTTCACCGTGACCTCCACCGCCGGACACTCGGCACCACCAGGCGCGGCACACACAGCAATAACTGGCTTATGACACCTCGCAACTCTTTCGACTATCTTTAACGCGGTGGATAAGAGCCTGGTAGCTGTGGGCACAAGGTCTCGAGTTTAAGTCCAGCCAGGAGCAACTGTTTCTTCCATCGTCGAGTGGCCGAAGATACCCACATGCTGCATGAACCTCACCTTTCGACTGCGACTACACTTGCGGCGGAGGGCACCAGGTGGCAGCATGAGCCTCAGGTCAAACCATCACAGGTGTCACTATAAAAATCCAGCCTACGCTACCACGCACGTGGGCCAAACCATCACAGCCCTCCAGAACGTGCAGGGCCAACCATATGAGCCCTGAAGGAAAAATAATAGCCTGCAGGAGTTATAAGCTCCAACGTAAAAAAAAACATAGCACACACGGTACATAATAAGAGTAAAAGCCTCGCAAGGAAAAATGTAAAAGGAAGGAACTTAAAAGGGCCCCCCCTTTCTTGCCCTTTTTAAAAAGGAATTCCATAGTTTGTATATAATTAAACTTTCTCTTTTTTTTGGGGAAGTTTTCCCCGATTTTCCTTCAAAAGGGGCTCGGCCCCCCCGAAAAGCTGGCCGGTGGCTGCTTTACAAAACCAGAAAGGGCGGCCGCGGAGCCCATCATTCATCCTTTACGATGAAAGGGCCGACAGGGGGGGAAAAGGCCTTGGTGAGGATAATTCCGTTTTGTTGGGTGTGTGTGTGTGTTTGTGTGTGGGGGTGTGTGTGTGTGTGTGTGTGTGTTTTGGTGTGTGTGTGTGGACTGTGACGGGGTGAGCGTGTGTTGTGTTTGGGGTTGGTTGTGTGTTTTGTGTGTGTATTTGTGGGCGGGGTGTGTGTGTGTGGGGTGCGTGCGTGCGGGGCGTGCGTGCGTGCGTGCTTTGTGTGTGTGTGGGGTGTGTGTGTGTGTGTGTGTGTGGGGGGTGGTGGGGAGTGTTGTGTGTGTGTTGTGTGTGTGGGGTTGTATTTGTGTGTGTGTGTGGGTGACGGTGGGTGTGCCTGGTGTGGGTGTGTGTGGGGTGTGTCCGGGGTGAGCGTGTGTGCTGGGGTGTGTGTGTGTGTGTTTGTTGTGTGTGTGTGTGGCGTGCATGTGTGTGTGGGGTGGTGTGTGTTTGTTTTGTGTGTGTGAACTTTTTGTGTGTGTGTTTGTGTGGTGACTGTGTGTTTGTGTAGAAATTTTTTTGCGTGTATGTTTTTGTGTGTGGTGGTGTGGTGCGTGTTGTGTTTTGGTTTGTGTGACAGTGCCATGGTGCCTGTTTTGTGTGCGTGTGTGTGTAAAGAGAAGAGCGAAAAAGGAGAGAGAGAGAAAAGAGAGAGAAGAGGGGAGAGAGAGGGGAGAGGGGAGTGAGAAGAGAGAGAGAGGAAAACCCAACCGGGGCAAACCGAGATGAAAAGGCCTGCTAAAATCCCCCGGGGACGCCACCTAAGGATCCCCCCGCTCCGCTCCCCGTTTTGGGTTTACCAAACCAAATAAAATTTTATCAGTATAAAAATATCCTGTTATCTTGGGAAATGTTTGTTCTATAATATTTCAAATAAAAAATCGAAAAACAAAACAAAAAAAACCTTTGTGGACTTTCAAAAAATATGAAATTAATTTTAAACTCTTCGCCTTTTAATTTTTTGCTCGAAACTCTCGAAATGTCATCTCGGGGGCCAGGGAACGGGTGAGAAAAGGAGCACATTAATAAGTGAAGTTGGTAATTACCGCCCTCGGGACCCAAAAACGGGAAGGCGACCTCACCCAGGAACACACCAAACCGCCCCCCCCTTTCCCTCCCCCTTTGGCATACGGGAAATCGATAAAATTTCTGCCGGGTAACTAAAAGGGGCCCCCCAAACCCTTTGTGCTTTACGTGGGGCCCAAAGACCCTACACCGGGACCCGGGGTTTTAGTGGGCCGCCTTGCCCCTACAGTACACGGGGGTACTGTACGCGTGAACAGAAGGAAAAAGGGAGGAAAAGGGGAAAAGATAATGGGAGGGCAGGAGAAGGGGATTATCAAAAGGGGGTTAAAATAAAACGCCACAGAAAAGTTTAAATGAAGGGAAATCAGAAAAGAGTGAAATGGGGAAGGGCCATGGAAAAAATTTGGTGCTATTGCCCTCATGGAAGGTAAAGGGGAAACAGATAGCGAGGGGATAAAAGAAAAAAAGATTTAAATATTAACTGAATAAAAAGAAAATTTGGAAGGAAAAAATGCAAAAATCTGCAAAAAAAGAGTGTAATGTGTGTGTGGTTGGGGGGGGGGGGGGGGAGCCCGGGTGACGCTTTGGGCCTGGCTCCCCCGATATATTTCAGAAATTTATTTTTAGGGCCTGACCCACGCACTGCCCAAACCTGGAATTCCTTTTTTTCCGGCAAGTTGCTAAATGCAGTTTTTACCACATTTTAACCCCGGGCTTTTCATAACACACACATGAAATTTTTTTTTTTCCTCTCTCCTCTCTCCCCTCTCTCCCCTCGCTCTCTCTCTCTCTCTCCTTTCTCCCCTCTCTCTCTCTCGCCTCCTTCTCCTCCCCTCTTTCTCTCCCCTTTTCTTCCCCTCTCTCTCTCCTCCCTTCTCTCTCCCCTTCTCTCTCCCCTTTTTTTAAAGATTTACTTTGGCACTTTTCTTCCTTCCTTTCCCTCTTCCTCCCCCCCCCCCTCCCTCCTAAATCCCCCGGTTAAAAATGCTACCAAACACCCCATTGCACCCACAGGAACTAAACCACCCACCCAGGCGTCCCAGCTTAAAATTTTAAAGGCACATTATGTTTTTTCTATGCATTAATTTTAAAAGGATTTTGGCGCAGCGTTTCCGACAGCAACTAAGGGAACCGTTTTTTGAGTCGCGATGGGGGGAAAGGGGATATATTTTAACGGGGCGGGATAAATCCTATTCACAGCATCATTTTTGAAAGTCATAAGGAGGGAAAACCCACTTATCTTGTCCATCAATGCTAAATCGCCTGGCGCCGGGTGTTCCCCGGGGGTTGGCGGGGTTTTTACACGCGCGGGACCAGGACAGGCAGGTCAGGTCCCACTTGGCAATCCAAAGACCATTAATTATATTGTTTGCATAAAGGGTTTGGGGACGGGGAAACTGCCACCCCTGTACTTTTAAAACCCAAGAATAATTAAATAAAAAGGGGTTTGTACAAGCAAATGCGGGGGTTTTTTCCCTATTGGTGTTTTTAAATTTAAAGGGCGTTTAAAATATTTATATAAAAGAGAAAGCCTTTCCTTTAAACAGACCCACCGGGGTTGGCCTGGTGGAAAGGCGCGGGGCCCCCGAGTGTAGAGCCCCTGCTTTTCGGTCAGCGGTTCGAGTCCACCAAGTTCTTACGGGTGTGGTGGCGCTTTGTATAGTCAAAAACCCCTTGTAGTTGGTACTTGAAAAATTTTTTTGATAGGATAAATTTCCTTATTTTAAATCCTTTGAACATTTGGGTCACACTGTGATGGGGGCCCTAAACGGGGGGCGGGGCTGAGTGTTCCCCGAATTAAAAACAAACGTCGTGGCTTCTTTCCCCTCCCTAAGTAGAGATTCTTGGTGAAAATGGTCCCCCCTTCCTTAATGTGCTCCTGTTTCCCAAAAATTTTTTACCAAACAGAAAAAAAATTAATCTTTTCTCTAAAGTTTTTCCCTTATATTTTCATTTTCCCAAGCCCCTTCTTTCCCCTCCTCCCCCGCTCCTTTTTCCCTTTCCCCCTCCACCCTCCCCCGGGCCCCCACCATTATTCCCTCCCTCCTACGACCTCATCTTTTTTACAAGCCTATAACCCTTCTTATTTTCAGGAAGCCCTTTCCCCTGCATTTTTACCTACCCCACCCCGCCCCTCACCCTGCATTTATAGCTGATATTTGATAACCCTTTCAAAATTTCGCATATATATATGAAAAAAAAAAAGAAACCTGACCACGTGCCCGGGCTAAATTGTTCAAAAGGGCTCTGGCCCTGCGATGCCCCTGCCCGAAACGGCCGTAAGGGGGCCCGACGGGGCAGCAAGGTAGCCGAGGAAAAGAAAGTTTAAAGCTTTACAGGCTGCACCCTTTTATCTTATTGTGTTTCCCGATAAGTGTTCCCTTTCACCCATCCCAATCTGGTGAATGGGTATTGGTTTGCCTCTTTTTACACCAACCCCCGTGTTCTCTCAGGGGCCAAAGTGAATTTTTGACCCTATGATTACAATCCTTTAGGGGGGAGGCAAGTGGAAAGAAAAAATATTGATGTAATGCCAATTTTTTCGCTTTTTAAAAAATTTTTGGAGCTTTTCCCCCAATAACAAAACGAATCATAATGCAAGGGAGGGGGGGAAAAGGGGAAGGGGAGAGGGCAAAGGGTTTGGGAGGGGAAATGAGATAAGAGGGAAAGGAAAAGGGCGGAAAATTAAAAATGGGGGGAAAGTTTAGATGAGACAGAACAAAGACACTAGTAATTATAATGAGGGTTTAAGACATTTTATTTGTTTTCTGAAACATTGGAAGTGAACAAAAGAAAACGCCCCCAAAACCAGGGTCTAAGAAAGTCAAAAAAATAAATCTTTAAATGAAAAAATTTAAGCAATTATAAAAAACCTGCAAGAGAAGGGGTTTAATGCACGCACGTACAAGACGCAGGGCACGCACGCACCCCGGGGAAGCACGCCGCACGCACCACAGACGCAACAGCACGCACGAAACGCACCACGCACGCACGCACGCACCACGCACCAGGGCACGCACGCACGCACGAAAACGCCCGCACGCACGCACCACGCCGAAAACGCACGCACGCACGAGCACGCAGCACGCACGCACCACGCCCCCGCAGGGCGCACGCGCGCGCACGCCCCACACACACACCACACACACACCCCCCACCACACACACACACACACACACACACCACACACACACCACCCACACACACACCCACACCCCCACACACACACACGCGCACACACACTTTTTACAGATTGCTGCATTTGCCCTTCGTAGGGGCAGAAAATAGTGAAAAAAATTGTACAGAAAAAGGATTTAAGAAAGAAAAAAATAGGAGTTTGGGTGAAAAAAACAAGGGAAAGAAAGCAAAAAAAGATGTGGAGAAACGACAGAGGAAAGAATGGAAGGGGAAATACTTAGGAATACATAGGAAAAACCAGACCCCAGGACCCCCTTTATTGGTCCATAACTGGGGTATCCTTTTTGACAAACATATTTACTAACTTAAACTAAAATGTAATGAGGAAAATTTGGGAAAAAGGGATCCCAAATGCCCCCCTAAAAATGGGAAAAAGGAAGTTTCTTTTGTGAAGAATGATAGGATTGAATATACTAGCTCCCAACTAGCACTGACACTAATCGATCCGGGGGACTATAACTTTAAAATTCGTGGGGCACTTTTTCCCAAATACCCTTTACTTTACAGTGCGCGCCCAATTCTTTTTTTAAAATGTTTTTATTGTGCTGGCTTCGAAAACCCTTTTGCGGGTAATTTTTCCCAAATCGATAAAACCAATTTCAAACTTTTGATATAATTTTTACGGAGATCTGTGATAAAAACGTTGCCCCTTTAGTTTTTAAAACCGTTTTTCTTGTTGTCACTTGAGGAGAAAGCTCAAAATGGGCTCTTGTTTAAGACATCAAATCCTTTTAGGCCCTTAAAAGGTTTCTACCCAGTCCCCAGGGTATTCAAACACCCTTTTAAGGAAAACTTTTTAATTTTCCCTGCTGTCTCTTTTCATAAGATAAAATTTCGAAAGAGAGGAAATTTTTGTTTATTTGCTTTTTTTTTGGGCACTGACCCAAATTTTCCCTGATTTTTTAACAAAACAAGGCGCCCCAAATTGAACGGAAATATTCTAAGTGGGGCCCTAACCAAAGACGTGTAAAATCGGGTCTTTTATTTGGGATTTTAAGTTCAAAGTTGCTTTTAAAATAAAACCCCAAACATCAAAATTCGCCTTTTTCTGGCACCCTGGGGCAATGGGGACTCGTTTTAAGATCTTTTCGAAAATGACACCTAAATCCTTTTCCTGTTTGTACTTCTTTAAACGATTTTTTTTGCTTTGATATTTATTTTTTGGGGTTTATCGTATATGGGTTATTTTCGAAATATCGGTATAGGAGGGGGATGAGGAGGGGGGGGGCGGAATACAAAGGAATAAAAAGGAAAACACAAACACAACAGCCCGATAGGCCCTTACAAAAATTTTTTTGCTTTAACTGCACACACTAAATAGAAAAATAAAAAAGAAAGGTAGGAAGTTTGAAGGCTCCTCCCCCCCCCCACCCTCCCCTTTGCCGAAGCTGGCCGGAAAAAAGTGATACCATGGGAATATGAAAAACTGCATGGAATTTTTTGGGAAATTTTAAAGCTGTAATCTATGGCTAACTACTACTATTTGGGGGTGGTTTAGTGCTTGAAGATAGGTCTGTTAGTGTGGTTTTTTAATGGGGTTTAAAACAGTTTGGAGGTTCAAAGGGGGGGTGCGGGGAGCCTTTTCCCGGCGCTTTCTTGGGGGCAGCATCAAACAGGCCCCACTCCGTTCAATCCACGCGGGTTGTGTACTTTCCTGTAGGACGCCCTACCCTTCAAAGCCTCCTGCAGCAAAAGACCCCTGGTACCTTAAAAATCTCGATGGGGTCACTAACTGTCCCGACCCTAACTGAACCACAGCCCCCTCACAGGGCGGAGTAAATTGGGAAACCGTTAACTCGGGGCTATCTGTGTGTGTTTAAAGGGCTAAAGTGTGTTGGTGTAGGCTCAGTGTGGAAAAAATTTTTGGGGGGGGTTTCGGCAGCCCTTTCCTGGGGCTTTCCCCGGGGGGCCCCGAAGTCAAACAGGCCCCATCCCGTTTCCAAAACCACTGCGGTAAATGCACCCTTTTCCCAAATAGGACGGCCCCTGCAAATTTTAATGCCCCCCGCACAGTGACCCCCCGGTATATAAATCCCGATGGTTTGGGCCTAACAGGGCCCGGGCCCTTACTGAACCACAGCCCGTCACGGGTCAAAAGGGTTTTAGTAGTGACCGTTTACTCGGGGGTGTCCTGAGACGTGTTGGGGGGGGTTGTGTAACGCGACTCGCAATCATTTTTACGCAATGAGAAAGTTTTTAGAGGCCCGCGAGATAAAATTTTTTATTCCAAGAAAACAGTGACAAAAAGGCGTTGATATGAAATATTTAAACGAGGGGGGAAATTTTTTAAATTTTTCTATTTTATTTGAGTTTCTAAGTCTGACGGGAGCCCATTCCATACGTTTTTCAAAAGGTTTTTTGAAAAAAGTACTTTGCTTCGTTTTGTTACAAAACCCTTTCCCTGCTTATTTTTTAAAACCGTTGTTTCTAGTTGAGCTTGACCGGTCCCAAACGGAAAAAATTTTCCCGGGACTAAAGTTTGTAAACCATTGAAGATTTTTTAAAAACTTCGATGAAGGGCACCTCTTATCCTTCCCTTTTGTTAGTGGGAATAAGTTAAATTCTTTGAGCCGATTTTTGTACAAAATATTTCGCAAACTAGGTTAAACATTTTTGGTTTTCTCTGCGCTGTAAATTTTTTTTAGTTTATCTATGTCCTTTTTTTTAAAAAGGTACCAGAACTGCACACTATTCAGATGGGGCGAACAAGCGAGTTAAAAAGAGTGAGTATAAAATTTTTTCCCGATTTGAAAAATGAAAGTTCGTCCCATAAAGCCCAAACCCCCTTTTTTTTGCAGTTTTTTACTACCTCTATAATTTGGGGTTTTTCGGGTTTTTGATCTTTCGAGGGTTATAAAGCCTAAATCTTTTTTCCCTTTTTCAAAACTTGTTATTTTTGGAAAAACGTTTCACACTTTAAATTTTTTTGAGGGTTTTTTTATTCCCATATGTAGTCCTGACCCTTTTTCAAGGTTGAAATTTTATTTGCCATGTTTTTTGACCATTCTGTTAGCGTGTTTTTTCGTTTTTTTTTGAGTTTTGGGACTGGGGGGGGGGGGAAATTTTGTAAAAGGGTATGTTTTTGATTTTCGTGGGGCATCAGCAAATTTCGATTATTCCCGCATGTGATTCCCCCGTCAAAGTCATTTTTTGTATATTAAGAGCAGGGTAGGTCCCAGAAATGATCCTTGAGGAAAACCACTATTTCAAATGGTCCCTCAGTTGAAAATTTTTTATTTATTTTCCACCCTTTTTTTAAAGATTTGACAGCCGTTTTTTTTAAACCAATTTGAAAAAATGGGCCCGTTTAAAAACCCTGAGCTTTTCTTTGCTAATGGACCTTTTGAGGAAAATTTGTCGACGCTTTTTTGGGGGAAACGGGGTAAACTACGTCTAATCCCTCGTGTTGTCGTACATTTTGAAAACCTATTGTAAAATCAAGTAAATTTTTAGAGCATGAGCGTTTTTTTCTGAATCCGCTGGGGGGGGGGGGGGGGGGGGGGGGGGGGGGGGGGGGGGGGGGGGGGGGGGGGGGGGGGGGGGGGGGGGGGGGGGGGGGGGGGGGGGGGGGGGGGGGGGGGGGGGGGGGGGGGGGGGGGGGGGGGGGGAGGGGGGGGGGGGGGGAAAGGGGGGGGGGGGGGGGGGGGGGGTTTTTGGGGGGGGGGGGGGGGAAAGGGGGGGGGGGGGGGGGGGGGAAACAAAGGGGGGGGGGGGGGAAGGGGGGGGGGGGGGAAAGAATTTGGTTTTATGTTTTTTTAAAACTTAAAACGACCGGGGGGGCCTTGGGGACAAATGGGTTAAAAGTTAAGTTCCCCGGAAAAAGTTTTTTTTAGGGGGGGGAAAAATTAAGGAATTCCTTAAAATTTTTTTGTGGGTTTGGATATTTTTTCTTTTTTTTTAAAGGGGGAAAATTTTTGGAAAGATTTTTAAATTTTTGGGGAAAAATCCCCGGGAATGGGTTTTTTTGGTTTAAGCGGAGGGCTTTTTTTTAAAAAAACCCAAACTTAGGGGTTTTTTAAAGAGGGAATTTTTTTTTTTAAAATTTAAACCAATTTTTTTGGGTCGTTTTTTTTTCGTTCTTTTAGGAACCCAATTTTTTTCCCGCCTTTTTTTTTTGTTTTTCAATTTTTTGGAAGGTTCCTTTTCCGGGGCCCCCAATTTTTTTTTAAAAATTTGTTTGGGGAGCTGGAAGGGGCCCCTTTCCACCGGCACCAATTTTTAAACTTTTTTTTAATTTTTGAAAAAAAAATTGACCCTTTTTAGTTAAAAAGAAAAAATTACAAAATTATGGTTTTCAAAAATTTTTTTGGTTTTTTAAAAATTAAAAACCCCAAATGGGGATAAAAAACCCAAAAGGGGGCCCTTTTTAAAAAAATATAAAATTTAAAACACCTTTCCCTTTTGCTCTTTCCCTTTTTTTTGGGTTTAAGTTTTTTTCTTGAAAAACCTTAATTTTAAAGTTTTTTACCCCTTTCGGGAATTCAAAAAAGGCCAAAAAAAATCTTCTAATTTGTTCCCCCTATCCTTAAAAAACCATTTTTACTTCCCGGGGGAAAATTTCCCATGGGTGTCGTATTGTTCTAATAAACCCAAATTCCTCTAAATCATGAAAATTTTTTACGTATACTACGGGCATTAAAAAACAAGCTTTTAAAATCGGGAAAAGGGTAGTTTTGGGGGTTTTTGGGGGAAATAAATTTTTTGGGGCTCTTAGCAACGGAAGAGGAGGAGGAGGAATACAAGGGAAAAAAAGAAACACAAACAGCAACGACCGATAGGTCCCCTTTCCAGACTGTTTGCTTTTAAATTACTACACTAAATAGATAATAAAGGGGAAAAGGATAGGAAGTAGAAGGCTCATCCTCACCCACCCATCCCTCCAGCCCCAACTGGCCGGGAAAAAAAGTGATACCATGGGGAATATAAAAAACTGCATTTAATTTTGAGGGAATTGAAAGCTGGGGAATCAAAGCTAACTACTACTATTTTGTGGGGGTAGGTTTTTGTGGGTTGATAGATAGGGGGATGTTATGTGTGTTTTTTTAATGGGGGTGAACACAGTGGGGTTTAAGGGGGGTTTCGGGAGCCTTGCCTGGCGCTTTCTTTGGGGGGGCAGCAAAACAATCAGGCCCCCCTCCGTTCCAAACCACTGCCCGGGTTGTGTACTTTCCCTGTAGGACGGGCCCTACACTTCAATGCCCTTCCCTGCCGCAGTGACCCCTGGTACCTTTAAAAAACCCCATGGTGGTCCCCAAATGTCAGGACCCCAAATGAAACCCCCGCCCGTCACAGGTTTGGAGTATTTGTGGTAACCGTTTTAAATCGGGTATCTGTGGGGTGTTATGAGGTCTAATGTAAAGGGTTTGGGGTAGGTCAGTGTGGAAAATTTTAGGGGTGGGGCGGCCCGCCTTGCCTGGGGCTTTCCCTTGGGGGGCAGCCCGTCAATCAGGGCCCCCGCTCCGTTTCAATCCACTGGGGGTAGTGCACTTTTCCAAATAGGACGCCGGGGCACTTCAAAGCCCCCCTTCAGCAGTGGGCCCCTGGTATATGGAGGGGGGGAGGAGGGAAAAGGAGGGGAGGGGAAGGGGCGGAAAAGAAGTTAAACAGACAGAAAAAGGGTCCCTCCCTTTAATGTCTCTTAAAAGCAATCCCCGACTTTTTTGGGCCCTTACCCAAAAGATGAAAACAAAAAAAAGTGTTTTATAAAAAAGTGACTTATGGAAAACCCTACTTCCCCTCCACACACACACACACGCGCGCACACGTTGCACCACCAAAACACGCGCCACACCACACACACCAACCCCACACACCCCACCACCAAAATGCCCCACGCACACGCCACTACACCACACAAAAGGGGGACCCCCCAAATCCCCCCTCTTTCTCACCCAAATTCTATTTCTTTTTATTACACAGCCCTTTTCCCCCTAAAAACTCTCTCTCTCTCTTCCTCTTTTTCTTTTCTCTCTCTCTCTCCTTTTCCTCTTCCCCTCTCTCCCTCTCCCCAAATTTTTTCCTCTCTCTCTCTCCTCTCTTTTCTCCTTTTCTTTCTTTTTCTCCCTCTTCCCCTCCTCTTTTCTCTCCCCTTTTTCTCCTCCTCTCTCTCTCTTCTCTCTCCCCTCCCCTTCTCTCGTCTCTCTCTCTTTTTCCTCTCTCTTTTCTCCTCCTCCTTTTCCCCCCCCCCTCTCTCCCCTCTCTCCCCTCTCTCTGGGCAATTTTCTCTCTCTCTCTCTCTCTCCTCTCTCTTCCCCTCTCTCTCTCTCTCCGCTCCCCTTTACCCCCTTACCCGTCCTTTCCCCCCTCCTTCCTTCTCGCCCAAAAAGCCCTGGCCTCGGGTCTTTTTCAATCTTCACTCACACCAAAAAAAAACTCAAACACCCCCACCACTACCCCAAACAAGGGCAAAGTACACAGGGGAAAACTTTTAAAGGGGTACCTAATCTTCTCCTAAATACCGAAGACTCATAAAAAAACGCAGATTAAAAATTTTATTCTCCAAAATTTCTTACTCTCCCGAAACCCCTTTTCACCCATAAATTTTTTTCTGTAAAGTCCCTTTGGGGAGAAACCCCCTGTTGCATGTTTCCCTCTCAAGTTTTCCCCCCCCGGAAAATTTATACAAAGTAGGTCTTTCCTCGCCCGGCATCGACCTCTCGCCACCTGCTTCGCGGTTCGACTCGCCCGACCTGCCTCGCCTCCACTCAACCTGCCTCTCTGTAAACCCACTATTCCACCTGCCTCGCCTCCACTCAACCTGCCTCTCATGGTTACTGTAATTGGGTAATGAGGCGATTGGAAGTAGAGAACTTGTTTATTCTCCAAGATATTTCTGCCTCAATAAAAATGATCCCGGAGTCATTTTGGCAGATGGTCAAACAGGAATTTGGTCCAAAAAATACCACGGCAATTGGTATTCAAGACGTTTTGGACCCAGATTCAGTCAGTCAATCCAAGAGAATGGAAAGAATGAGAGAGAGAGAGAAGGAGAGATAGAAAGAGAGAAAGAGACAGAGATAAAAATAAGAGAGATCCTCAAGTACTTTGCCTCCTCCATATGCAACAAAGATGTCCCGGGAGACAAGATTCAAGATTCCTTCCCCTACAAGATTCAGTCCAGCGCCGATCGACAAAACAAATAAAAAATCATTCATGCTACACTATGAGGTACACTTTATCAGCTTCACCTCTTTCTTCATAAAAAGAAGGTTGCAGACAAGTACCCTCATGCATCGCTACAATATCATTCATAACACGTCCTTTCATAAAACTAGATGACACTATCACTATTGTTCCCCCATCAAGAACCAGAGGACACCAATACAACATCTTTTATAAACAGATTACTTGGAACTGCCTGCTATAAAGTACTTAAATCCCAGTCATTACCACAATGAAAACCCACATCAGCCCGCCACCCATTGTAATTCCCCTCATAAGTCCCTAATTAATATCTTACAACCACGTAATAGCTATTGCTCCAAAGTAAACCTAAAGAGCCACCAAAATTAATTTTACAAGAGACCCCCACAGCGTACCAGTCACCATTTAAAAAAATTTCACCCCACAAAAAATTATTAACATAGTTTAACATGTGCGTAAATGAGGCATAGGACTTTTATGGCTTAGATATGAGGAGAGAGAGAGAGAGAGAGAGAGAGAGAGAGAGAGAGAGAGAGAGAGAGAGAGAGAGAGAGAGAGAGAGAGAGGAGAGAGAGAGAGAGAGAGAGGAGAGAGAGAGAGAGAGAGAGAGAGAGAGAGAGAGAGAGGAGAGAGAGAGGAGAGAGAGAGAGAGAGAGAGATGGAGACGAGAGAGAGAGAGAAGAGAGAGAGAGAGAGAGAGGAGAGAGAGAGAGAGAGAGAGAGAGAGAGAGAGAGAAGACATTGGAAACAAAATGAAGGAGAGAAAAAGTTGAGGTAGATCACAATGAACAATGAAAATGGAGATAAGGTTAAGAAGGAAAAATAATTATATATATGAGATCAGGGAAGGTACAGAGAATAAGTTTGGGAAGTCGATAGGTAGCAACAACCCAAGAACATGAAGGATCAATATTACTTATTTACCCAACCACTCATCTACCTACTTGATGGCTTGATTAGAGAGACAATAATAGAGTGTATGGCACATATGCGCAATAGCAAAAAGAGAGAGAAAGGAGGGACGAATGGTAAACAAGGAACTAAAAAGAACTGAAAAAAAACATCTCAGAATTCCAATTAACATTACGCCACTCAACTACACAACCATAACAACTATAACCACTTTAATAACTACTAATGTCCAACGCTCATAATATAACCAACACTACTATCCTCCTGCCTACAACAATGCTTCTACTACAATAACCACAACTACCACTACTACTATTGTTCCATTGCACCATCATCACATCAACCACCCCGACCACTACCTCAACAATATCAACACTGAAGCAGCCGTAACCACAACCTTTCGTCTACAATCACATCCCCACCACAGCAGCGTGAGTAACCACATCACACAATCTTGCGAACACAACCACAACACACCAGCCAGACACCCAGCCCGGCTAACTTTGGACTCCACTCCACTCTACCTAACTTCCGTCACCTTCTTTGCAAACTATCTGTCAACACCACCACACTCCCCTCTCCCCCTTCTCCCATCACCATCACCACCACCACCACCACCACCACCACCACCATCACCACCCGCATGTCTCTTCTTCAGTCTTTCCTATCAAATTCCATGGCAGTTTTGTAAATACTGCATGCTTTATATCGCTTGTTTTCCTACAGGTTTCGGTCGGCGGAGTAAGGAATGGGGAGGAGCCTCCAACTATGCTATTCTTTTGCCTCTAACACGTAGAAAGTAGTCACACAGGCAGCCCCGTTTGTCCAAGAATGGCTATACATTTCTGTTCTTCCTCTGTATTCATTCGTATCTTTCCGGCGTGACGGGGGGACGGTGAGGGTGAGCCAGGGCGAGAGAGTCAGGGGTGGGCGTGGTCTGGGAAGGCAGACACACGCCCTTTGTTAGGTGCTGGGGGGTTTATGGACCTGACGGAGTGCAGCAATAACCACCGCGCGAGGGAACGCATTCATTTACCATCACACATTTATTTCACTATTCATAAGTTAAGAAATACAATCACAGGAAAATTACACGTAAACTATATTTTATGCACCGAAAGTATTTCAAAATATATATTCAGAGCTACACTTTTCTTTATCATTGGAAATTCTATTGTTTATTCTTTTATCTACCAGGTTTAATAGCAACGGTGAGGGCGTGCTTATCATACTGGGTTTTTTTACGAGGCAAAACATCCTGACCCCTTGCTACTTACTGACTGGTATTTGATGCCAGGAGAAGGGAATACTTCCCTTTTTTTAATTTCAGTTGTATTCTATCATAGTTAACCATATTATAATGTAGATATAGGCAAAATTTTAAGCATGAGGCCTTAAGATATAATGGAATTTTCGCCTCGTTAACAAAATTTGACTATAGTGCTGTGTATCCTAACGTGCCGAGACCTGAAGGCAACACGAAGCCTTTGGCGGGGCAGTGAAAGATGTGGTCAAAGTGAATACCAGGATCTGCCCCCTTGCTAAAACAACGCGGCCCTCAAGTGTGGATTCAAAATTAAGTCTTTTTATTCGGGTGAAGTTTTGTTTTATCGTAAGACAACAAAGTGGCTACAAAGGAAGGCAATCAGCGACCCCAACCCGGCAGTTTCCTTCTTCAGTGATTTAATTAACGAACACACACATACACACACACACGAATAGTATGTGTATAGAAAGAGAGAAAATGTGTGTGTGTGTGTGTGTGTGTGTGTGTGTGTGTGTGTGTGTGTGTGTGTGTGTGTGTGTGTGTGTGTGTGTGTGTGTGTGTGTGTGTGTGTGTGTGTGTGTGTGTGTGTGTGTGTGTGTGTGTGTGTGTGTGTGTGTGTGTGTGTGTGTGTGTGTGTGTGTGTGTGTGTGTGTGTGTGTGTGTGTGTGTGTGTGTGTGTGTGTTTCCCGGCATGGCACATTATTGAAGTTTTTTTGCCGAACCGTAACGGCAAATCATAATAAAAAAAACATGTTTTTCGCATAACATCTCCTTCAGATAACGCTTGACGGGTGGCTGTCCGAAACACACACACGGCGTTGCGTGAAAGGAATCCAAAAAGGAGGCTTGAGAGTCGAGGCAATATCCTACAGTGTCTAATAACTGTACTAAAGCTGTATGAAAATATTCCTTCTCGTAGTCATTCAAACATATATATTAAAAAAAAATTGACTAATCGCCTTCAAACGTCTTAAAAATTTGTCACACTCTAATGAATTGCCTTAACACATTTGGTTATTAGCATTTTTTTGATTGAATGATGCATGTTCGCCAAAAAGATATGTTCTCACGCACGCACGCACTCTCTCTCTCCTCTCTCTCTTCTCTCTCCTCTCTCTCTCTCTCTCTCTCTCTCTCTCCTCTCTCTCTCTCTCTCTCTCTCTCTCTCTCTTCTCTCTCTCTCTCTCTCTCTCTCTCTCTCTCTCTCTCTCTCTCTCTCTCTCTCTCTCTCTCTCTCTCTCTCTCTCTCTCTCTCTCTCTCTCTCTCTCTCTCTCTCCAGCACTCACATATACAATCTATTTTCCATTAATTTCTTTTCCTTACTCATGTATCTGTTTTCCCCCTCCCACCCTCTGCAGCTGCTCGACATTCTCTCATTTGAAAGACCTCTCTAACTAATTTGAATGACCTCTCTGTAACCTCTGTCCTCTTCTTGCTGTTAAAAGCCAACGTCGTCTCCACCATCTTCATTGCCATAAATATCAAGGAAGCCCACTTATCATTTATGGGATTACGCATTCATTTATGGGATTACCTATGCTATATTCTTACCGACATTAACGTAGTTTGAAAAAATGAGAGAGAGAGAGAGAGAGAGAGAGAGAGAGAGAGAGAGAGAGAGAGAGAGAGAGAGAGAGAGAGAGAGAGAGAGAGAGAGAGAGAGAGAGAGAGTTATACAAGTAGAGAGAGAGAGAGAGTTATACAAGGAGAGCCAGATTCGCTCTGCTTTATCGATGGGCATTAAAGCTGGTTCAGACTGAGCTTTTTTCGGCATTTTTGTAGACAGAGAAGTCGGTCTCTTGCGGAGATTACGTTCACACACGCAATTCGTTTCGGTCGACAAATCTTCTTCTTCTTCTTCTTCTTCTTGTGACCTTTTCTGCTTTTAGTATCGCTTTGTAGGTCGTCTGTCAAGCCTGTGCTCGAGCTTGTTGTTGTTCCCGCGTCCCCGCCATCAACAGTGTATTGTACATTCTTCAACCATGAATCGTCGCACCCGTACCTGATGTACTCTCATTGCTGCTGCACTAGCCCTAGCGTTGGATGATGAGGAGCCATCACGCGTCTGGACTCGTCCATGGATAGCCAGAAGGATGGACACCTGGCGCTGTCAGCAGTGGGTGGGCATGTCAAAGGTGGTGACGTTCAGGGCGAGGAGTTTAGCGTGTAGCACTATAATTAACAGGGTGGGCGTGGAAGCGTGGACACTGCAGCAGCAAGTGTTCAATGATTTCCGGGACGTTCTTGTACCAGGGGCAGTGAGGGTCTTAGGCAGCAGGGTCAGGGGTCACGTCGCACTAGGAGCTATAGGGGGCTAGTGGCTGGCTTGTGTGTATTTGGCGCGCGATAGATAAGTTTTCGCGCATTTTACCTATTATGAAGTACTATTGATAGTTTCATTTTTTCCTTGATACCATGTACTAATTCAAACCCCACGTCTAACCTAACATAATCTGATTTAAACTAACAACCGTTTATGGCTAGCTAAAATGGAAAATTTTCGGTATTATATGTATCGCCATTGGCATGGGAAATTGGGGAAATTGGGATTCAAATTAAGGATGAAAAGATCTGCACGATGATGTAACTTATATTTGTTAGTTTTTAGTACCCAATACCGAAATTATACCAATAATTGGGGTGAATGGGGAAGAGGGTGGTGCTGGCTTCTGCGTTTATTTGAATTTCGCGCGCGAAATTCTCGGCAACTCGGTCGATAAAAGACCGAGTGAGCGGTCTGTGATTTTTTTTTTTAAACCTAGGCGATCATGACACCAGCCCCAGACCCAGATCTTTTCTCTGTCTACAAAATGCCGAAAAAAACTCAGTGTGAACCAGCCTTTAGGCTTCTGATGGATGATGAAAGGGACACTGATGGGGTAGAAGCGATAGCGTATGGATGATAAAGAAGGAGGGAGGAGAGGGGAAGGAAAAAAGATACGATGGCTTCGGTAAAAAATTTATTGTGGATAGAATACCGAAGCCGAACAAGCTAAAAGAAAATGTAGACTTGGGTTGATACATTTATTGTTGTTGTTGTTGTTGTAGTACTGTACACGTAGCTTTTCAGTTCCTTTATAAATACACTATTGAGAGTTCTTATTGAAAACTTCCGAGCAATTCTCCCATGTTCCAAGTATTTTTTGTCTTATTCCTTTCCTGCTAGCTGCTAGCTAGGATGAACATTTTGGAGGGTGGGGAGAAGCCTTCGCATTTATTATCCAATGTCTCTGTATTTATAATATATACCGTAGTGTACTTACCACAAGAACCATCGTAAGGATCTACAGGTCTAATGGTACTTGTTTTTTTCCTTTGTGTTTCTATGCATTCCTCCTCCTCCTCCTCCTCCTCCTCCTCCTCCCTCTCGATAGTCCATCCAATTAGAAACC
>JACEEZ010008779.1:63972-71472 GCA_016584305.1 Chionoecetes opilio | reverse complement strand
AGACAAAAAAATAAATAAACTATGAACGGAAAAGAATATGCATTTCTTATGTATAACTATTTAACACACACACACACACACACACACACACACACACACACACACACACACACACACACACACACACACACACACACACACACACACACACACACACACACACACACACACACACACACACACATGCACACACACACACGCACACACACACACACACACACACACACGAGATAATAATGTATACATGGGCAAGTAAGTTTTTTTTAACTCTTCGCTTTCTTTATCCATATATACTAACCCTCTCGCCGTGTGTGGTGTGGTGTGGTGTGGTGTGGTGTGGTGTGGTGTGGTGTGGTGTGGTGTGGTGTGTGTGTGTGTGTGTGTGTGTGTGTGTGTGTGTGTGTGTGTGTGTGTGTGTGTGTGTGTGTGTGTGTGTACGATTGTCTCCCCTCCCCCTCCTTTTAAAAGTAAGAAATACATAAAAATATAGTTAATAAACAATAGACCGATTGGTCCTATAGAGGTTGTTTGGGGGAACCACAAAAATACACGGCCTAATCTACAAGTAAGAAAACATTCAAGCAAAAAAGAAACCTATCAAGAAAGATTATAGAAAAAGGAGAAGAAAAAGAGAACATATGATCATCTTTACCATAAACTAATAACACTGAAAGTAACTCTATCAGCACCTATAGATACACGCGTGCTAGAAAATATAACTTGAAAACTGGTGAATAGGTACCTGACTCACCGATTCCAAGATGTTTCAATAATATCAGTGAATACATTACGTGCAGAAAGACTCCTAAATCATATACCTATTATCATTCACGCTTATCTTATCACATACCACTGCTATTTACTATCACCTGCAAAATAGCTTCATCGCTAAGGCGCCTTACGCGATATTACTCCGGCATCCCCGTTAAAAACACGGCGGGGAAGCTAAGGTCTCAAGGCGTCGCTCCCGCTACCCCCAGCAACCGCCGCCAAGCATGATCCTTCGCCCGATACACTCCAAGCATCAAAGGGAAGCGGCGCAACGTAGGATACTCTTCTCGCATTGACGCGGTTCCTCCTCCTCCTTCTCTTTCTCTTCCTCTTCAATCCCCTAAATATCTTAGCATAACTACTAAAAGAGAGAGAAAATTTTATCTGGAATTAAGACAACCATATGAAAAGTTGCCATAATCTTCCTCGTCTTTCTCTTCCTCTTCAATCCCCTTAATATCTAGAGAGAAAAAAAGTATTCAGGATCAAGACAACCATATGAGAAGTTGCCATAATAACGAAGAAATATTTACCATCTTATACCTTACCCCTCCAGAGCCTCTCCTAACACCTGGGGGCTGCCTCACTGTCACCCACACGCTCTCAACGCCCACTACAGGTAAGCACGCAAGACTCACCACCACGCACCACCACCACCACTCACTACCAAAGTTATACCACCACTTACAACCATGCACCACCACCACTCACCACCACAGCTATACCACCACTCACCACCATGCACCACCATCACTCACCACCACTTTTCAATAATTAAAATTTTATTAACCTAGAAAATTTTCATTAACGCAATACTTGATACTTATTGGAAGGGTGTTTGAGCTACTATAAGTATTTCTAAGTAGTCATAAAACATGTATTACAACTATTAAATTTTTCCCTCCATTGCAACTTTTTTTCCTTAACACCAAGTAATACAAGTGTGCCAAAGCTACACTCAGTTACCCTCACTTATTTCGTACTCACACTATTTTACGTATACATGATCCAAGTAGGAATAAAGTTTAGGTATTTCTATTGAGCCCATCATGCCTATACAGCAGTGTTTCTTAACCTTTTTACCACCACGCCCCTTTTAGTAGTAAGTCCTTGCCTCCATGCCTCCTTGCCTCTTCACTTCATCAACAAAAATATTTTAAAATAATCTGGAATTAGAAAGAAAACCGAAATATTTGTTTAGCACTTTAATTATGCACATAATTATTCACAAACACCTTGCATATACCCAGCAGATTTAGTTAGATTATGTTTAATGAAATACCTGACAGTTCTTTTTTGTTCTTTCTTGGCTCACGCCCCCCTTGGTAATTACCCCCGCCCCCCTAAAAAGGCGCGCCCCAAGGGTTAAGACCCGCTGCTTTACAGTGAGTGAGTGAGTGGTGCGAGTAAGTAACTATCAGTAAAGGAAGCTTAGTAAGTGACAGGACACCTTTAAACCTTCTACGGCCGCTGCACTTTCTCGCTCCGCGCCCTAAGCCACTCAGTATATCTCAGGCACAGGCAATGGGAATGACAAAGAAGCGCCGCCTTTCGTATGTTCCAAGAATGGCAACTCTGTGAGCCTCGTCTTGTTTTGCGATTCTGTTGGTTTTAATTTTCGTTTTTCATTTTACTTTTTTTCTGATGCATTTTTTGTATTTCTTGTTTGTTTTCTAAGAAATGACGAGAGAGCGAGAGCGAGACCTAGAGCGCAAGAGCGAGAGCGAGAAGCGAGAGCGAGAGAGCGAGAGCGAGAGAGCGAGAGCGAGAGAGCGAGAGCGAGAGCGAGAGCGAGAGAGCGAGAGCGAAGAGCGAGAGCGAGAGAGCAGAGAGCGAGAGAGCGAGAGCGAGAGAGCGAGAGCGAGAGAGCGAGAGCGAGAGAGCGAGAGCGAGAGAGCGAGAGCGAGAGAGCGAGAGCGAGAGAGCAGGCGGACGAGCGAGAGCGAGAGAGTCGAGAGCGAGAGCCAGAGCGAGAGCGAGAGCGAGAGCGAGAGCGAGAGCGAGAGAGAGAGAGAGAGAGAGAGAGAGAGAGAGAGAGAGAGAGAGAGAGAGAGAGAGAGAGAGAGAGAGCACAGGATGGTATCAGAGGCCTGGCCTGCCCACCGCCGCCAGTGCCTTCCAATAAAGCTCACGTCAAGATAACAGAGACGGGAAAGGCAGCATGGAGATGACCTGCAGCCGGCCGGAGCGTCACGCCCTTCGTCCCTCACGCGCCTCGCACACACAGGCACTGAGCCAATAACAGTCTGCATCACACTAAAGTAAGTCCCCTTCGCCTACACCGTGGTGCAAAGGGAAGGGCGTCAGTCTGCATCACCAGCCAGCCTATCATAAGCTGGGGTTGAATAAGGCATCGATGTGTACATGAAAGGACTTCTGTTGTGTTGTAGTCAGTGCGGAAAGACACCTACTAGTCAGTGATGGATGAAATGGTGCAATTATTTTCCTTGCGAGTTAAAGGCAAAATTTGTTAATTTGTTTATTTGCCATAGGAAACAAAACGATTTAGGTTATTCATTTTAAAATGACTTTATAACAAGCAGATCTTTACAAGAAATGTATTGGTACAATATATGTTGTATGTGGTGTAGTATTGAATGATGAAATTGTAAATTAATGGTTAGAAAAATTGAGATAAACTGTGCGGACATTAGCATCCGTGTTACACTGTGATCCAAATGATATTACAGTTATTTATTCATGAGTATACATGGCCATAGGAAGAGTAACCTTTCAGCATGAGAAAAACATTCTAAAACATTCGACAACACTCTCATATTAGGAGGTCAAAAAAGTTATATATCATGTTAATATTTATGTTTTAATTTTTTTGCCCCCAATATGAGTGTCACCGAATTTTCTATATTTTTCCAGATGTAACGACGGTTCATATGACTGACCTTTTGAGGGTGTTGTTTATTACTGGGGGAGTCATTTATAAATGGGTAAAAATCTGATATTGGGGAAAGGTATATTATAATATACCTTTCTATACAATAATTATTGTGGGGAATCATAAAAAGCATATTAAAAAAAACAAGTTAAATGATAATATATTATTTTTCAATTAAATCAGTTAAATTGCCACAACAAATTGTAATGTTACTATCTATGAAAAATTATTATAATATATTGAAAAAAACGCTGATTTTAAGCTTTCCCCCAATAAAATATCTTTCACCCAGTACTAATAAGCTACGCCTCTTATATATGTTTATTTTAAGAAGCTAGAATATACCATACTTCCCTAGACTGACCCATTCATTACCTTCAGATAAACTCTTTATTTTTCTAGCTATTCATTAACTCAAGATCATAACTATTTAAGACACTCAGATCACTTTGCTATCAATTAAGTATTTTCTTAGAGACATAATTCTTTAAATAGTGTTTCTACGAAATTTCGATCAGCCTAAGCCTTGCAACAGTACCAACAGCCTCATGCCATTGAAGCACAAAGTCAAACGGGTTGTGGCAATGGCGGAGAGACTTATTCCCAGAACGCCTCTGATAATACCACAAATGCTGTTTCAGTCAAGGTGCTTACAATATCCATTAAGATTAAGTTTTGCCACGTCGATCCACAAGGACAAAAGTGGGGTGGACCAATTTATAAATAGTCATCTACATTATAAGGTCAAGTCATTGATGCCATTAAAACACTAAAAGTCTTACAAATATATACAACAAAATTTAATATATTTACACATTTGCTGCAAAAGCTACTGTAATGTTTTGTTCCCGATATATTTTATTACTCACTGAAATTCACTCCGATATATTTTCCAGTAAATTCCTTATACAAATATATACGTTTCAATTGTAATCCGGAGAAAATTAATGAAAAAAGCCAATACACATTGTTACATTAATATTACTTGAGAAGGATTATAATGTAGGATTCTCAGGCCGGACCCCTCTGCGTGCCTCCGTGTAATGAGGTAAGGGGGGGGGGGGGGGGGGCAAGGCTGAACTAAAACTCCCGCTGCTCTCCCATGCCACGCCATTGTTACCGTTCCCTCGACAGCCACCCACTCACCAAGGACCTTACCTAACCTGACCTGACCTTCACCCTCACACACCTTCTCCAAGACGTAACAAAACCATAACCTGAAACATTCCACGAGTCACAACACTTCCACATGCAACTGTAGCATTTTAACTTCCACTCCTTCCGTCGCCTTCTGTATTACTTATTGCTGTTATCGCAATAGAAACGTCATGGTTCTACAAGTTGATCGATAAAATAAACAAAGCCTTTGTAATGAATTTTTTTTTTCTAACACTCCTTCCGTCGCCTTCCTCACCTAAAGTAAATCACGAACGATAACAAAGCAATAAAAACAACATTCGCTTCCCAGCTTATTACAACTGGGGTGTAGAAAACCTTTTGCGAAACCTCTTTCGAACCTCTTGCCGACCCGGAATTACAAATCCATAAAATCGCATAAATCGCATTGGGTGCATAAGTTGCCATGTACTGCAGTGTGTGAGAGCTCTTATGATGTAAGCACCGATTGTGGAGTCTTTATATCTCTGTTGGCATTCGCTTTCTCCGTTGAGGCAGTGTCCGGTGTTCGTTGGTTTTACGTAGACGTTTGTGATGAATGATTCTTCTTCCTGCGTAACAAGGACGTCTAAGAACGGCATTGATTTGTCTGAGCTGCTGTCTATGGTAAAGGTGAGGCCTGAAGTATCTTGTAGGCAGAGCTTCAGCTGTTCTGCTTTGTAGTGACTTGTCGTTTTGATGAAGATGTCGTCGATGTAGCGCCAGTATATGTCGGGCTTGCTTATTTTCTTGAATACTTCTTCTTCCACGCAGCCCATGAAGAAGTTTGCCAACAATACTCCTAAGGGAGAGCCCATAGCGACGCCGTCTATTTGTTGGTACTTGTTCCCTCGGGGAGAGGTAAAAGGTGCTTCTTTAGTGCAGCATTTGAGGAGTCCCCGTAGTACAGGTTCCGGGACGTCAAGCGGCGGGATGGAGTCGTTGTTATACACCCGGTTGATGATGTAGTTGATGGTACGGTCAACAGGTACGTTGGTTAAGAGGGACTCGACATCAAGCGAAGCGATTGCACCTCTGGCGTTGTGGGTCTTGAGTATGTCAAGAAACTCTGATGCTGATTGAAGGTTGTAGGCATTGGGTGCGTATGGAGTCAAGATACCACACAGCTTCTCTGCGAGGTGGTACGTCGGCGTCGGTATTTGGGATATTATCGGACGAAGTTTATTGCCCGGCTTGTGTGTCTTGATGTTGCCGTAGCAGTAACCCATGCCGTATTCACCAGAGAGCTTTCCAAATTTGATGGTGGTGTTGGCAGAATTGTTCTTGCTTATCAATTTGTTGATTTTTAACTTGAGTGCTTCAGTGGGGTCCTTATTGATTGTTGCGAACTTCGTAGTGTCGCTGAGGATGTCGTCGATCTTGTTGAGGTATTCAGAGGTGTTTATGATGACGTACGCAGCAGCTTTGTCCGCTTTCCTGATGGTGATGTCTGGGTCTGATGTTAGCTCTTTCGCGGCGTCAATGTGTTTACGTTCGACGATGCTGCTTCTGTAGTTTCCTCTTGTTTTGGAAGCTCACCATCGAAGGCTCACCATCGTTTTGGAAGGTCACCATCGATCCTGCCTTCAAGCAAGAAATCATCGCAGAAGCTTCCAAAACAAGAGGAAACTACAGAAGCAGCATCGTCGAACGTAAACATATTGACGCCGCGAAAGAGCTAACATCAGACCCAGACATCACCATCAGGAGAGCGGACAAAGCTGCTGCGTACGTCATCATAAACACCTCTGAATACCTCAACAAGATCGACGACATTCTCAGCGACACTACGAAGTTCGCAACGATCAATAAAGACCCCACTGAAGCACTCAAGTTAAAAATCAACAAATTGATAAGCAAGAACAATTCTGCCAACACCACCATCAAATTTGGAAAGCTCTCTGGTGAATACGGCATGGGTTACTGCTACGGCAACATCAAGACACACAAGCCGGGCAATAAACTTCGTCCGATAATATCCCAAATACCGACGCCGACGTACCACCTCGCAGAGAAGCTGTGTGGTATCTTGACTCCATACGCACCCAATGCCTACAGCCTTCAATCAGCATCAGAGTTTCTTGACATACTCAAGACCCACAACGCCAGAGGTGCAATCGCTTCGCTTGATGTCGAGTCCCTCTTCACCAACGTACCTGTTGACCGTACCATCAACTTCATCATCAACCGGGTGTATAACAACGACTCCATCTCGCCGCTTGACGTCCCGGAACCTGTACTACGGGGACTCCTCAAATGCTGCACTAAAGAAGCACCTTTTACCTCTCCCCGAGGGAACAAGTACCAACAAATAGACGGCGTCACTATGGGCTCTCCCTTAGGAGTATTGTTGGCAAACTTCTTCATGGGCTGCGTGGAAGAAGAAGTATTCAAGAAAATAAGCAAGCCCGACATATACTGGCGCTACATCGACGACATCTTCATCAAAACGACAAGTCACTACGAAGCAGAACAGCTGAAGCTCTGCCTACAAGATACTTCAGGCCTCACCTTCACCATAGAAAGAAGCTCAGACAAATCAATGCCGTTCTTAGACGTCCTTGTTAAGCAGGAAGAAGAATCATTCATCACAAACATCTACGTAAAACCAACGAACACCGGACACTGCCTCAACGGAGAAAGCGAATGCCAACAGAGATATAAAGACTCCACAATCGGTG
>JACEEZ010008779.1:48972-61472 GCA_016584305.1 Chionoecetes opilio | reverse complement strand
AAGCTAATTATTGATGAATACGCGACGCTCAAAGGATGAAAGGGGCCGATATGTATTAAAGTTGGGAAATAATTAACCATGTAGAATGATTAAATGTCACAGGATTGTGTTTCTCTCTGAATACAAGTGTTTTGAATATGAAAGTCGGCCGGTGCGGCGAGGAGGGAGCCTGCAGATCCAATCACTGATATTAACATAAATTTATTGCAGAGAGATGCACATGAAGATGCAAACCATGAACCGGAATTGCTATAAAGTTGTGAGGACTGAGGGAAGGAAAGCGCTGGGTGGGAACGAGACGGGCGCAGGGAAACAGGAAGGGGAACAGGAAAGGAAACAGGAAGGGAAGAAGGGATCGAGGAGGCGAGAGACAATACACGAACAGAGGGCGGAGTCAGGCAGGGGAGCTTCAAAGACATTAAGATGAGATAGTTACAAAGGAGGAGGCACAAATTAACAGGAGAAGGCGACGGCTGCCACGACATAACAGTGACGGATGGGTCGCAGTCATCTGCTGAAGCATCAGAGACCTCAGCAGTCTGGGTTCACGCCTGGTAAGTCAACAACGGACCGTATCCTAGCGCTTCATGTCCTGGTGCAACGCCAACGTAAATTTCGACAGGGGATGCTTGCAGCCTATGTTGATCTCAAGAAGGCGTTTGACTCAGTGCATCGTGAGTCACTTTGAGATCTTCTGCGACTTCTCGGGATTCCTGCAAGGACTATTGGCTTGATAACAGGACTGTATTCTGGGACTGAGAGTGCTGTGAAGTGTGGGGCAGGTGTATCCAGCTTCTTTCCTGTTAATACAGGAGTGAGGCAAGGGTGCGTCCTTGCCCCATCACTTTTCAACGCTTGTATGGACTGGGTATTGGACAAGGTTGTAGATCAAAGTGATTGTGGAGCAGCAGCTCGGCAACACCAAGATCACTGATCTTTTTTTTGCCGATGATGCAGTAATCTTTGCTGAGTCGCTGGAGGTCCTGGTGATGGCTCTCGAGGCTCTGCACGAGGAGGCAAAGCCTTTGGGACTTGAGGTCTCCTGGCTGAAGACCAAGGTCCAGGTGTTTGGAGACTTACTAGATGAAGCAGTCCAGTCTGTTCATGCGTGCGGCGAAGACATTGAGATCTTGGAAAGTTTTACATACCTTGGTAGCGCAGTCCATAATGACGGCGGGTCACGTCAAGAAGTCTTACGGCGGATTGGCATAGCCCACGGTGCTATGGACTCGCTCAGCGGGAGTATTTGGCGTTGTCGGTACCTGTGCAGGAGGACAAAGATCCGGATCTTCAAGTCGCTTGTAATCCCTGTCTTACTATATGGTTGTGAGACATGGACACTAAATAGTGACTTGAAGAGACGAATCAATGCCTTTGGTAATAAGTGTCTTCGCAGAATCATGGGGTATCGCTGGGATGATTACGTGTCAAATCAGCGATTGCACCGTGGGAATGAATCGAGGCCTATTACCTGCATAGGCCGTCAACGCCAACTTCGGCTATATGGGCATGTGGCACGCTACCCTGAAACCGATCCTTCCCATCGGGTTGTATCTGTAAGAGACAATCCGGCGTGGAGGAGGCCAAGGGGGCACCCACAAGTCTCGTGGCTGGGGCAAGTTGATGTTTCTTGTCGAGAGCTGCTTGATATGGAAAAGTAGCCTGCATGGAGACTCGCGCGGGGTGACCCCCGGGAGTGGCGTCGTAGGGTTGGCGAGGCGACGCACCTCCCGGCGTATGCCCCCAATGATTGATTGATTGATGGGTCGCCGCACAGTCACAGTGACGGACACAGGCAGACTGGGGGGACAGGAGGAGGACATTGAGGAGTGTGCGTGTAATCTAATGGTTTAATGAAACGCAGAAAGAGTTGCAGAAACAGATACTGCGGCGTTCAGGCGTGTAGAGGGAACGAGGAAGGGACACAAGGACACGAGCAGTACAGTATGAGTGCACAGTTGACAAAGAGTGAAGCAATTATTATTGGAGACTCTATTGTCTATTATATTTCAATAAAAACGACTCGCCCTTGTGGAATATTCTATAAGTATTTAAATACCGTATAGGCCTCCCTACCGGAAAAAAAACTGTAAGGAACTGCAGACCGTTTTGTATGTATTGTTAGACTCGCTATGTGGTAACTTGTCTGTATACGTGGACTAAAATGGCCATGGTAGCACTGGAAAAGACCTATCTTTCAACTTTATAGATAAATAGATAGATAGATAGTTATAATTATTACACAAGATATAATAATTATATCCTGTGTAATAAATATTATTATTTATTATTATTAGAGGGTATTTTCGAGAAAATCCTGCGGTTAGTTTCGGAGCTACAGCCAAACGTACAGCAACAAATACAGCGGCTGCACCAAACGCACTAGGACTTGGGAAAAGTGCAGCCGGGCAATCGTGCCCCATTACATTCGCTTATTTAACCCAAATAAGGCAACATATCCTAACCCACACCTATCCTAAACCTAACACCCTAAACAAACCTATACATAACCTAAATCTAACCTAACCTAAACATAACCTAGCAATAATAATATGAAAATACGTGTTTTATTTTTGTTTTCCACAAGTGAATAACTACTGCACAATATACTGAACCCAATATAATTGAGAAAAAGTAAGCAGCAAGGCCTGCGGAACCCCCTAACTCCTGCGGAATATTAACTACTACCACTACTTCCACCACCATCACTACTGTGTGTGTCACAGTGGAGCCCATGCACCCTTAAAAGGCGGTTGCAAGAAAGTAGTGTTTACGGGCATGGAGGAAGCGATGCTCACCATGGCGACAGACTGTTGCTGGGCAACTTTTACGTTCTTGAACATTTTGACCACCTGCCTGTTTCTGTATCGGTGCCATTCATATATCAACATAATATGCCGCCGGGTAAGAGTACATGTTGGTGTAGAAAAGTATAGAGCTGTCCATCAAGTCTTTCCTAAAATTGATAAGGAATGAGATCATATTCCCCTTACCTAGGTCAATAAAAAAAACAAAAAAACTATAATACTAATAATTATTATAACAATGATTAAGATAATAACAATGATAACAACAGTGATAATAACTGATAATAGTAATGCTTGGTCAGTAATAATACTTGGACAGCCCCACAGTGTATCAAGGTCATTGGGTGTGGGGACGGAAGGAATGTGGCTTGCAGGGGTGGCTAGAGT
Organism: Chionoecetes opilio; assembly: GCA_016584305.1. NCBI lineage: Eukaryota > Metazoa > Arthropoda > Malacostraca > Decapoda > Majidae > Chionoecetes > Chionoecetes opilio. Next base: position 58,278 of record JACEEZ010008779.1, on the reverse strand, counting down.
CGAGAAGAGGTACTTTCGCAATGGTAGCCCAGCTAGCTGACTGCACCGCTTCCCTCCCTCATGGCTCACGCATTTCAAGAACATATTTCCTTCGGCCTTCCTTTCCTTCATTTTCCTTCGGCCACAGCTCACACAACTACAACAGTCACGCACATGAATAATGCCCTTGTGAATAATACAGTACAATATTGACAATATCACACACTGGTATCATACGCACGCCCTTATCTTTATTCTGCAAATAAAACCGTGCGCTACAAAGAAGTCTGCTTTTATTCATGGTGATAGTCCAGCGTGTAGCTAGCTGTCAACGTAGTCTTTATTGTCATAAGATGCAACCATGAGATTATCTCCCTGCTCCTGGAAGATGTTTTCGAAAAACTGTTGTAGGGGTCCTTGTTAACGTTATCTGTTTTATTGCACTTTCAACACGGCTAAGGCTAAGGCTGTGAATACTGGCAAATCCCTTCTTGCACACTTTATGCGATACATTATTAGAGATCACACTGTAGAAAAAGCTATGGGCACGTCTACTAATTTCTGCTGACGGATTAAATCTGTGTTTTTGCCTGTCTCACTCTCAGCTGAGGCAGAGCGAGCGGGAAGGCAGGAGAGCGGTCAGGAGCAAAGGGTAATCCGACCTTCTCATTGGCTAGAGCCTTCCTTGCCAACACGGTGTAGGTACTGCAATATTATTCGATTCTATTCCAATGAAAATGAAAGCAACACTGTGGTTGGCTGAGCGCCGGTGACTCACTCAAATTGCAAGTTGCAGCGCGGAAAAAACTGCCTTTTAAAATCAAATTTAGCACATTTGAACATAAGAAATACCCAAAAGTAAATCAACGCCTAATATATCATGAGTTGCTCTACTATATGGTGTCAATAACGTGTTTTTGACTGCGATGGCGCTTACGGGGTTGTCGTTCTGGGGCCAGATGCTGAGAGTGAGCTAGGGCGCCCTATCCACTAGGGCGCCTGTGGTAAGGCGAAACGCCCTCCCACCGCAATGCTCAGTCGAGATTGCTGCCTTAGTGGCACCGCTAAAGGCGCTGAAAACTAAGGCATGGTCAGACCCTGACTTAGTGAGCTGCTGTGGGCCTTTGACAGACATTCATCTTCTGTTTATAAAGCAAATACAGCCTTGTTTCAGTTCCTACAACGTAACAATTGGTGTTTACATATTAATAGTGTTGCAAGGTGTGTATGAATTGATCGTGCAAGACTAATGCGGCATTATAGGGTGTTATATGCTGGTGATAAGAAATGTTGTGTTGTGTGTTGGTTAGGGGCGGGCGGCGGGCGGCGGGCGGCAGGTGCTCCGCCCGCACTAAAATATTGTACTATTATACGGTATTATCATACTACCAGATGATATTTAGGACAGCTGAACCTACCATCATCTTCACGAGACATTAGTGCATATCATGAATGTATAAAAATTGCAGTAAACTATACCTATAATAAGATAACGAGAGCAAAATGAAATCGTGTATAAACTTTTTTTTCACCTTTTTTTATTCATCTTCTCCTTATTCCTGGAATGTTGCTTGCATTAAATTTTCACTCACTGTCCCGGAATCGGCACACCCTAACGATTATCATGGTGTATGGCACGTCCCAATGCAAAAATATATAAGTGGTCAAAACCTGCGTTGAACGTCAAACTTGTGATGAAACAGCTTTTGGCGGGGGAGAGCGGTGTATCCTTGCCATAAGTGCTTGGTTAGGGAGGGAGGGACAACATTCCTTGCTTCAGCAGAGACGTGTTCAAGCCTTGTGATTGGTCGAAGCTGCCTAAGCAGCGCTCAGATAGGCAACGTGATTGTTTAGTAGGATTCTCGGACCACGCCCACGCCATAGGCTTTGGAGGTGTAAGGCAGTGCAAAAGCGCCTGAACTTTCGACTGTACATGGGCTTTAGTCGGTGCCTTAGCCGGGCCGTTACAAAAGCGCCTGAAGACGGGTAAGGCGCTCTTTTCGCCTTACCTCTATGGCACTTCTCAGCATCTCCCCCCTGACGACCACCATGTCCAGACATTATATAGATAGTGTTACGAGCGCGCTCCCGGAGAACTCTGGCTCAAGATCGGGGGAAGCCGTGTGTTTGGGGTGGGAGCCCTGTAGAGGAGAGAGTCGGGCGAGGATTAGCGTTTGGAGAGGATCTCCGGCAGGTGCTGCCCGGAGGAGACGCCGGCGGCCAGGGAGCAGGGAAAGGCTATGGTGGTTTCACAGGCGGACCAAGGGTAGAGGTAGAGTCCCTTGTGGCTAACGGCGCCTTGGTGAAAGGTGGCAGCCGGCTGTGTCCCTGTGTGTGTGCGCGGGCGTGAACGTGGGCGTGGGAAGGTGGCGTCTGCCGCGAAAGGTGACGTCTCCCGTGGCACTGTGTTGCGCCTGTGACGGCCGCTGTGTGTTGTGGCGCCTGACGAGGCGGCCACAGTGGTGGTGTGCCTGTGGGTGGCACTATATTGTGGTTATGTAGCGTCTCCCCTGCGACGGCCGAGGAAGAGGCCGGGGGGTTGGGGGGTTGGTGTGTGTGGTAGTGTCTAGGAGTTGTAGATTTGTAGTGAGTGACCTTGAAACTTGTACTGTGTGTTACTTCAATATATCACCGTGAAAGGACCCTTTGTGTTTGACTAAACCCTTCCCCCCTGAGTGTGTGAACAGCCAGAGAAGGGGAACACAGCCTGGTAAGTCCTCAATTCCTAGCACGAGCCCGGTTTACGTGCTACGCGTCCCCTCTCTGCCTTAAGCACCTGCCTGCTTCCCTGCATCTCAAGAGAGCAGTCCGGAGCAGGGGTAGAGGAGCCTAGCTGAGGACAGCAAAGGGAGGGGGGGCGTTCGTTGCAATAGATGTACAAACACAGGAATACACAGGGAAAAATAATAACATGAGGCCCTCTGCCTTTGGTCGAAAACGAGGGTATCTGCTGAACTATAACGAGGGTATCTGGCTGGTCTAGGAAGATGAATAGCTAGGCATCAAAGATAAGCCTACAATTGTTGTTGATATTGCTGTGAGGACAATCCCAGCACCGTCCTGTTCCCGCTCAACCAAACGATTCCATTCGCTCCGGTGCGGACGTCTGCACGATTTAGGTTGAGCACTACACTGTTCACGCCGGGAATTCCATCGTTTGCATACAGGAGCGAGGTATTTGAGAGCTTATCTGACAACAGTCTTCTCTTCTAACGATCCTCTTTTCTTCCTCCCTTCAAAGAAAATTAGGATAATTTATAGTTTCACCCAACCAACGATTTTCTGATGCGCCTTATGTTTTTCTCGTGTGTTTTTATGTGTTTTGAATTAATCTGCTAACCGTTTCTGTCGCATTTTTTTTTTTTTTTTTTTTTTTTAGGTAGATAAAGGTTAGTATACTTTCGTTATTTTTTTATAGTTAGGTAAAGGTTAGGTTAGGTATATGTTAGGTTAGGTTAGATATGGCTTAGGTTAGGTATAGATAAAGGTTAGGTTAGGTTTAGGTTAAAAAAAATTTTTTTTGTCATTTTTGCAAAAAAAAAAAAAAAAAAAAAATGGCGACAGAAACGGTTAGCAGATTCATTCAAAACACATAAAAACACACCAGAACAACATAAGGCGCATCAGAAAATCGTTGGTTGGGTAAAAATATATATAAATTGACATTAATATAATAAATATAATAATATAATATATATAAATTGAAATTATATAAATATATATAAATTATTATTCACTCGCCCTTTATGCATTTTCCCCCCACGCTCCCGAAAAAAGCTGCACGATCCATCACGCCTCTCCCTCTCCCCTCACTCAGTCACTTTGAACCCCTTTACATTCCTATGCTCCTCCACATTCACGGTTTCCCACTCTACCTGTGCCGCCTCGCTACACCTGTCCGGCAGATGATACACACTCCTGTATCTACTGTTTCATCACGCCCTCACTGCACTCTTATGGCGCCCTTACCGAAACCCTGGCCATGACACCCTTGCAGTCACACACACACACACACACACACACACACACACACAACACCAAAGCAAGGTTTATCTTTATTTCGAGTTTTATTTTTTCAACACTTCTCAGAATTTCTATTTGAGGTACCTCTCGTGCGCTTAATGATCGAACGAACCCTCTCAACAGCCTCTGAAACCAGCCACGCCGCCCACTTCACCACCACTCCACCTTCACTACCACACCCCACACACCCACCACCACACCCACCACACCACAACCACTCCCGACACCTCTATTCGCACGGCCATCACCACCACTGAAACCACTGCCGAGTCTAAACGAGGGAAGGAAACTGGGGAAAAAACCATGCAGGAGGAAGAAGAGAGGCTGAGGAAAGGCGAGAGGGAGGAAGAATGGAGGACTGGAGAGAAATGGAAAGGAGGAATGGGGAGTAATGGCCTTACGCCGTGTAAACATAATGGCAGTTTTATTTACCAACTTTGCGATCGTTATTGTAAATGAAGTAAGTTTCGGATTGGCGCAGACGACAACTGGCAAGGACAGTCTGGGTGACAGGTGGGTGGCGAGAGAGAGAAAGAGAGAGAGAGAGTTCATGAGAAAACAGCCTCGGCAGTGTCGTGGCGGCGATCCAGACAATCCCGACATGCATGACCTGCATAATTGTCACGCAAGACTGAGGTAAAGGCCCGTCCCTCACTTCCACTTCTCAAGACATTAAATAAACCAAAATCGGGAGACAATTTAGGGCAGTCACCTGCATGTGAGCTTTACCGTCGTACACAGCCTAGTCCTCTGTGCCGCCTTGAAATAATTTGATTTGCTCTTCAACAAATAAAAACATTATTGGAATGGAAATTAAAGCACTGCATCAAAATAAACAGTTGATGACATTACACAACTGATGGCTAAACAAACACAATCAACATAAAACAATAAATCAGAGTAGGCTACTTCTACAACACTATTCCATCACCGCCACACTAAGCGCATGTCAGCCAGCCTCATCCTCACCTGTCTCAAACAGCCTTCACCGCCTTCCCCGTCTCTGCACACACGCACGTACTAGTACACACCCGCACACTGTTACTGTACACATCTGTTACATGTATTTGTTACACGTATTTACTGTTATATGTTACTGTTACATCTATTGGTTATTCTCTATTACTGTCTCGCACACATAAACCCTCACCCCAGAACACACGCCGGCACACACACACCTTAAGAAAACGCAGCACTGAGCTCATCTTCGCGTGTATAAGTACATATTCCGCGGACATCTGGCATCTTGTAACGTCACGGGGTGTTCGAATCATGTCTCATTCCTCCCTCATCCTTTATTCCATTCCTGTCTACAAACATTAAAAGCACCACCGACGCGTTACTACATTCCTCAGCCTTGCGTTGTGATACTGTAGAACTTCCTATAATACTTAAACCATGCTTGTGATGACTGTGTAAAGGGCTTGTCTTGGTTCTGGTGAGGTTGAGTGAATGAACCTGTTCCGATACTCTGCTTCTCTCTCTCTCTCTCTCTCTCTCTCTCTCTCTCTCCTCTCTCTCTCTCTCTCTCTCTCTCTCTCTCTCTCTCTCTCTCTCTCTCTCTCTCTCTCTCTTCTCTCTCTCTCTCTCTCTCTCTCTCTCTCTCTCTCTCTCTCTCTCTCTCTCTCTCTCTCTCTCTCTCTCTCTCTCTCTCTCTCTCTCTCTCTCTCTCTCTCTCTCTCTCTCTCTCTCTCTCTCTCTCTCTCTCTCTCTCTCTCTCTCTCTCTCTCTCTCTCTCTCTCTCTCTCTCTCTCTCTCTCTCTCTCTCTCTCTCTCTCTCTCTCTCGCTCTCTCTCTCTCTCTCTAAGTCAAAGTCAAAGTCAAAGTCAAAATTGTTTATTTGCCCATCTTTAACCCGAAGAAAATTAACATTTCACAAATATCAAGGCAGAGCTCTTTTAATGTAAACATTTTTAAAGAGCTCCCAAAAATAATCTACGTAAATTTCAATAATTACCTAGGGCACATAATCTAATATAATACATACGTACCTATTCATATTGTAAACTCAATCTGGTTTTTCATAGAGTTAGAAGTATTTTTATACGCATATTCACATAATCACAAACCCAAAAGCCATACACCCCAAAACACAATACAAATATATACATACAAACACATACCACGTACGCGCACGTACGTACACATACAAATACACATACATATGCACATATACATACATACACATACACACATACGCATACAAATACACACATATACATACATTCACATACACACATCTCTCTCTCTCTCTCTCCCCTCTCACCCCTCTCCTCTTCTCCCCTCTCTCTCTCTCTCTCTCTCTTTTCTCCCCTCTCTCTCTCTCTTTCTCTCTTCTCTCTCTCTCTCTCTCTCCTCTCTCTCTCTCTTTTCTCTTATCGTTTTCTTTCTTTTTCCTTCGACACTTCCCCCGCTACCTCCCGCATCCCCTCCCTCCTCTGCCCCCTAGATGCCTCTCTACATAGCCCCCTAACCTCATACACCTCTCTCCGTCCTTCCGCTCCTTCCTCCTCTGTGTCTTCACCTCCTTGTCCCTCCCTCCCTACCTCCCTCATCACTAGTCTCTCACCCAGTGGCGTAGCTAGGTATCTATCAACGGGAGAGAACCTGGGGGGGGAGGGGGGCACAGCTGACTATGAAAGGGCCTATATATATATATATATATATATATATATATATATATATATATATATATATATATAAAATACTATAATATATATATATATAATAATATATATTATATTATTATATATTATAATATATATATATTTTATGGGCAAGCGGTGCGCAGGAGCATTCTGATGACACATACAAGGGTATAAGGGCATATTTTAATATCAGATAAGTTGTGGACATTAGAGCAATACAGAATACGGCAGCCATGGCCAGTAGGGGGGCACCGGATTTTCATGGGGGGCACGTATCCCCCGTGCCCCCCCCCCCTTAACTACGCCACTGGTTTTGGGGCTTGATTTAACCTTCCTATTTTTCTATCTCCAAAATTGAAACATTGACACAACTGAAACCCCTGATTGGTTCTCTCTCTCTCTCTCTCTCTCTCTCTCTCTCTCTCCCCTCTCTCTCTCTCTCTCTCTCTCTCTCTCTCTCCCCTCTCTCCTCTCTCTCTCTCTCCTCTCTCTCTCTGCTCTCTCTCTCTCTCTCTCTCTCTCTACCCCGTTTTTTTTCTCTTCTCCTCTCCTCTCTTCTCTCTTTTCTTTTCTCTCTCTCTCTCTCTCCTCCTCTCTCTCTCTCTCTCTCTCTCTCTCTCTCTCCCCTCTCTTTTTCTCTTATCTCTCTGCCTTCAACAAACCCATAGTTTTCTGGTGTTTGTCTTTCTTTTCCAATCGTTCTATTCTCCCTTTTCATAAATTTAACACTTGAAACAAAAGACCAAGTTAAACTGAAGTGAAAGGGAAAAATTAAATTTTAAAATAAGGTTCATTTTGCCACGTTTATTGCTCTAAAACCTTGGGGAAATCCGGATTGGCACAGGGGTTAAGCCGTTGCACAAGGCAGGTCGGAAACTGTAAATTTTTAAATTTAAGGGTCGGGCTTCAGCTTTGGTTTCTTTTGTGTTTGGGTGGGAGGAAGGTGCCTGGGAAGCCGGGGTGGGGGAAAGGGGGACGCCGGCCAGAAGTGGGCCGGACCTCTCTTGCTTGTCTGGTAACCGCATTTGTGGCATCGTTTTTCCGTAAAAGTTTTCCATTCTCCATGTTGTGGTTGTTAATATGGTTTGTCTTGGGGATTGTGGGGGGAAGGAGGAACCCCGGAAGAAAGGAAAGGGAAGCAGGAGGATGGGTGCTTTTGCCTAATCCAGCCATCCCTTTGGTCCATGTTTTCCTTTAATTACCTCCCCAAATTTCCCATCCGTTCCCTATTTCGATTTTTTGGCGGCCCCTTTTACTTTCCCCGTTTGAAGATTATTTTGAGTGGCCCTAACCCCCCACCCCCCCCCCCCCCCAACTTTAAGAATTTTGGGGACTCAAAAGGGGGTTAAACAGTAAGTCAAGATATGAAGTGGACTAACTTATCACAAAAAGAAAGTTAAGGATTTGAGATGTGGCGTATAACTGCAACCACCAAACATTCGCGTTAGTAACAAAAATTCTGTCGCTTAATTAAAGAGTAATTATCCCGTAGTGTACCTGTAACAAGGCGTCATGGCGAGCAGTGGCGTAGCTAGGTATCTATCAATGGGGGGCACCAGGGTGGGCACAGCTGAGAATGGGGGATACTAGGCAAGTGGAGCTCAGGGGCCACTCTGATGCCACTCTGATGCCCCATAGAAGGGTATTATAAGGGCATATTCTAAAACCAGATCAGTGGTGGGTATTAGAGCATTATACAAAATACGGCAACCATGGCCAGTGGGGGTCACCTGGGGTAAATGTGTACAGATGTAGTCCTGTAATCATTAAAATTAAAGATGGGGGCATACGCTATGCTGCGCGTGGCCTCAGTGCTTATCTCCGTCGCATTAGCCTTTGAGCCTGTGGTGGGTGACAGGCCATTACCCCGGGACACAGGGCTAGGGTGACATGCGGGTTACCAGTTACCTTCCCCAGGTTTCCCCAGCTACCCATTTATCAACCCCGAAAGGAAGAATGAACAGCTGCTATGACTGGCCGCCGACTTGCGCTGGTTCGGATTTGAACCAGGGCCGGCAGATTCGTACTAGGCGCGCTAGCCACTGCATGACGGACGCGACATCACGGAGGCACCTGAGGGGGCACCGGATTCTCATGGGTGGGCACTTCATACCGCCCCCCCCTCCCCCATAGCTACGCTACTGCTCTCACCAAACCTTACACGTTACGTATGCTAAAGAAGTCTAACATGTTGATTAGAATTTCAAGTCACTGAAGAAGTATTACTTTATGAAAATGTAAATTATGAAATTTATTTATGAATTTATGAAAATTATAAATGAATATAATATATTTTCTATTATCATTATTATTATTAACTAGCCGCAAAGCTGTTGTGAATTTTTTTTTACATGGAGAATTTCAATAGAAGCGGAATTAATTAGCTCTCCATTGATATACTTCCTTTTCTGATAAATGAATTAGAGCAATGCATAAATTAGCGTTAACTAAATAAATAACATCATGAAATCGAGTAAATTACCCGATTTCATGATGTTATTTATTTAGTTAACGCTAATTTATGCATGGCTCTAATTCATTTATCAGAAAAGGAAGTATATCAATGGAGAGCTAATTAAATTCCGCTTCTATTGATATTCTCCATGTAAAAGTTTTTTCAAAAAATTTCGAAAGTTATAGCTTTTCTTTGTTTAAT
>JACEEZ010008779.1:28316-48045 GCA_016584305.1 Chionoecetes opilio | reverse complement strand
CCCCCCTCTCTCTCTCTTCTCTCCCTCTCTTCTCTCTCTCTCTTCTCTCTCTCTCTCTCTCCTCTCTCTCTCTCTCCCTTCTCTCCTCTCTCTCTCTCTTCTCTTCTCTCTCTCCTCTCCCCTCTCTTCTCTTCTCTCTTCTCTTTTTCTTCTTCTCTCCTCCTCTCTTCCTCCTCTCTCTCTCTCTCTCTCTCTCCTCTCTCTCTCTCTTCTCTCTCTCTCCTCTCTCTCTCTCTCTCTTCTCTCTCTCTCTCTCTCTCTCTCTCTCTCTCGCTCTCTCTCTTTACTCTCATCTCTCTCGTTCTCTCTCTTCTCTCTCTCTCTCATCTCTCTCTCTCTCCTCTCTCTCTCCTCTCTCTCTCTCTCTCATCCTCTCTCTCTCCTCCTCTCTTCTCTCTCTCTCTTCTCTTCTCTCTTTTCATACCAACTATGGATTCCTTGCGGTCACATCCTCCTCTTCTCTCTTCACTCTTCTCCTCTTCCTCCACATCTTCCTCCACCTCCTTTTCCTCCATCTTTTCCCTCCCGCCTTTTCGTAGCCTTTCTCTCCTCCTCCTCCTCGGGAAAAGAAAATGGCGTGGTTGCATGATAGTGGTATTCAAGGTTGTAATAAATTTGATAACATTAATCACCACAACGGCCTCAAGATTAGACCTCGCGCGGCGCCCCCAGGCTGTGCTGCGCCAATAAATGCCTGACGGGAATTTTTTATGTTTTCTATATTTATAAATCATGTTAATTACTCGAGCAAACTACTTAGTGTAAGTAACAGGAGTTTAATCAGCAGTGGTTTGACATTCAGTAGAAGATTGTTATTGGTATTATATTGATATTCAAAGGTGTGTGACAATCGCTCATGTAAATTTTGACCAATTGATACATAAATGACGAAATAAAATCATCATTTTTTGCGTTAGTTTTGTTTCATGAGTGTGAACAAGAATAGTTTATCATTACTAATCTGCTTGCTTTTATTTTTTTCTGAAATGAAGGTTATATCTCGTAATAGAAAATTGCTTATAAATCACCTCTCATTAGCGATAGTGAAATTATATTTTTACTTTGCTTCGTGGAAGCAAAGGTGTTTTGTTTTTTCAACAAAGAGGAGAAGGTAGCAGAGTGATTAGCGTCTCCGAGTGGCGTGCTCGGTGACCCGAGTTCGATCCCAGATGAGGGCAAATATCCACTTAAAGTAATCGTCCAGACCATTTCATCATTCCTAATTTGATGTAGTTAGAGTATAGCCATTATCGAGTGTATCAACAATATTTTGTCACTTCTTGCATCCAGTCAGCCGTTTTTTAATAATCCGCAATCAAAATCTGTAAATTCCCCGAGCTTCGAAAACGCTCATGGCAACTGGCAGACGATGCGCCACGGCTCGGTGACGTAGCAAAAGGGAGGCTCCTCTTCCCGCGCTGCTGTGTTTGGTGTGTAGTAGTGTGTGTGTGGTAGTAGTGTTTGTGTGTGTGTGTGTAGTAGTGTTTGGTGGTGGTGTGGTAGTGTTTGTGTGTGTGTGGTTTGGTGTGGTGTGTGGTGTAGTGTTTGTGTGTGTGGTGTGCGTAGTAGTGTTTGGTGTGTGGTGGTAGTGTGTTGCGTGTGTGTGCGTAGTAGTGTGTGTGTGTGTGTGAAGTAGTGTTTGTGTGTGTGTAGTAGTGTTTGTGTGTGTGTAGTACTGTTTGGTTGTGTGTGTAGTGTGTTTTTGTGTGTGTGTAGTAGTGTTTTGTGTGTGTAGTAGTGTTTGTGTGTGTGTGTAGTAGTGTTTGTGTGTGTGTGTGTGTGGTAGTGTTTTGTGTGTGTGTAGTAGTGTGTGTGTGTGTGTGGTGTGTGTTTTAGTAGTGTTTGTGTGTGTGTGTGTAGTAGTAGTGTTTGTGTGTGTGTGTAGTAGTGTTTGTGTTTGTGTGTGTGCGTAGTGGTGTTTGTGTGTAGTAGTGTTTGTGTGTGTGTGTGTGTGTGTAGTAATGTTTGTGTGTGTGTGTAGTAGTGTTTGTGTTTGTGTGTGTGCGTAGTAGTGTTTGTGTGTGTGTGTGCGTAGTAGTGTGTGTGTGTGTGTGTGTAGTAGTTTTTGTGTAGTGTTGTGTTATGTGTGTGTGTGTGTAGTAGTGTTTGTGTGTGTGTAGTGTTTGTGTGTGGTGTGTAGTAGTGTTTGTGTGTGTGTGTGTAGTAGTGTTTGTGTGTGTGTGTGTGTGTAGTAGTGTTTGTGTGTGTGTGTGTGTGTAGTAGTGTGTTGTGTGGGGTGTGTAGTAGTGTTTGTGTGTGTGTAGTAGTGTTTGTGTGTGTGTAGTAGTGTTTGTGTGTGTGTGTAGAAGTGTTTGTGTGTGTAGTAGTGTTGAACCTCAGCAGGCTCCGCTAACACCTGTTCATCCACCTCGTACTCTGGCTCAAACATATAGGGTTGGGCTCCCATCACAATCTGGTTCGTTTTCCTCATATACGCGAGCAGCGTCATTTAGTTCGGTCTCAGATTAAGCATCGTACTCTAGATCTATCACAGCGACAGATTCACTGTCTGACACCGAAGTACAATCGTTCATCATAACATTTGTCGACAGGTCTCACAGAGGCAGAAGAGTATTGTTTACATTGGAGCGTCCCTTTTGTGACGTCATCAATAACATGCGTAGCCCTGTTGGAGGAAAGACATTTTTTTTCGCGCGCTTTTTACAAAAGTCGTGGTTTTACGGAAATAAGGCCTGGAAATCAATTATTTTTGGTGGATTAGGTGTTTTGAATCAACATAACATTTGTTGAATTAACAATGTTGAATTAACAATTTGTTGAATTAATGAATGTTCGTGTCTTCGTGTCCTGGTGGAACGCCGACGTGAGTTTCGACAGGGGATGCTTGCAGCCTATGTTGATCTCAAGAAGGCGTTTGACTCAGTGCATCGTGAGTCACTCTGGGATCTTCTGCAACTTCGAGGGATTCCTGCAAGGACTATTGGTTTGATAACTGGTCTGTATTCTGGGACTGAGAGTGCTGTGAAGTGTGGGGCAGGTGTATTCCAGCTTCTTTCCTGTGAATACAGGAGTGAGGCAAGGGTGCGTCCCTGCCCCATCACTTTTCAACGCTTGTATGGACTGGATATTGGACAAGGTTGTAGATCAAAGTGATTGTGGAGCATCAGTCGGCAACACCAAGATCACTGATCTTGTTTTTGCCGATGATGCAGTAATCTTTGCTGAGTCGCTGGAGGTCCTGGTGATGGCTCTCGAGGCGCTGCACGAGGAGGCAAAGCCTTTGGGACTTGAGGTCTCCTGGCTCAAGACCAAGGTCCAGGTATTTGGAGACTTACTAGATGAAGCAGTACAGTCTGTTCATGCGTGTGGCGAGGACATTGAGATCTAAGAAAGTTTTACATACCTTGGTAGCGCAGTCCATAATGACGGCGGGTCACGTCAAGAAGTCTTACGGCGGATTGGCATAGCCCACGGTGTTATGGACTCGCTCAGCGGGAGTATTTAGCGTTGTCGGTACCTGTGCAGGAGGACAAAGATCCGGATCTTCAAGTCGCTTGTGATCCCTGTCTTACTCTATGGTTGTGAGACATGGACACTAAATAGTGACTTGAAGAGACGAATCAATGCCTTTGGTAATAAGTGTCTTCGCAGAATCATGGGGTATCGCTGGGATGATTACGTGTCAAATCAGCGATTGCACCGTGAGACTGAATCGAGGCCTATTACCTGCATAGTCCGTCAGCGCCAACTTCGGCTATATGGGCATGTGGCACGCTACCCTGAAACCGATCCTTCCCATCGGGTTGTATCTGTAAGAGACAATCCGGTGTGAAGGAGGCCAAGGGGGCGCCCACAAGGCTCGTGGCTGGGGCAAGTTGAAGTTTCTTGTCGAGAGCTGCTTGGTATGGGAAAGGAGCCTGCATGGGAACTCGCGCGTGGTGACCCCCGGGAGTGGCGTCGTAGGGTGGGCGAGGCGACGCGCCCCCCGGCGTATACCCCCAATGATTGATTGAATGAATGTTGAATTTGCCTAATTATGTTGAATTAACATTCAACATAATTAGGCAAAAAAAAATTGGGTCTGGACGATTACTTTAAGCTCTTTCTGCACCGTCGAGTGGCCTAAGAACACCCACACGCTGCCCGTTAACTCTACCTTCGATTGCGAGTGCATCGGAGGACACAGGGTCGTGGCATGAGCCTCTAATCACAGGCGTCATTATAACAATCCTGCCTGCGCCACCACGGGCAAGGGCCAACCATCACAGCCCTCAAGTGAACATCCAGGGCCTACCATCCCTCAGTGACCTACTGAGGGATGACCTACTGACCAATCCTGCTTCACTACGCAGTGACCCTGGAGGTCACTGCGTGCTATAGGCACGAATAAAAAAAATAATAATACTAAAGAAACAAAATATGGCATTATAACGCAGTAAAGGGTGATATGTAGATGAAAATGTAGAATTTGTTCTTTTACCTTTCCATCATATTAGTAATAACTAACTCGAGGTAAGACCATGCAGTTCACATTCGTCTGTGACACTTTTGTACGTTAACACGCTTTGCTACTTACTATTGCTGCTACATACAGTATTCAGTATTGCTATATGTTCATCCTTCTCCTTCTCCTTCTCCTTCTCCTCCTCCAACACCTTCTTCCTTCTCTTCCAACACCTCTTCCTTCTTCTCCAACACCTCTTCCTTCTCCTCCAACACCTCTTCCTTCCTCTCCAACACCTCTTCCTTCTCCTCCAACACCTCTTCCTTCTCCTCCAACACCTCTTCCTTCTCCTCCAACACCTCTTCCTTCTCCTCTAACACCTCTTCCTTCTCCTCCAACACCTCTACCTTCTCCTCCTCCAACACCTCTTTTTTCTCCGCCGACGCCTCTTCCTCCCCCCCACCCTCGGTAAGGACAACCCTGCATTCAGGTCAAGGCTGCAGCGGGCCCGGGCTGGCTGGAGTCCCGCTAGGTGAGGCTGACGGATATTCACCCATTTCCTCTTTTTAAATAGCTTGGTGGGAGGATTGGGAGAAGCGGAGGTGCGCCATTTGCATAAGATGTGGCAAGGAAGAGCTGTTTCCCCGTTACATAGGGAAGGCAGCGGCGCTTTTTGAGGACGGGAACGAGCAGGAGATGGTGGTGGTGGTGGAGGGGGTGAAGGTGATTGTGGAAGAGTAACTGTGAATGAGACGATAGAGGAAAGTGTGAAAAAAATAATCAATGACTTCCTGGAGAAATAAACGTTTGTTATTTACCAAAGTGAAGAGTAGGATTGCATGATTTTCTTTCTTTTGTTTTTCTTTTGCTTTTCTTTTCATTCTCCTTTCCCTTTTCATCTTCCTCTCAGTTTATCCGCCAATACGTTTAAGGAAGAAGAGCAAGGTAAGGCTGGGAACGAGTCACACCTTCAATCGTTGTTTTCAATTAATACAAAGAGGCGAACGAGAAGAGTAAAATCTCGCACGAAATGAGGATCCTTTTTGGTCTTGATTTTCGTTTTCATGAAGCTTGGATGAGAGATTAAAGAGATCACGGAATAAAAGCATACATGTGTGTGTGTGTGTGTGTGTGTGTGTGTGTGTGTGTGTGTGTGTGTGTGTGTGTGTGTGTGTGTGTGTGTGTGTGTAAGGTATAAATGTGTGTGTGTGTGTGTGTGTGTGTGTGTGTGTGTGTAAGGTATAAGTGTGTGTGTGTATGTGTGTGTGTGTGTAAGGTATAAGTGTGTGTGTGTGTGTGTGTGCCATTCCCCATGGTCTTAATCATGCGCTAGACTCGTGATCGTCAGCTACTCACTTCCCTGGAAAGAAATTAGAACCCATGGAACCGATCAATGGGTAAGCCTGGAAGGTCACACACCACACACACCCCATCCTCCTGCTGAAGTGTGACAGTATGTACTCGCTCTGTCAGCGCAAATCTATAGAGGCTATAGCGGGCCACGAACCTACTGCCTTCTTAGCACCAGGCGAGGACGCTATCCACTAGGTTAACGATTAGTGCACATGTGAAAGGGGGAAGTGGAGGTGTGTGGTGGTCTGGTGTGGTTGAGTGATTGCTGTAACAAGAGATCATCGACTCGAAAATGAATGAAATGAGGCACTGCAGAAAGAGGGAATTTTTCCATCAGAGTTCATAGTACTTAGGAAGACAAAAAAATACCGAGGTAAGATCATGCTTGGGTTCAGATGGCTCGGGAAACAATGCAAAGCTCGTACTAACAATAATATCTTTGCCATTAGTGCAAATTGCCATCCTCTGCCATTAAGACTCGCGTGCGTGGCAACAGCGAGTGAGGAGAGAAAGAAAGCATAACACAGACATAAGAAAGAAAAAAAAATATGTACTTAAGTTAGCGTTTCTTTGACGAGTGAAAATTACGACCATCTAAAGAATGAGGCGTGAGGAGTCCTTAGGGAATAGTAGAAATGTGTGCGGATGATTATAATGTTATGAAATATAAGTAGGTGTGTTGGGGTTAAGAACTGTACACGTGATCACAGTGGTGAGAGTGGAGAGGGGAAAAAAATGCAGACTGGTGTAGTTAGTGTTAGTAAAAGGTAAGGTAAAGATGGGAGCATACGCTAAGCTGCGCGTGGCATTCAGTGCTCATCTCCGTGGCATTAGCCCTTAGAGCCTGTGGTGGGTGAGGACCCGTTACCCCGGGACACAGGGCTAGTGTGACACCCGGGTTACCACAGCTATCTTCCCCAGGTTACCCCAGGTACCCAGGTATTATCAACCCCGAAAGAAAGGAAGAACAGCTGTGTTGGCTGGTCGCCGACTTGCCCTGGCCCGGATTCGAACCAGGGACAGATTCGTAGCCAGGCACGCTAGCCACTACACCACAGAAGAAGTTAGTGTTAGTGTTGTAGTAAAATAGTGGTAAGGGTGTGAGACGAAAGTGTTGGTAAGAACATGTGTGTGTGGCCCAACGTGTAATCCAGGCGAGTGTGAGGCAAGTCAGGTGAAGGGTCTGTGCTTAGCGGTGCGTTATTACCTCCACGACCAATGGGGAGTTGTGATTGTAAAGCTAAAACTGTGCGTGTTCAAACAGGAAATGACACGTTATGCAAAGGTGTTACGAGACGATGTGTGTGACGGTGTAGTGACTGATGGATGAATGGTGGTGAGCTATGCCTCACAGGCTGCAATGAGGGGTTACTCTCTGCCTGCAGCCTCTACCATCCCTTCTCAGCCATCCATCATAACAATAATAATGATAATGATAATAGTTATAATAATAATACAAATATTCATAATAATGATAATGATAATAACATTATTAATGATAATAATCTAAATAATTATAATACTAGTAAAAAATAAAAGTAAGGTAAGCATATAAGTATACGGAGTTAGTGAAACGCGGCAAGGCGTCACCGCAGACTGTTTCCCGCCATACCTGCTTCTCGGTACCGACCTTCCCAGCCATCACTTATACACACTGCTATACGCTCTCCCACTGCTCTACTTATTATTGCTATTATTATTATTATTGTTATCATTATTATTATTATCATTATTATTATCATTTACTATTATTATTATCATTGTTATTATTACTATTTTTACCATAATTTTTGTATTATTTGTTGATGATGATAAGATTCTACTCATGTTAAATATTTGTAAAACACTTGTAAAACATACTCCTATGCTGCCCGCCTGGTTATGGCTTTGCAACTGATCGCCACATGACCGACACGTGGTTGCGTCGGTGTGCGAGCTGCCTTAGAGTTTTATATTTGGTCTCTATGGAAATCAGAATCACATTTCTACCTTATGTATTTTGTTTTAGATTTTCAGGGTCAAATTTTACTTTAACGTTAATTTTTTTCGATTTTCTAGGTCACTTGTTACACCCTACGCCTCTTTCAAAGATTTATATGTCACAGCTTCGTCTCACTGCTCCCGATCTCGCTATATTAATCCGGATTACAATATGCATCACGCCTATCTCAAACACGTGTACTTTTCACATAAATATTCACTGTCGCTACCTCAGGAGTAATTTTTTTTCCACTTAACTTGAGAAGACTGTGTCGGTCGAGAAGAAAACTGCGCCACAATGATACGATATGTGAGGTGTCTCTATCCTTGTTGTGGTTTCTGTTAGCTTTGATGTGTCGGCTTCACATTTTAGGTGTTGTGATGATAGTAGTAGTAGTAGTAATAGTAGTAGTAGTAGTAGTAGTAGTGATAGTTAATTAAAGTAGTTGTAGTTAGGAAACTTAGTGGCATTATCAGTACCAATAGTAGTAGTAGTAGTAGTAGTAGTAGTAGTAGTAGCAGCATACCAGTAGTGGCAGTAGTAGTAGTAGTAATAGTAGCATACCAGTAGTAGTTTGGGGAGGCGGTAGCGGAGTGGTTAGCGTCTCCGACTGGCGTTCTCGGTGACCCGAGTTCGATCCCCGAAGAAACCCAAAACCTTTCTGCACCGTCGAGTGGCCTAAGAACACCCACATGCCCTGCCCATCAACTCTACCTTCGATTGTGAGCGCATCTGAGGACACAGGGGGGCGGCATGAGCCTCTAATCACAGGCGTCACTATAAGAATCCTGCCTGCGCCACCACGGGCAAGGATCAACCATCAGAGCCCTCAAGTGAACTTCCAGAGCCTACCATCCGTGCCCTGGGTCATCACTGCCTACAGGCGCTATAGGCACAAATGTATTAAAAAAAAAAAAAAAAAAAAAAAAAAAAAAAAAGTAGTAGTAGTAGTAGCATATAAGTAGTACCGGCAGTAGTAGCAGTAGTAATAGTAATGGTGGCCATAGTAATATTGCTTTAAGAATTCTCCGTCTGGAAAGGAAGAAAAAATGGACTACTGGGTCGCGGCAGAAACTCTTTTGTGGGGAATTCCGAGATGCTGGGAGGGAGGGAAGGGGGGAGGGAGGGGGGGAAAGGGAGGGAGCTGAGAAATAAAAAAGGAGGAAGGAGAATGGGACAAGGAGAGGATGGAGAGAGATGGAAAGCGGGAAAAAAAAAAAGTTGGTGTGAGAAACGTGGAAAAAAGAGGTATAGTGTTGATATGGAGGTGGGATGGGCAGATAGGAGGAAGAAGATCGGTAGGAAAAAGGGAGACAACATCATGTTTGTATATTAGTTTGGGGAAGGGGTTGTCGCTTTCTCTAACATGAGTAAGGGCTTTCTTGAAAGGAAGTAAAATTTTTACACCTTTCTGCCCCCCCTTTCTCTATCTTTCCTCTCTCTCTCTCTCTTTTTCTTCCCTCCCCTCTCTCTTCTCTCCCCCCTCTCTCTCCCTTTTCCTCTCTCCCCCTTTCTCTCTCCCTCTCTCTCCCTTTTTGTGCTCCTCTTCTTCCTCCTCCCCCCCCCCGAAGGGATATTTTTAGCTTAAGGGAGTGCTACGGTTTTAAAGAAAAACGATAAAAACTAACTTACCAATTTCTCTGTGAAGTGTGTATTTTTTCCTACCAATGCCCTAACATTCCCCCAAAAATTTCATGCCCTTTATGTCTTTAGTTTTTTTGTGGGGTAAATTTTTTTTTATGGGGAAAAAAGTAAAAAATTTTCACGTTTTTAAAAAAAAAAAAAAAAAAATATATTGCTAACCCATTCAACTTCTAGCATGGAAATGAAAGGTTTGAGTCAGGACAACACTTTCTATTGAAGTTTTTACAATTATCTTCTATTTTTTTTTTTTAAATTTTTTTTTTACTGATAGATGTAAAAAAAATGGCAAAAACGGAAAAAAATACAGGTTGAAAAAATATCAGGAGTTAGGTTTTAACAATATTTTTTTTTGCAATCGGATTTCCCTGGCACACTTTTCTTTCAAATAAAACAAAAGAAAAAAAAAAGCATAAAAATGGTGGAGTTTTTTAGCCCCAAAAGACAAAAAATTTAAAAACTTTCCAGAGGGGCGTTTTTAAAGTTTCGCGGGGGGGCCTTTTTTAAAAAAAGGCCCCCCGGCCTTATATTCTTCCCTTCACCTCTATTTTTCTTTTTTTTGTTCTTAAAAAACGATTTTTTTTTCACAAATTTGGTCGATTCTTTTCATGTAAGACTCCTCACCCTGTAAAGGTTTTTCCCCAAAAAACTCGGGCCCCCAAAACCCCCCCTGTCCCAAAACATTGTAGTCGAGCACTGTTTTGTGCCACTGCAAAGTCTAGAAGTTTTTTTTAGCAATTTTATTTTTATCATTTTCCTATCACAAAATCAGTCATTTTTCCCTTTTTCCCTCCCATCCTTTTAAAACTTTTTTTTTTTTCCTTTTTTTGTTTTTTTCTGGGTTACCCTTTTCCCTAAATTTTTCTCAACGCGTTCCTTTTTTTTTTTTTTTCCCAACATGTTTTATCACTCCCCTTTTTCTATACAAACACCTTTATGGGGCCTTTTATTATTGTTAAATGCAATAACGTTATGGGCAAAACGTCCCGTCGGAATAACCTGTGTTCGAGGTTGTAGGTCAAGCTTCCCCAAAAAATTTTCGGGCCCGCGCTGCCCTCCATGCCACCAAAATCCGTCTTAGTTTTTTCTGGCATTCTTGTTTTGCCTTTCTTCCACTCTTCCAACCCTTCTTACAAATTTTTGGGTATTCCCCTTCTTTGTACTTTTCACAGAATTTGCTGACAGTTTCGAAATAAATTACAAAACCTGTGTTTTGCCTCGACATGCACCCCAGCAATTTTTACTCGTGTGCCTCGTTTTTTTTCCAAATCCCATCGAATGACCTTTAATTATAATACCGTCTTGATCTGGTGTGTAGTGTCTTTTCACAGCATCCCTGGTCTTTTCCATCACCCTTTTGCCTTGTTCTGCTTCTGAGAATAGCTCTGCGGGTCTGGTACTTGGGATATAACGGGGTTTTCATGGTTTTTTTTTGGTGGGTTTGTTTTAGGAATAACCCAATCCAACTTCCAGGTGATACACCAACGGTTTTGTAATTGGGGTGTCATCAACCCTTGCCTCGCCACATTTCGTTTCCCCCCATCCTCACATTTCAGGTGGGGTTTAAAATCCAAAGGGTTTGTTACAAACTGGGGCCTTTAAACTTTCCCCTAACATTGCTGCACGCCCCCGTTGGGAAAATTTTTCGAGGGGCTTTTTTCAATAATGTTTCATCTTGATGGGAACAATGTCTGCAGCTGTTTTTTTTCCCCCCCTCCAACTTCCTTTTTTGGGAAGAAAGGTGAGCAGTGGTGTTGTGGGAGGGACAAAGGGGTGGCGGTGTGGTGGCTGTGCGTTGTGGGGGACGCTGTAGGCTGCTCCCTCTCCCTTCCCTTTTTCTCTCTCTTCCTGCTTCCTTTTTTTTGCTTTACCTTTTTTTTATTTCTTTTTGTTTTAGTTTAGATCTCGTCACTTTCCCCTGTTTTAACAAATGTAGGGCAACAATAAGGGGAAACAAGGGTCAAAGGGCGAAGGTGGCAGGGGAAACGTCCTCCCCTTGGCTCTATGAAAGGCACTGAGCGTGTGAAGGGTGGCTTGGTGTATATGAGGCGCGTGGCCGATCCAGAACACCTCCAGAACCCTATTCGCAAAAAAATCAATTCTTTAAAATTTTTAGTAAGAACCATTTAAAAATAGTTTTTACGCATCAAGGGGTTTCCAGATTTGCAATTTTTATATTTATTTTTTTTATATATAAAAAATTGAAACGTGATACAGCCACCAAAAATTTGGGGAAAGGGATTATCGTACTTTGGCACCCCTTTTGGCTCAAAACATGAAATTTTTTAAAAGTTTCATGAATTTTGTCATTTTTCACCGGGCACTCCCATAAACCAAATCAGGAAAAAGTGAGGATGGAACGTATTCCCTGGTATGTTTTTTTTTCTTTTTTTGTTGGGGATTTTGATAGAGACGAGGCGGGCGGGACCAAAAGGGAAAGGGAGTTAGATGGTTTAAAAAGGTGTGTGAGGTGATCTGGGGAAAAAAAGGGTGAGCGCAGGCAGTCAGGTTGAAGGTAGACAGGCAGATAGGCAGACTGGCGTGGCAAGGGGGAAGAGAGAGATGGGGGCAGGCTTAGCCTATTAGGGAAAATGAAAATTACTTCTTCCCTTCCCTCTCTCTCTCTCTCTCTCCTCTCTCTCTCTCCTCCTCTCTCTCTTCTCTCTCTCTCTCTCTCTCCTCTCCTCTCTTCTCTCTCTCTCTCTCTCTTCTCTTTCTTCCCTCTCTTCCCCTCTCTTTCCCCCTTCCCCTTTCCCCCCCTTTCTTCTTCTCTCTCTCTCTCTTTTCCTCTTTTTTTTCCCCCCCCCCTTACACCCCTTTTCCCGTTTTCCACCAAACCTCTCTTTTTTTACCCAATGCATCCCTTGCCCTCGAGGGCCCCCCGCTGCCATAACTCCCCTTTGCTCCGGGGGCCGGTAAAATCCCCTTTTTTTTCCAAGCGGGGGGTTTTTTTTTTTGGGGTTGGGAGTTGTTTTGGGGGGGAATGGAGGCCACGGGAATGAGGGGGGGGAAAGGGGAAGGGAAAGGGGGGGGGTGTGTGGGGACATAGCTGGCCCAGGAAGGGTTTGGTGGAAGTGAGAAGATGGGGACTTTGGGAAAACTGAAAGATTTTCGGGGGTCCGGTGGAAAGGTTTTGCAAAGGGGAAAGGGGAAAAAGGGAGTGGAAAGTTTTCTTGGGCTTAAGGACGAGAAATATGTGAGTGTGTGGTGTGACAGGTGAGGTGGTGTGGTTGGAAAAAGGGGAAGTTTTGGGGAAAAAGGGGAAGAAGAAGGGGAGAAAATTTGAGGCATAGTAAGGTAAAGTACTGAAGGTAAAGGGAGAATGTGTGTGAGTTTACAGGTGTCAGAATACTAGTGTGTGTGTGTGTGTGTAGGTGTGTGTAGGTGTGTGTAGGTGTGTGTAGGGGTGGGGTAGGTGGGTGGCAAATGAGTAAAAATGTTGAAATTTTCGGAAAAAATAAGCATTTTCTGTTGAAGCTCTATCCTGCCCCTGCTGTTTGTATGTCTGTCTGTCTATCTCTCTGTCTGTTTGTCTGCTTGTTTCTCTGCCTGTCTGCTTGTCTGTCTGTCTGTCTGCCTGCCTGTCTGCCTGCCTGTCTGCCTGCCTGTCTGTCTGCTTGCCTGTCTGCCAAGCTATCTCTCTCTCTCCCTCTCTCTCTCTCTCTCTCTCTCTCTCTCTCTCTCTCTCTCTCTCTCTCTCTCTCTCTCTCTCTCTCTCTCTCTCCTCCTCTCTCTCTCTCTCTCTCTCTCTCTCTCTCTCTCTCTCTCTCTCTCTCTCTCTCTCTCTCTCTCTCTCTCTCTCTCTCTCTCTCTCTCTCTCTCTCTCTCTCTCTCTCTCTCTCTCTCTCTCTCTCTCTCAAGTGTCTTGCTAACATTCCTGATTGGCAAGTGTATTCCTGCTTTCATTGATCCTTTGCTGCATTACCATATTCCTGTGTGCATGAAACTCTCGGTGCTTACAGGTTTCAGGCGCCATTCAGGGGCCTTAACCCGGGAACTCTATCCCTGGGTATTTTTTACCCAACACGCCGTCGCTGCGTGACTGGCATGTGGTGCGTGGAGATAGGAGTCTGTCTCTCCCAGTAGTCCTCAGTGCGTGTCAAGAACTTGTAATGAGAGGTCTTGTTCTCTCGTGTCTCTATTTGTGTTAGCTCTGGAGTCTATTTTGGGTGAATTTCACCCGCCGTTAGGAACAGCGTAGTAGTGTCACAGTACTGAATTATATATATTTTTTTACATCACAAAGGACTGGCCAAGGGCACAACAAAAATGGGTAACACATAGCCCGCTTAGTTGCCAGTCCCTATAAAGAAGACAGTAAGAGAATAAAATAAAAACAGAGGGGTAGGTCTATTTAGTTCGGGAGGTATCTTGTTACTCTTCTTTTGAAAAGATTTAAAGTCATAGGAAAGCGGAAAAATAGAAACAGGAAGAGAGTTCCAGAGTTTACCAGTGAAAGGGATGAAAGAGTAAAGATACTGATTAACTCTTGCATTAGGAAGATGGACAGAATAGGGATGAGAATGAGTAGAACGTTTTGTTGTACAGCGAGACCGCGGGAGGGAGGGAGGCATGCAGTTAGCAAGTTCAGAAGAGCAGTGAGCATGAAAATAACGGTAGAAGAGAATAATAGAGAAGCAACATTGAGGCGGTGATTTAAAGATTGAAGACAGTCAGTCAGAGGAGAGGAGTTGATGAGACGAAAAGCTTTTGGCTCGACCCTGTTTAGGAGAGGTGTATGAGTGGATCCTCCCCAAACATGTGAGACATACTCCATACATGGGCGGATAAGGCCCCTGTAGAGAGCAAGCAATTGGGAGGGAGAAAAAAAAGGATGCAGACGCCACAGGACACCTAATTTCTTAGAAGCTGTTTTAGCAAGAGATGAGATGTGAGATTTCCATCTCAGATTTTTTGTAAAGGATAGTCCTAGAATGTTCATTGTAGAAGAAGGAGACAGTTGAGTGTCATTGAAGAAGAGGGGATAGTTATCTGGTAGGTTTTGTCGAGTAGATAGGTGAAGAAATTGGGTTTTTGAGGCATTGAACAAAACAAGGTTTACTTTGCCCCAATCAGAAATTATAGAAAGATCAGAAGCTAGGCGCTCGGTGGCATCTCTCCGTGAATCAATTAGTTGCTGTTGAGTTGGACGTCTAATAAACGATGTTGAAAAATGCAGGGTAGAATCATCAGCGTAGGAGTGGATAGGGCTTTGAGTTAGACTTAGAAGATCATTAATGAATAATAGAAAGAGAGTGGGTGATGGAACAGAACCCTGGGGAACACCACTATTGATAGATTTAGGAGAAGACCAATGTCCGTCTACAGTAGCTGCAATAGAACGGTTGGAAAGGAAACTTAAGATGAAGGTACAGAGAGAAGGATAGAAACCGAATGAAGGTAGTTTGGAAATTAAAGATTTGTGCCAGACTCTATTAAAAGCTTTTGATATGTCAAGGGCAACAGCAAAAGTTTCACCGAAACCCCTAAAGGAGGATGACCAAGATTCAGTTAGGAAAGCTAGAAGATCGCCAGTAGATCGCCCTTTACGGAAACCGTACTGACGATCAGATAGAAGATTGTGAGCAGATAGATGCTTAAGAATCTTCTTTTTAAGTATAGATTCAAAAACTTTAGGAAGGCAGGAAGTCTAAGCTATAAAACACACACTATAAAACAAACTACCGTCCTATAGGACGGTAGTTTGAAGGATTAGACGGTCACCCTTCTTAGGAACAGGTTGGATGTGAGCAAACTTCCAGCAAGAAGGAAAGGTGGAAGCAGATAGACAAAGACGGAAAAGTTTGGCCAGGCAGGGTGCAGGCACAGAAGCACAGTTTTTGAGAACAATAGGAGGGACTCCGTCAGGACCGTAAGCCTTCCGAGGATCTAGGCCAGAAAGGGCAAAGAAAACATCATTACGAAGGATCTTAATGACAGGCATAATATAGTCAGAGGGTGGAGGAGAAGGAGGAACAAGCCCTCCATCAACCAGAGTGGAATTTCTAGCAAAGGTTTGAGCGAAGAGTTCAGCTTTAGAAGTAGATGAGACAGCTGTGGAGCCATCTGGGTGAAGCATAGGAGGGAAAGATGCAGAAGAAAAATTGTTAGAGATGTTATTAGCTAGATGCCAGAAGTCACGAGAAGAATTTGATTCAGAAAGATTTTGACATTTTCTATGAATGAAAGAGTTTTTGGTAAGTTGAAGTAAAGATTTGGCATGATTACGGGCAAAAATATAAAAGGCATGAGCTTCAAGGGATGGATGCTTACGGTACCGTTTGTGAGCCACCTCTCTATCTCGGACAGCATGAGAACAAGCAGAGTTAAACCAAGGTTGACGGGCTTTAGGATTAGAGAAAGTGTGTGGAATGTACGCCTCCATGCCAGAGACTATGACCTTAGTTATGCGCTCTGCACAAAGAGATGGGTCTTTGACATGGAAGCAGTAAGCAGTAATCACATGCATATTGGGGAGTCGGTAGCGGAGGGGTTAGCGTCTCCGACTGGCGTTCTCGGTGACCCGAGTTCGATCCCCGAAGAAACCCAAAACCTTTCTGCACCGTCGAGTGGCCTAAGAACACCTACATGCTCTGCTATGTTATGTGTTATAATTTAATATGTTATACGTGTTATGTGTGTGTGTGTGTGTTATGTGTGAGGGTGTGTGTGTGTGTGCCAATGAGCTGTAATCGATGTGTATTGAAGCCATATTGAGATGGTGTAACGTTAAGGTCCTTGCTCTAAGGGCCGTCTGGTGAGGATCGGCGAGCACTGATTGATCTCAGCCCGGCGGTAAATCACGTCAGGTGCTCCTCAAGCCTTGGGAGGGAGGTCAAGGAGGGAAGGAGGAGAGGAGAGGAAGGAGGGAGGTTGGGGGGAAGGAGGAGAGGAGAGGAAGGCGGGAGGGAGGGAAGGAGAGGATAGAAGGGAAGGAGTAGAGGAGGAGCGAGGGAGGTTAGGGGGGAAGGAAGAGAGGAGAGGATGGAGGGAGGGGAGGAAGGGAAGGAGAGGATAGGAGGGAAGGAGTAGAGGAGGGGGGGAGGGAGGGTGGGGGGAAGGAGGAGAGGAGAGGAGGGAGGGAGGGAAGGAAGGGGAGGGAAGGAGAGGATAGGAGGGAAGGAAGAGAGGAGAGGAGAGGGGGAGGTAATGCCAATAAACAACACTGTAGCTGTAGATGACTTACTGCCGACTTTTGTGCTTTTTATGGTTTGCAAGAAGTGGTTTGAGCTTATGGCGTGACGTCATTACTACGTAGCTTGGGGACCTTGCTGAAAGAAGGAAGAGGGAGAAGGGAGGAAGAGGGAGAGGGGAGGAGAAGAATTAGGGGGAAGAGGGGAAGAATTAAGATTGATAGGAGGAAGAGGAGGAGGAAGAGGTAGTATAAGAAAAGACTTAAAGGTGTGATAAAATAATGTGTTGCTATCTCTTACCTGACACTTTAAGGCGACTATAAAAAAACCTTATATATATATGTAAAGGTATTTATAGTAAACCTATCATGTGTATTGCCTCCCTTTTACCATCCTAGCCTAGCCAACTCACTGTAATTTAATAGCCATTGAATACTTAATCATTTGCATATCTCCCTCTGTTTTAATGACTCACTGACAACCAGTAACACTGAGTTCAGCATTGCTTGGGACGTGGCTGCCTTAACTAATCTTGACTGACTGACTACTCGACTGACTCAGCTAATAGGTAAGTGGCTGATGGCGAGGTTTATGGCATAGGTAAAGAGGTAGGTAGAGAGGTTTAATGGGATAGGTAAAGAGGTAAGTGGATAGGTTTGATGTGGCCCGTAACGTGAAGGTCTATCATGAGTGACTGCTAATGCGTTATCGATCTACAGTATTCGTTGTTTGGTCAAGACGTTGATCCTTCCTTCATCGACACATTGAGAGAATAGGTTCACGCTCAGCCCGGCGATGGATGGCTGCAGGAAGGGAAGGGAAGGAGAGAAGGAAGGAAAGGAAGGATAGAAGAAAAGGAAGGGAAGGGAAGGAGGGAAGGAAGGGAAGGAAGGAAGAAGGGAATGAGGGAGAAAAGTAGTATTGATGGTGCGCTCTTGTTTGATATCCCCTTGTTTTTAATGTTGTTTTTGTTATTAGAAGAAGAAAGTAGTTCTCTCTCTCTCTCTCTCTCTCTCTCTCTCTCTCTCTCTCTCTCTCTCTCTCTCCATCTCTTCTCTCTCTCTCTCTCCTCCGTCTCTCTCTCTCTCTCTCTCTCTCTCTCTCCTCTCTCTCTCTCTCTCTCTCTCTCTCTCTCTCTCTCTCTCTCTCTCTCTCTCTCTCTTCGTCTCTCTCTCTCTCTCTCTCTCTCTCTCTCTCTCTCTCTCTCTCTCTCCTCTCTCTCTCTCTCTCTCTCTCTCTCTCGTCTCTCTCTCTCTCTCTCTCTCTCTCTCTCTCCTCTCTCTCTCTCTCTTCTCCGTCTCTCTCTCTCTCTCTCTCTCTCTCTCTCTCTCTCATAAAAAAATTTCTCCTGCCAATTTTCAATTTTTCTTTTCTTCCTTTTTTCTGTGTTATGTCTTTTCTATCTCGCCTGACAATTTTTTTCTTCATTCACCATCGTTTCTATCGTTAGTTTCCTTCCTTCCTGCTCTCATTTTCCTATCATTTCTCACTTTTCTCCCTTCCTACCCGCCTACTTCTTCCCTCCTTCCCCTTTCATCCATCCACCCATTCATCCATCATTACTTCCCCTTCTTTCTCCCCTCATCCACTTCCTCTCATCAGCTAAAATTACTTGCATCACTACCATCACCTCCTCCTCTTACTAAAATTTTATTGGCGTATCAGAATCCTGGTTGAACATTACAAATAGAGACTTTTTGGCTGAATATAGTTTACCTGATTACTTTATGTTTAATTGGGAAAGGACGAATAGAACAGGCGGATGAGTATTAATATACTTAAAAGCCAGTCTTCCTCCTACTGTCATAGAATACGAGAGAATTGATAACACACACACACACACACACACACGACACACACACACACACACACACAGACACAGACACAGACACAGACACAGACACAGACACAGACACAGACACAGACACACACACACACACACACACAAAAAAAAACGCAACGCCATCTACCTACAAATTTTCCACAGACTTCACTTACCAGATCTCATTAATTTACGGTCCGTCCTCCTTCTCTATCCATCCCTCCCTCTACCGTCCCTTCCACTCCTCTCACACACCTATCCTCCCTCCCCTCCCCTATCCATCCATCCCTCTACCGTCCCTTCCACTCCTCTCACACACCTATCCTCCCTCCCCTCCCCTATCCACCCCTCCCTCTACCGTCCCTTCCACTCCTCTCACACACCTATCCTCCCTCCCCTCCCGTATCCATCCTTCCCTCCACCATCCCCTCCACACCCATTTCTCACACACCTATCCTCCCTCCCCCGCCATGAGCCTCCCCTCCACCCTATCCCTGTCTCCTGCGAGCCCCAACTGGGAGGGCTTATTCTGGCTCTATTCATATGATAATTTATGGCCACAGCACAAAGCATGAGTGATAGATGGTGCGACTGTGGTGTTTCAGGAAGATCCGTACCGTAGATAACAGTAAAGTCGCCACCTGCAGTTATGTCGCCAGGCGTCATATAATACGAATTATAGCATTACTACTGATTTTTATGTGCCACTGAAGATGATACACAGTAGATTATATCATGACTATAATCTACCCTGTTTCAGCGTTGTTTTATGCTTTGTATCTGCAAGTATATACGGTTTCAAATTTCACTACGCGTTTTTTTTCTTCGGGCGATGACGACGGCGGTACGACACTCAGTAAATAAACACTAGATGGCGACTCTACTGTTGGTAGCCACTTTGTAGATATTTTTGTCATTTGTTCATTTATAGCCATACTATGACACAGATGAAGACATAAAATGACACAGACTCTCCAGATAGCCCCTTCTAACTTTCCTGAAATCATGGATGTAGAACTGTAAGTATTAACGCCACCACACGACTGTAAACAGAAAAAAAGTTGACCTGGCGACTTTACTGTTATCTACGGTAACACAGTGTCTCTGCGGGGTGTTGCGTGGAGGGGCTAGAGGGAGGGTTGAAGGGGAAAAGAGGAGGAGGAGGTTGAGTTTGTGTGTCGTGTTTCAATCATGTACTAGGTCTCTCTCTCTCTCTCTCTCTCTCTCTCTCTCTCTCTCTCCTCTCCTCTCTCCTCTCGTCTCTCTCTCATCTCTCTCTCTCTCTCCTCTCTCTCTCCTCTCTCTCATCATCTCTCTCTCTCTCTCTCTCTCCTCTCTCTCTCTCTCTCTCATCTCTCTCTCTCCTCTCTCTCTCTCATCTCTCTTCTTCTCTC
>JACEEZ010008779.1:13316-18316 GCA_016584305.1 Chionoecetes opilio | reverse complement strand
GTGATGTGGTGATTGGAGGAGGGCTCCAAGGCGGTGGCGTAGCGAAGTTCGGGTGAGGGAAGTCCTCGCCCTTACTGAGGAGGGTTTTGTGAATTCCCATAGTGAGAATTGCTTCTGCAGCGCACGCTGGCCAACATTGCCGCCGAAGGTTGTTGCGGGGCCTGGCAAGATGAGTTGCAACCTTGGCGGGAGGGGCGAAGGGGTAGGGCAGGTGGGTCATTTTGGCGAGCAGGCAGGCGGTCCGTTCTTCGATACGGCGCCGAGTCGGGACTACCTGGCACTCCTGCTGCAGGTTGCAGACCTTAGTCCATCTGGGGGCGTTGATGATGACTCTCAGGGCGCTGTTTTGTGTGGCCTCTAGTTTTTGGTGTAGGGTGTTCGTGAGGGAGATAAGGCATGGAGCGCTATAGTCCAGGAGAGAGCGGATGGCGTGAATGTAAAAGGTGC
Organism: Chionoecetes opilio; assembly: GCA_016584305.1. Taxonomy (NCBI): domain Eukaryota; kingdom Metazoa; phylum Arthropoda; class Malacostraca; order Decapoda; family Majidae; genus Chionoecetes; species Chionoecetes opilio. The sequence continues at coordinate 17,869 of JACEEZ010008779.1, read as the reverse complement.
GCTTCACCTGGAAACTGGCCCCCCCTTTTAAGCCAGTCATTGCCCGTAGGACGGAGATCCTGCTGTTTTCGCGCTCTTGCAGGTAAGCTACGTGTGTGTGGAGGTTGAGACGGTTGTCGAACCAGATGCACCTCGCAACCTCGACGGCCACCACGACGTCAGCTTTGTTCCTGAGGACGGTGTGTGTTAGCTCGCCGACATTCGTCCTGAAGCCGCTAACGTTGGCAGACAGAATCTTGAGGCCAGCGTGTGCCATTCCTTGCCCTTAGTGATGGTATGGGGAGGCGGCAGCAGCGTATGGCAATGGTGTAAGCACCTGTGGGTGATGCTGTGATGGGTGGAGTGGGCTGGGGAGGAGAGGATTGGTGAGGAGAGGGATTCGTTCAGTGAGCAGGGCCCTGAAGAATCGTTCCTGCCTTTCTTCAGCTGCTCGAGTGAAACAATTGTCTGCAGTATGTCCTGAACGCAGACAATACTCGCAGCTTTGGCTCCGTTTTTCCTCAGCCAGCCGTTTACGGCAAAGTTCGCGAGTATGACCCCTTTTCTCGCAGTATTCACAGACGATGGCAGTGCAGTGATGTCTGGTGTGACCTCGCTGAAGGCACTTTCCACAATGCGGAAGGTTTTGTCCGCCACGGGAGTGAGTGGTGGTGGAGTCGTAGTTTGTGGCGGCGCGTCTATAGTTGCCGCCGCTAGTACTGTAACGGCGCCTCCTTTGATGAGAGGGACTATGACCGCGGTTATTGTGGGCGCGGGCGGCTCCACTGATCGGGGAGGTCGGGATGGGAGCGGCTCTTCGAGGCTGCGTCTCCCGTGGGAGGTTGGCGGGGAGGTCTGGTCGGGGAAGGTCGGCTGGAGCTTGAGTACAGCGGGCCGGGGGGTGAGGTGTGTTGTCGAGCCCGTCACTTCCGCTGGCTGGGTCCTGTGAGATAATATGAAGAGGACGGGGTTTCCCCGACTCCCACCACGCCTTCAGTTCAGGATGCGCGCCACAAGCTGCGCCCCAATCAGAGTCAATTTTGCTGGGGAGGGCACTAGTCGCCTGAGTGACAACAGGGGTGTCAGCGTGCAATGGGGTGGAGACGAGGCCGTCGACTTTCGTAGGGCGCCTGTAAAAAGGTGCGAAGATCGACGACTCCCTCTTTTGTTTCTAAAGTCTTTTTTTCTGCCTTAGAGAAGCGTTTTTAGCCAGAACCCTTTCCAAGGAACCTCCTATTTCACAGGGGGAGGGAGACCAGCTTGCTTAAAGGGGCCCTCAGGGAATTGGGCGGTGGGGGTTGAAGTGGAAAAGGGCCCTGGGAGGGGGCTGGGGTCAGCGACACACACAACTCTCCTCTCTCTCTCTTCTCTCTCTCTTCTCTTCTTTTCTTCTCTCTCTCTCTCCTCTCTCTCTCTTCTCTCTCTCTCTCTCTCTCCTCTCTCTCTCTCTCTCTCTCTCTTTTCCCCCTTCTCTCTCTCTCTCTCTCTCCTCTCTCTCCTCTCTCTTTTCTCTCTCTCTCTCTCTCTTTTCTCTCTCCTTCTCTTTCTTTCCCCTTCTCTTCTTTTCTTCTCTTAAAAATTTGAAAAAAAAAGGGGGAGTTGATGGTAGAGCCCCGGGGGGACCCCAAGGACGTCCTAGCAGTATTATATTTTTTTCATATCATTTTTAAGAAATAACAGGGAAAAAGTATAGCAATATTTACTATAAACTAATATAATAACCCGGGAAATTAAGAAATTATACTAAAAACAAATACGTAATAAAAAATAATATAAGGAAGATACTAATATTGATAACAATATTTAAAAAAATTATACTAAATAAAAACATAATCTTATTTACAAATGTTTAGTAAATTTTTATTTGAAATTTTATTGTGTTATTTTCCGTTTTGCAGCAGGCATTACCCCGATTTAAGGGCGTGCAGGGAAGGGTGGGGTGCAGGTCGGTTGGCGCCCCAAGGTTTTTTATAGCACCATAGGGGGGTGGAAAGGAGGGGAGGTAATTTTCCCGTCCTCGCAAAAAGGGCACAGTCCCCTGAGGGTTTATGTTGGGGCCGCAGGGTAGAATGGGGGGGCCCGCCGGGGTTGGGCGCGCTTGCTAGTTGTAGGAGGCTTTTGTGGGCCGTGCATGCGCACAGCCTGCCACTCCGCCGCTGCTGGGAGGTTAAATGTTGTGCAGCGGGCCGGGGGCTTTCACCGGGCCGCCGCTGGGCTCGGGCTTAAACCCCGGTCAAGGGGCCGATGTAGACGGGGGGGGGGGGGACCTGGGGGGCGAGTATTCCATCAGGAAGCGGATTTGGATTGAAAGGGGGGTGCCGATCCTGGGTCCAGGAGGTGCCGACGCGTCGGAGCACTCATTTTTCCGGGCAGCACCCTTGGCACCTTCCTGACGTAGCTGGGTAGGTGGCAGAGTCGAACTCAACCCCTAAAATTTTGATGATCCTGGGGGTTTATTTTTTGCCTTCCAGGAGAAGGCGTTTGTCCCAATTGTGCATCTTGCCTCGGGAGATGGGGCGGTTTGGGTCTTGTCTGGTGTAAAGGGACTTGCCATCTCTTGCCCGGAGGCAATGTCTGCAGTGCCTGGTTTATGCGAAAGACTGTGTTGTGGCGGTCACTCCCTCACAGGTGAAAGTGAGAGTACAGCGTTGCGTACGCTCTTTCCCCCAGGAATCAGCTGAGGATGTCGTTGAAGTAAAAAAGCCAAGTAATGGCCCCAGACACTTTTTGGGGGGGACATGGCTTTTATGCATTTTTAGAGGAGGTGTGACCCTTCACCCCACGCGCAGGTTCTTTCGTGGAGGTAATCGCAGGAGGGTAAAAGGTCCCCACAGATCCCAGGTTCTCAGTGGTAGTTGCCCGATGCCACACCCCATCAAGGCACCCGCGTGCAAGGGGGACGACGAAGGTGTCTTGCCCCCATCTAGGGAGTGGTTCCCGGCGTGAGTGCAGGAGAAGAAGGTCTGCTGCAGATTCCCTGTCCGAAGCCGGGGAAATTGCCGTGATTAGAAACGGTGAGCGTCAAAAAAATTTTTATTTTTGGGGGCAATGTGGATCAAAAACTTTCCCAAAACGGAAAGGGGGGAAAGGGGCGGGAGTTCTGAGGATCGCCTCTGCTCTTCTTTTTGGATAGCCCGACTCTCGCCACTTTCCCCTCAGAGGCCACTGATGAGATGAAAGGGATCCCCGGAAGATGGTAGCAAGAGGCAACCCAAATTTTGGCAATCTTTTTAAACAGGTGAGGGTGATATACGGGCCCACGCTTTCTTGGGGTCAACGTTGAAGCTGTTTGCAACACCTCCTCTGTATAAAGGGATGTTCCCAGGGCGCTGGTAGAACCGAAAATGAGGGGGGTTCAGTTCTGGGTCAGGAATGTATCTTTGGAGGAGAAATGGGGAGCCCACCGAGCTTTACCCCCGGTGACTTTTGAAACAAGCCCTAGGTGCTGATCTCTCTTTCCCCTCTCTCTCTCTCTCTCTCTTCTCTCCTTCTCTCTCTCCTCTCTTCTCTCTCCCCTTTCCCCTTCTCTATCCTCTCCCCTCTCTCCCTCCTCTCTCTCTCTCTCCCTCTCTCCTCTCTCTCTCCTCCTTCTCTCTCTCTCTCTCTCTCCTTTTCTCTCTCCTTTTTACATTTATGAATTCTAAATTTTGATTTATTTTTTTATGATGTCCATTTTAAATGTGTCTTTTAAAGAGGAGGGAAGAGGGGGGAAAGGGGGAAAGGAAGAAGGGTAGGAAGAGATAAAATAAAATAAATTTTATCCTATCTAGACCTTGCCAGTACCAATACAAGGTTTTTGATATACAAAGCGCCGCTACGTCAGCCGAACTAGGCGGACTCGAAGCTGACCGAATCACAGGGGCGCTGCACATTTCGAACTCCGGGTTTACCAAACCTTTCCCCCCTGAGGGGCGAGAGGAAAGAAAGGGGATATAAGAGAGAAGGGATGAAAAATAGCAAGTGAAAAAAGGGGAAAGGGCAAGGAAAAAAAAAAGATTTAAGGAGGGAAAAGGGGGGAAGAAAAAACGTTGGCGAGAGGCAAAAGTTATCGTGAAAAAATAAATGATCTATATTAAAATTTATTCGCTGTGTGTGGGAGCGTGTGTGCACTGGTCACCACACACACACCCCACACACACACACAACACAACACACCACCACACACCACACACCACCACACCCACACACAACACCCCACCACACACCAACACACACAACACACCACCCACACACACACACCCACACACCACACCACACAAACACGCACACAGCACACAACAAAAACACACACAGACACGCACACACCACCACCACGAAGAATAAACAATTTTTGGTAAAAAGCTTTTTCCCCTTTTTAAAAACTTGGCCCCAGGGAAGAAGGATGGGGGAATGGAGGGAGAGGGAGATAGGAGGAGAGAAACGCTGGGAAAAAAGAGAAAAAGGGTGAAAATTCAAAAGTGAGAGGAGGAGGGATTTAAAAGGTTACATGGGAAAAACAACACCGGAGACCTTTGGGGCCCAACGAAGGATCGCGCCCCTACATATACAACATCAATTATTTGAAAAAAGTTGGA
>JACEEZ010008779.1:0-11721 GCA_016584305.1 Chionoecetes opilio | reverse complement strand
ACTCGCCGACATTGTCCTGAAGGCTAACGTTGGCAGACAGAATCTTGAGGCCAGCGTGTGCATTCCTTGCCTTAGTGATGGTATGGGGAGGCGGCAGCAGCGTATGGACAAGGGTTTGAAAGCACTGTGGGTGATGCTGTGATGGGTGGAGTGGGCTGGGGAGGAGAGGATGGTGAGGAGAGGGATTGGGTTCAGTGAGCAGGGCCTGAAGAATCGTTCCTGCCTTTCTTTCAGCTGCTCGAAGTGAAACAATTGTCTGCAGTATGTCTGAACGCAGACAATACTCGCAGCTTTGGCTCCTTTTTTCCTCACCCAGCCGTTAGGGCCCAAAGTTCGCGAGTATGACCCCTTTTCTCGCAGTATTCACAGACGATGGCAGTGCAGTGATGTCTGGTGTGACCTCGCTGAAGGCACTTTCCACAATGCGGAAGGTTTTGCCCGCCACGGGAGTGAGTGGTGGTGGAGTCGTAGTTTGTGGCGGCCCCGTCTATAGTTGCCGCCGCTAGTACTGTAACGGCGCCTCCTTTGTGAGAGGGGACTATAAACCGCGGTTATTGTGGGCGCGGGCGGCTCCACTGATCGGGGAGGTCGGGATGGGAGCGGCTCTTCGAGGCTGCGTCTCCCGTGGGAGGTTGGCGGGGAGGTCTGGTCGGGGAAGGTCGGCTGGAGCTTGAGTACAGCGGGCCGGGGGGTGAGGTGTGTTGTCGAGCCCGTCACTTCCGCTGGCTGGGTCCTGTGAGATAATATGAAGAGGACGGGGTTTCCCCGACTCCCACCACGCCTTCAGTTCAGGATGCGCGCCACAAGCTGCGCCCCAATCAGAGTCAATTTTGCTGGGGAGGGCACTAGTCGCCTGAGTGACAACAGGGGTGTCAGCGTGCAATGGGGTGGAGACGAGGCCGTCGACTTTCGTCAGGGCGCCTGCTAAGAAGGTGCGAAGATCGACGACTCCCTCTTTCTGCTTCCTGAAGTCTTTATTTTCTGCCTTGAGAGAAGCGTTTTCAGCCAGAATCCTTCCAAGGAACTCTCCTAGTTCCACAGGTGGAAGGGAGACCAGCTTTGCTATGAAGACCTGGTCCTCAGGGAATTGGGCGGTGTGGGTTGAAGTGGAGTCAACGGCCTGGGACGGGGCTGATGGGTCAGCGACACACACACACTCTCTCTCTCTCTCTCTCTCTCTCTCTCTCTCTCTCTTTTCTCTCTCTCTCTTTTCTCTCTCTCTCTCTCTCTCTCTCTCTCTCTCTCTCTCTTTTCTCTCTCTCTCTCTCTCCTCTCTCTCTCTCTCTCTCTCTCTTCTTCCTCTCTTCCCCTCTCTCTCTCTCTCTCTCTCCTCTCTCTTCTTTTCTCTCTCTTTTCTCTCTCTCTCTCTCTTTTCTCTCTCTCTCTCTCTTAATACATTGAAAACAAAAGGGGAGTTGATGTGCTAGAGTCCCGGCTGGGACGCCAAGGACTGTCTCTAGCAGTATTATATTTTATTCATATCAATAATTATAGAAATAACATGGAAAAAGTATAGCAATATTCTACTATAAACTAATACTAATACACGAATGATTAAGAAATTATACTAACAACTATACGCTAATACAAATAATATAAGGAAAGTATACTAATACATTGATACACATATATATTAAGAAATTATACTAATATAAAACATAATCTTATTATACAAATGTTTAGTCATTATTTTTATTGCATGTTTATTGTGTTAGTTCCGCTTGCAGCCAGGCATTTACGCCCGATTTGAAGGCGTGCAGGGAAGTGGTGAGGTGCAGGTCGGTCTGGCGCACCAAGGTGTTCCATAGTCGACCATAGTGGGGTAGGAAGGAGCGGAGGTAATGTTCCGTCCTCGCGAAGGGCACAGTCACCTGATGGTTGATGTTGTGGGCCGCACGGGTAGAATGGGAGGGCTGGCCCGTGGGTTGAGGCGCAGCTCTGCTAGTTGTAGGAGTTGCATCTTGTGGGCCGTGTACATGACGCACATGCCTGCCACGTCACGCCGCTGCTGGAGAGGTTGAATGATCTGTGCAGCAGGCTCAGGGGCTTTCAGCCGGGCCAGCCGCTGGGCTCTGGCTTGAACCCGGTCAAGGAGGCCGATGTATGACGGGGGGGCAGGGGGACCATGCGAGGGGCGAGTATTCCATCAGGAAGCGGACTTGTGACTTGTAGAGTGTGCCGACTCCCTGAGCGTCCAGGAGGTGCGCGACGCGTCGGATGCAGCTCAGTTTCCAGGCAGCATCCTTGGCGACCTTCCTGACGTAGCTGGTGTATGTGTGGCCAGAGTCGAACTCAACCCCTAGAATATTGACTGATTCCTGGAGGGTATTTTCTCCCTTTCCAGGAGAATGGCGTGTTGACCCCCAATTGACTGCATCTTCCCTGCGGGAGATGGGGGACGGCTTGGGTCTTGTCGGTGTAAAGGTGACTTGCCACCCTCTTGCCCCAGGAGGCAATGCTCTGCAGTGCCTGGTTGATGCGAATGACTGTGTTGTGGCGGTCACTCCTCTCACAGGTGAATGTGAGAGTACAGTCGTCTGCGTACGCTCTTGCCTCAGGAATCAGCTGCAGGATGTCGTTGAAGTAAACGTTCCATAGTAATGGCCCGAGTACACTTTTTTGAGGGACACTGGCTTTGATAGCATTTTCAGAGGAGGTGTGACCATTCACCACCACGCGCAGAGTTCTTTCGTGGAGGTAATCTTGCAGGAGGTGTAACAGGTCCCCACAGATCCCCAGGACTTCTCAGCTTGGTAGGGTGCCCCAAAGATCCAACCCTATTTAAGGCCACCAGGATGTCAAGGGCGCGACGAAAGGTGTCTTCCGCCCCGATCTAGGGAGTGGTATTCAGGCTGGGGGCAGGAGAAGATTCAGTGGCAATCTCCCTGTCCGAAAGGCGAAATTGCGTGAATTTTAGCAAAGGGTGAGCGTTAAAAATTTAGTGATTTTGGAGGAATGATGGATCAAGACTTTCCCAACAACGGAAAGGAGGGAAATGGGGGTTTTTTTTGGGATCGCCCCTGCTTTCTTTTTTTTTGGAGTATCAGAATCTCCACTTTCCACTCAGATGGCACTGATGAGATGAAGGCACTCCCGGAAGATTTGGGAGCAAGAGGCACGCAGTTGTGAGTGACATTTTTTAAGCAGGTGAGGGTGTAATTGTCCCAGCCCCCTTTTTTGGGGTATTGGGGAAGCTGTTGAACACTCCTTGTGATAATGGTGATTTTTCCCTAGGGCGGCCTGGTTAGAAAAAACTGTGGAGGTTCACGTTTGGGTCAGAACTGTATCTTGGAGGAAAGTGGGCAGCCAACACTGAGTTTACCCGGGACTTGTGACAAAAGAGCCATCAGGTGCTGTCATCTCTCTCTCTCTCTCTCTCTTCTCTCTTTTTCTCTCTCTCTCTCTCTCTCTCTCTTCTCTTTCTCTCTCTCTCTATTCTTCTCTCTCTCTCTCTTTCCTCTCTCCCCTCTTCTCTCTCTCTCTCTCTCTCTCTTTTCTCTCTCTTTCTCTCTCTCTCTCTCTCTTCTTCCTTTTTTACACTTCATGTTTTTTCGTATTTGGATTTATTTTGTTATGATGTCCATTCAAATGTGTCTTTAACGAGAGTAGGAAGAGGAGGAGAAAGGAAGGAAGAGAAGAGTAGAAAAGATAGATTAAGTAAGATTTTCATCCTATTAGGGCACTTTCAAGTACCAACTACAAGTTATTGAATTACAAAACGCCGCACGTCAGCAAGAACTAGGCGGGACTCGAATGTGACCAAAAGCACAGGGGCGCGCACATGCGAACTCACTCTCTACCAACCTTGCACCCCACGGCGATTGTAGGAAGGAGAAAGAGGATATAAGAGAGAAGGATGAAGATTAGCAAGTGAAAGGAAGGACAAGAAAAAGAAAAGATTTTTAAAGGAGAAAAGAGGAAGAAAATCGTGTGGCGTAGAGGCAAAGTTATCGTGAAAAAATAAATGTATCTTGATATTAATATTTATTGCTTGTGTGTGTATGCGTGTGTGTACCTTGGTCACACAACACAACACCAACACACACACACCCACACACACACCACCACACACAAACACAACACATACAAACAAAAACACCACCACAACCAACAAACACCACACACACAACACACACACACCACTCACAACACACACACCACGCCACCACGCACACACCACACACACACACGCACACGCCACACACACACACACACGAAGATAAACCAATTTTCGGTAATAAAGCTTTACACTGTTTAAACAACTTTGGCCGCAGGGAGAGGATGGGGAATTGGAGTAGAGGGAGATGGAGGAGGGAACGCCTGGAATAGAAGAGAAAGGATGAAAATTCAAGAGTGAGGAGGAGGAGGATTACATAGGATTACTAGGAATAACAACCAGGAGACTATTGGCCATAACGAAGGTTCTGCTGCATAATACTATAACTATCAATTACTGTAAGAAACAGTTTGGAAAATGACCCATGTCCTAAGAGGATAGGAACATGGAGTTTCATAGTTGCAGAATGATAGGATGAAAAATACTAACTACAATACCATTACACTACAATAATCGATACGGGGACTAGATATGAATTCGCACTATCAATACCCATTTACTTTACAGTGCTCGTCAAGTCTTTTTTAAATGTAGTTATGTGCTGGTCGACAACATTTTGCTGGTAACTTGTTCATCGATAACGCTCTAAATTGAATAATGTTTACGGAGATCGGTGATGCAACGTTGACGTTTATTTTAAACATTATTTTTTTTGTATTTTTCACTGTTAAGCTCGAATAGTTTTTTGATTAATGACATCAATCCTTTTATGATCTTAAATGTTTCTATCAAGTCCCACGGATTCTTCGATCCTTTAAGGAAAACATTTAAGTTTTCCGAGTCTCTCTTCATAAGATGAATTTCACAGCGTTGGGAATTGTTTTTGTTCTCTTCTTTGCACTGTTTCAATTTGGCTTGATCTTTTTTCGAAACAGGGCGACAGAAGTGAACGGCATATTCAAGTGCGGCTAACAAGGACGTGTATATTGTGTCATTACTTCGGAGTTTTATGTTCAAGTTGCGTTTTTAAAAAACCCACATCATATTTCCTTTTTACGGGAGCTAGGCAATGCGGATGGTTTTTCAGTCATTCTGTGATGCACTAAATCTTTTCCTGCTGTACTACAGTTAAGATTATCTTGCATTGATAGTTATATTTGAGTTATCGTTCCTATATGCATTTTCTTTACATTTATCGGATGAATTTTAATAGCCATTTATCCCCTCCAATTGATATTTTTCGAGATCCTTTGTCATAGTTCGCAGTTCTCTAGTATGCTTTACCGCCCCCAATTTGGTGTCCATCTGCAATTTCGATATTTTAGATACAAGTCCGCGTCCAGATCACTGATATATATCGAAAAAGAGTAGGACCCAAGACCGAGCCCTTAGGACCCCACTAGTAACATCTAACCAATCAGATGCTCCCCCATTTATTATTACCGTTTTTTTTTGAAAGCCTCGCCAATCCCGAACATAATTGCTCTCCCAAGCCCAGTGCCCCTTGCTTAGCAACAGCGTTATGGGGGGAAAATGTATCGAAGGCTTTTTAAAATCAAGGTATATTACATCCGAGGGAATTTTAGCGTCCCCAGTTTTAATAAATGACATTAAAATAATCGAGTAGTTGTTAAGCAGGATCTTTTTTTTCGAAATCCATGCTGGGAGTTTAGTATTTAGTTATTTCATCGAGAAAAGACACTATTTCATCCCCCAAAATTTTTAAAAGTTTAACAATCACAGACTTAGACTAATGGGCGATAATTATTGCGAGGGTTTTACTCCCTTTCTTTAATACGGTGTACATTAGTAATTTCACTACTAGGAACATTTTTGTCCATTAGCGATTATGGAATAATCTTTAATGGGGGAAAAGTTGACTGTGACATTCGCGAAGTAACGCGGCGAAATTTTGTCCACCCCCCACGGATTTTGCTGGGTGAGTTTCTGCAAAACTTTGATATTTCGTTATGTTTTCTCCTATTTCCCAACTCCTTTATCCCCCGGGTTTTTTTTTTGGGGGGTCCAAAAAAAGCAAAAGTATTTAAAGGTTAAAAGTTTTTAAATTTTAAAATTTAATTTTTGGGAAAGGGCCCTTTCTTACTTCAATATTAAAAACCTTTCGGGGGTTTTTTATTTTTGAAATTTTTTTTCCCTTTGGTTTTTTTTTTAATTTTTTGAAAAACCCTTTTACCCCTTTTTTTAGCCCTTTTCCATTTCGCGTAAACTTTTTTGTTCGTTATTCCCAAAAATTTGTGAAAAATTATAATCCCGGGTTTTAAAATTTTTTTTTAATTTCCCTTATAAAGGGCGTTTTTAAACCCCCCTTTTTTTATTTGAAATTTTTAAAAAAAGGGTTTTTTGGGAAAATTTTTGGGAAAAAACCCCCCCTTAGTCCCGGGTTTTTTAAATCTGTTTATTTAAGGGGAAAACTAAAAAACCCTTTCTGTGAGTTCTTAATTAGCCGCATTGAAAACCCTTGCCTTTTCCAAATTCCCTTTTTAAATCAACAATCAGTGGGTTAGTGAAAACTAAAAAAGGATACTATTATCCCTTGTAGGTCACGGAAACCTGATTTAAATTAACCCGTTTACCATATCAAGCAATCGCGTACCCCTTTCTATCAGCAAAATTATATTCCAGTTTATACGAGGTAGGTTAAAACTCCACATATAATTGTTTCTTATTATTTTTGTAACTGACTTTAATTCGTATAGGGAGGCCCTCGATTGTTAGATTTGGGAGGAGATATTTTGTCCCAATAGTTTGCAATTTACCGTTTAGTTAAAATCTTTGCTTTAAGAGTATAGGATCTTTATTATTTTGATTTCGATTGCTTGCAAATATCTTTTAATGAAAAGAAGAAACCTCCACCTGCTTTATGGTACGACAATTAGGAATGTTTATGCCTGGGAAAGGTTATTTCAGCTAATAAATGTTTATCTTTGTTTTGACCCCAATCTCAGTGATACTAACGATATCTGGGTTTTCGGCAACAAGTATGCTATTTGTTCCCCTTACCTTTAAAATAATGCTTTTATTTGATATTAGTAATTTAAGTTCTTTTTAAATAGTTTTGGTAAACTTTCCGTGGGGTTTTACCCGGCAGGGTGTCTGGGGTCCCCCTGACCAGGGCGCTTGATTAAGTTACTTTGATTAGTATTTGCGGAAAACGGAACCCTTTGGACCCGCGTTGCTGTGGAGGAGGAGGAGGAGGAGGAGGAGGAGGAGGAGGGGGAGGAGGAGGAGGAGGAGACCAGGGTTGAGGAGGAAGGAAAACGGAATTTTTTGAGGGGGCCCCCGACCTCCCCTTTTTTATTAAACCCCCCATTTTTCCCGAATTTTTTTTCCCCCCCTTTTTCCCCCCCCCAAAAAGTTTTTTAGCCCCCCTTTTTCGTTTGTTTCCCCCCTTCCCCCCCCCCCCCCCATTTCATTTTTTCCCACCTTTCCCGCACCCCCCGCTTATTTTTTTTTTGAAAAAAGGGAGAAAGAGAAAAGGGAAGAGAAAAAGGGAAAAAGAGAGGGAAAAAGGGGGGGGGGAGAGAGAGAAGAGGAAAAGAGAGAGAGAGAGGGAGAGAAAGGAGAGAGAAAAAAGGGGAAGAGGAGGGGGGGGGAAAAAAAGGAGAGGGCCCCAATAGGAATTTGCAAGTGGGGGGAAGCAGGAAGGAGAATGGGAAAAAGGGGGTAGAAGGTTTGCTTACTATAGTTCCTATCAATGCTACCTTGAAATAATACGGGAAGGAAGGAGGGAAGGGAGAGGAAGAAAGAGGAGGAAGGGAGAGGAAGAAAGAGAGAGGAAGGGAGAAGATGTGGGGAAGGAGAAGGAGGGAAGGGAGGGGAAGGGAGGAAGACGTAGGGAGAGGAGAAGGAGGGAAGGGGAGAGGAAGGGAGGAAGACGTAGGGAGAGGAGAAGGAGGGAAGGGGAGGGGAAAGGGGGAGGAAACGTAGGGAAGGAAAGGAGGGAAGGGAGAGAAAGGGGGGAAAGACGTGGGGAGAGGAGAAGGAGGGAAGGGAGAGGAAGGGGGAAGACGTGGGGGAGAGGAGGAGGAGGGAAGGGAGGGGAAAGGGAGGAAGCTGGGGAGAGGAGGAGGAGGGAAGGGAAGGAAGGGAGTAAGACTAGGGAGATAATGGTCAGAGGAAGATTGCGAAAAAGGAAAAAAGGGAAAAGGGAAAAAAAGGAGAGGTATTAAAAGGAAGAAAAAAAAAGAGTAAAAAGGGGGAAAAAGGGGAAAAGAGTCAGATAAAAGGAGGAGGAATATACAAAGGGAATCAAAAGGGAAACACAAACAGCAACAGACCGATAGGTCCTAAAAATTGTTTGCTTTAACTACACTACACTAAAATAAAAAGAGAGAAAGGATGGAAGTAGAGGCTCCTCCCACCCACCCACCCTCCAGCCGAAGGGGCCCGGAAAAGAAGTGATCCCTGAAATATAGAAAAAACTGCATGGAATTTGTGAGGAAAGTTGGCGTAATCATGGCTAATACTACTATTTGTGGGGGTGGGTTTTTTGGCTATAGAAGGTAAATTTTTTGTGGTTTTTGAAGGGTGTAAAACACAGTGTGGAGGTTAAAGGGGTGGGCGGGCAGCCTTCCCTGGCGCTTTCTTGGGGGCAGAGTAAAATCAGGCCCATCCTTTAAAACCCACGCGGATTGTGTACTTTCCATGTGGGCCCCGGCCGTACACTCAATGCCTCCTGCAGCGGGTCCCGGGTCCCAAAATCCCGAGGGGGTCACTAACTGTCAGGCCCCAAACTAAACCCCACACCCCGTCACAGGTCGGGAGTAGTAGTGGTAACCGTTAACTCGGGGCACTGTGTGTGTTTGAGGTCTAATGTATGTTGGGTAGGCTCAGTGGGGAAGTTCAGGGGTGGTCGGCAGCCGCCGGGGCGCTTTCTGGGAGGCAGCAGTCAATCGGGGCCCCACTCCGTTTTAAAACCCCCACTGCGGTAATGCATTTTCCAATAGGACCCCGTGCTTTTCAATGCCCCTGCAGCGTGACCCCTGGTATTAAATCCCGATGGTGGTCACAACTGACAGGGGGAGGAGGAGGAGGAGGGGGAGGAGGAGGAGGAGGAGGGGAGGAGGAGGGGGAGAGGGGAGGAGGAGGGGAGGAGGAGGGGAGGGGAGGGGGGGGGGAGGAGGAGGAGGGGGGGGAAAAAGAATGTGGGGGGAGAGCAGAGGTTACATAGATAGAAACAACTTTTTTCTCGGATACTCTGAAGAAGACCTAAGGGGCTGCGAAGGTAGGAACAGAAAGGAAAGGAAGGGAAGAAGAGGGAAGGGAAGGGAAAGGAAGGGAAGGGAAGGAAGGGAAGAAAAGGAAGGAAGGAAGGAAGTAAGGAAAGGAAGGCAGGAAGGGAAGGAAGGAAGGAAGGAAAGGAAAGGGAAAGGGTGATACGGGAGGAAAAAGACAAGTAAAAAGATATTGGTGATGACAATGATAATCAAAAATGTGAGAGGAGGAAAGGAGGAGGGGGTTTTTGAAAAATGTTATTTGTTATAAAGATACACTTTGCAGAAGGACAATAGCTCTGAAACTGACGGAGAATGATAGAGAAAGCAAGCACACACACACCACACACACACAACGCACACACTTGCACACACACACACACACACACACGAACTTTTGTATGAGTCCATGGTTTTTCCGGACCACTCTAAAACGCCAGCCTTCCAAATACAAACATGGGAATTTTGGAAACTCGTATTAATTCCACAGGGCAGGAGATGCTTTTACATCGGGGCAGAAATTAAAACACCTTTGCCAAGGACAGCAACGGGGTTTTGCACACACAAATTGCCCGGCCGGGGGGTCGGAGGCCCGAGGGTGATATATATTAGAAAATCGAAACAGAAATTACTGACGTTGGCAGATATAAACAGATGTCTGTCGGGTTTTAGAGGGGGTATTGTGTTTTATGTGACATAGCCGCAAAAAACCCCCTCCGGGCGGCTTTTTGGCTAGCTCCTGCGAGGGGTATTGGGGGTGGGCCCTTTGGCCACACTGTGTTTGGGGGGCCTTCGGCCCCCCAAACAGGACTCTCCCCGATAGACCCCTTTTAAATTTCCTGAAATCATGGATGTAGAAATGTATGTTTACCCCCACCCATTCCCCCACCCATTTCCCTTTACCCCCCAACCATTTACTCCCAACCCACCCCCCCCCCCCCCCCCTTCAAACCCCCCCCATTAACCCCTCACCACAAAAACCCTTCACTAACCCCTTACCCCCAAACCACCCACCTATTCCCTACCCATCCCCCCATCACCCAAACCCATCACCCCCCCCCCATTCACTCACCCATCACCCCACACCCATTACCAAACCCCCCATTCACTCACCCATTACCCATCACCCTACATCAAGTTTCCTCAATTCTGCCCCCCACTTTTTTTCACAAATTATCGCTAATAGGCTGCCTAAAAAAAAAAAAAAGTGATCAGATCATCTCATAATTGGCTTAAAAACCTTCCCTGGTAACCCGGTTCCAAAAATGTGATATGAGGTGATTGCGCCCGGGGGGCGGAACCTATACCAGCCACACACACACACCACACACACACACACACACAGACAACGACAGCCCGACACACTTTCGCTTATATTTACCATTCCCCATCACCCCCAACATTCCTCACCCATCACCCATCCCCAACCCATCCCCCCCACCCATTCACCCCCCATCACCCCACCCATTACCATCCACCCCCCTTCACTCACCCATTCCCCAAACACCCTACTCAAGTTTCCTCAATTCCCAACCCACTTTTTTTTCACAATTATCGCAATGGGGCCTTGCTAAAAAAAAAGAAAAAAAAAGTGATCGAATTCCAAAATGGCTTATGCCCTTTCCCTGTCAAACCGGTTCCAAAAATGGCCATATGAGGTGATTGCGCCACGGGGGCGGAAACCTTTTAACCAAAACGACACCACACACACACAGCAGACAGCAGGACAGACAGACAAAACAGACAGACACACTTTGCTTATATTATTATAAAGGGAAACACACACACATACATGCGACACACACACATACCTTTTCCACACAAAACATACACACACAACATAAACCACAACACACACACACCATAACCAAAACCACACACCACAAACACACAAACACACACAACCACCCACCACAACCCACACACCCCAAACCCACCAAAAACCCCCCACCGGGAAAACAGGCAAAATAAAACAACACACAAACCCCCACAAAAAAAAAGGAAAGGAAAAACCACAACCACAACACAAACACCAAGTACCGAAAACCCCCTAAAAAAAACCCCCTCAAAAAAAAACCCCACCCCACAACCCCCCTTTAAAAAACCACCCGTGCAACAAAAGACACGGAGAAGTTTCCCCAAAAATTAGGTTTCCCCAAAATTTATAAAAAAAAACCCCGGGAAAAAAAATTTAACCCGACCGGGACATGGTTTTCTGTACTTTGGGGAAAAAAAAAAAAAAAAAAAAAAATTTAAAAAAAAAAAACCCAACCCAAAAAAAAAAAAAAAAAAAAAAATTTAAAAAAAACCCCAACACGGGAAGGGTGGGCCCCAAAAATTGGGGAAACAACACGATCGGGTTAGAACACGCTCGGGGTTCACGAACAACGCATTGTGCCCAAAAACCAAACCGGGGCCCCACGAAGGCCA
>JACEEZ010008778.1:0-5000 GCA_016584305.1 Chionoecetes opilio | reverse complement strand
TGAGTTTTGAAAGAATTCCCGGGCAGGAAAGTTTTTGGACCCCTGAGGGTTTGGGGGAAAATTTGGGGTAAGGGATGCGCCAACCCCCGGGGGAAGAAAAAACCCAGGGTTTAAAAAAAAGGGGCCCCACCCCCCCCCCCCCACCCCCCCCCCCCCCCCCCCCGTTTAAAAAAGGTTTCATTTGGGGAAAGGCCCCCAGAAAGTTTTAGCGGGTTTTGGGGGGGTTCGGGGTTGGGGGGGCCTTTGGAAGAAAAAAAAGGGGGGTTTTTTTAAAAAAACCCCAGGGGGGAGGAAAAGGGGGGAGAGAGAAAAAAGGGGGAAAAGGAAAGGAGAGGGAAAGAGGGGGAGAGAGGGAGACGAAAGGAGGAGAAAAAGGAAAAGGGGAGAGAGGGGGGGGGGGTTTTGGGGAAAAAGGGGGGGGAGAGAGAGAGAAGAAAAAAGAAAAAAAGGGTTTGGAGAAAGAGATAAGAAAAGGAGAACGGAAGGATAAAAGAAATAACGAGAGAGATAACGAGAGAGAGATAACGAGAGAGAGAAACGGGGAGAGAGAAAAAAAAGAAAAGAGAAACGAGAGATAACGAGAGAGATAACGGGGGAGAGATAAAGAGAGAGAGAAAAACGAGGAGAGAGGAAAAAACGAGAGAAAAACAAAGAGAGAGGGGTGAGGAGAGAGATAGGGGAGAAAAAAGGGGAAATAAGGGAGATAACAAGAGAGAAAAGATAACGAGAGGGGAGAGGGGGGAGAAAAAAGGGGAGATAACGAGATTAACTCAGTAGCTGTAGTAAGGGGACATATCAAGTTTAAGATCGCGGGAACGCGGGGCCCCCCACCAGCCAGATGCCTTTTTTATGCCGTCTGACACCTCTCCGACCGTGCATCGGAAACCCTTACGATAAGAAAATAGGGCCCAAGGCGACCCTTGTTTGTTTGAACTGAAAAATCTACCAAAGTACCCACCAATGAATGTGAGTAGAGAAAAGTTCACGGGTTTTGCTGAGTCACTACGCGCTTTTCCTCGGACCCAGGTTTCGTGCGCAAATGGAACGCCTGAACTCTTGGGTTCCGTGAACTGGTTCTTGAAATGTCGCAAATGGAAGAGGCCCAAAATGCATTCGTTTCTTTTACCGTTGCAGGAGCGGATGATTTATCAAAACGGAACACGTGTTTTCCACATGGTCGCGACTCGCCAAAAAATTTTTTTTACTCTCAATTTTTTCCTTCCCTATGTTTCCATGTATATCTTAAAGTTTATCTGATGTATGTGATGGTAGGTCTAGGAATATAGTCCAGTGAGGCAGGTTTTGCTCTTTAGAAGCTTTCCTTCACAAATTTAAAACCCTAAATATATTAAGTTTTCAACCAGGAATAATTTCTTGTTAAATAAAACCCAAAAGAGTTTAAAATAGGAAATTTTTTTTTTTTGCAAAAAAACCCCGGTGAATTTTCTTTATGGAAAACTTCCCCAGTTCCGAGAGAGTTTTTAGACTTACGGGTATACTAATAGATCCCCATAATTACCTTTTTAAAAATTATTTTTACCTTTGAATTTGAACTCAGGTTCATAAAAAAATTTTCCCCATCGAGAAAGGTTCGTACTAAAATTAAAAGTGAAAAATATAGACTAATTAACTCTCTTGTAGTTTTTCGGGGGGATTTTTTTAGATCGGTATAAGATACCAAAACGTTTTTAAGAAAATTTGGGGGAAAACCATGGGTCCCCACTGGGACTTTAAACGGTGGAAATTTTATTCCTGTCAAAACGCACCAGAATCTCACCTTTGGGGAAAAAAGTAGACAAAGTCCAATTTCGGTAAATTTTCATACAGTAATCGATCATTATAGTAGGTTCATTTGATCTTTCCCCCCTAAAACCCAAAAACCCCACCAATGAACATAGGGGCCATGGGAAATGAGCTGTAAGAAGGACCCCACTTCAGCGCCGTGCCTAGCCGCCTAGCAGCGCGCCCGCCGCCCCGTCGCCTCGCTATGCCGCGCTTCACCGCCACAGGGCGCCCTGCCCAGGCCCTAGCCGCTACAGCCCCCGCGTTAGCCGCCACGCCACCCCACGCCTCGACACGCCAAAATGTGAAGAAAGGGGCGGGAGCCTCGTCAGGAGGGGAAATCCTGGATCTTGCAGTTTACCCGAGAGGTGTCATGATTTCGCTAATAACCCAAGTGCTAAGAACATGAATCATCGCCGCGGGGGAAGACATCGGGACGCCACCTTAAAGAAGGGCGACACAGGGTCAGGCAGGGGCACACTCTTAGTTTTCCAAAATTTCGAAGAGTTCCCCGAGAAAAAAATGGTTCCTTTTTGGTTGCCCCTCGCCTAAGGTACCCACCCCGGGGACAAGCGTACATCGTAATAACTGATATTATATTATGAATATATATATTTATATATAAAATATTAATATAATATAGATATAATAAAATAATATATTAATAAATATAAAATTTTTAAAATAAAAAGATATTTATATAATTAGGTATATAAAATATTTGTATATATAATATATTTTATAATAGGGAAAAATATTTTTGGTAAATAGTATATATATAATGTTTTAATATAGGATATTATTATATGATAATATATATTATATATAAATAAGTATATATATTATATATTTTATATTTTATTAAAATTATAAATTTTATATATATTATATAATTTATTAAATATATTATATATATATATATATATATATATATATATAAAAATATTTATATATATATATATATATCTATATATAATATATATATATATATATAATATATATATTATATAATATATTTTATATATTATATATATATAATATATATATTATATATATATGTGTTATATATTATTATATGTATATATATATTTATTAAATATATAAAAAATAATATAAATTATATATAATTTATAATATATTTTTATATATAAAATATATATTTATAATAATTTATATATATTATATATAATATATCATATAAAATAATATATATTAAATATATAATATATATATATATATTATTAATAATATATATATATCATATATATATAATAAAAATTATATATTTAATAAAAATTAAATATATATATATATATTATTTTTATATTTCTATTATATAATTATATAATAATATTTATTTAATTTATATATCTATATAACTATTTATATTTATATATTTATATATTTTATATATAATATAAAAATTTATAATATATATTTTTTATATATATAATATTTTATATAATATATATATATTATATATATATAGTATTATATATATTTATTTATTAAAATATTATATATTGAATTATATATATATAAATATATTAATATACTGATATATATATATTTTTAAAATTTTATAATATATATATATATATTAATTATATATATAATATATGTATTATATATATATATATATATATATATATATTTTATATATATATATAATATAATATATATATATATATAAAAATATATACTGTATATATATATATATATATATATTTATATATTTATTTTTAAAAATTTATATATATATATATTAAAACGTATTTTTTATATTTTATATTATTATATAATATATATATATATGTATATATATATATATTATTATACTGATATATATATTATATATATATACGTATATAATATATTATATATAAATATTTATATATATATATATTATAAATTATATTATATATATTATATAATATATTATATATATATATATATATATATATATTGTATTTATATTATATATTGTATATATATATATATATACTGTAATATATATAATATTACATGTATATATTATATATATATACTGTATTATTATATATATTGTATTATATATATATATATATATATATATATATTTTATTTTATAAAGTTGATTTTCTAGTGGTAGTAATTTTTATTTCAGGGTAAGGACACTGTCATACTTGGGGTTTTAGCGCAACGTTCGCCAAGGCACTGGCATCATAGCTAAAAATAGTTAAAAATTTAATAATACAATGCTAAAAAAGAACATCTAAAAAAAAATGTTTTAAACATAAAGTAATCCTATATTATCTAAAATTAATAATAATAAATATAATTTGTATTACGGACCTTGGGGGTTGTATGCTGTCTGAGTTGGTAGAGGACTGAATGAACAATAGTTTCGTGGTAACATTTCGTTGTCGATCGCCCCACACAAGCCGAATGTTACCCACGAAACTATTGTTCATTCGTCCTCTACCAACTCAGACAGCATACACACCAAGGTCCGTTAAGTACAAATTATATTTTGTTATTAGTTTGTAATTTTAGATAATATAGGATTACTTTATTGTTTCTTAAGAATCTTTTTTTTTAGATGTTCGCTTTTTAGCATTGTAATATATTAAATTTTTAACTATTTTTAGCCTGATGATGCCAAGTGCCTTTGGCGAACGTTGCGCATAAACAACCCCAAGTATGACGGTGTCTTTGTCACCCTGGAAAAATCAAGATAAAATATATTTTGATTATTAGATATATATATATATATATAGATATATAATATATATATAATAATATAATATACTGTATATATATATATAAGATACGTATATATATATAATTATATATATAGATATATAAATATGTATATATATATATAAATATTTTATAAAATACATAGTAATAATATAAATTTTATATATATATGTATATTATATATTTTATATTATAAAATATATATAATTAATATATATATACTATATATATATATATATAAAAATATATAAGTATATATATATATAAAATATATATATATTATACTGTATATATATATATATATATATATATATATATATATAATAATATATACTGTATATATATATATATATATTATATGTATAATATTATATTATATAATTTATATAATATATATATATACTTATATATAAATATATACTATATAGAAAAAATAATATAATATATATATATATATATTAATATATAATATTTTA
>JACEEZ010008777.1:0-23210 GCA_016584305.1 Chionoecetes opilio | reverse complement strand
AGCATGCTGCCACCTGGTGGGAGGCAATCAGAAAGTGTTCAATAGTCTCAAGAGACGTTCCGCACCAGGGGCAGTGGGGGTCAGGGGACTAACGGAGGTTGTGCAGGTGAACGGTGAGTGTTGTGTGCCCAAATGTAAACAATATGACCGCTGAGCATGCTGCCACCTGGCGGGAGGCAGCAGAAAGTGTTCAATAGTCTCAGAGACGTTCCTGCACCAGGGGCAGTGGGGGTCAGGGGACTAACGAAGGTTGTGCAGGTGAACCGTGAGTGTCGTGTGCCCAAATGTAAACAATACGACCGCTGAGCATGCTGCCACCTGGCGGGAGGCAGCAGAAAGTGTTCAATAGTCTCAAGAGACGTTCCTGCACCAGGGGCAGTGGGTTTCAGGGGACTAACAGAGGCTGTGCAGGTGAACCGTGAGTGTTGTGTGTCCAAATATAAACAATACGACCGCTGAGCATGCTGCCACCTGGCGGGAGGCAGCAGAAAGTGTTCAAGTCTCGAGACGTTCCTGCACCAGGGGCAGTGGGTTTCAGGGGACTAACGGAGGCTGTGCAGGTGAACAGTGAGTGTTGTGGTGTCCAAATATAAACAATACGACCGCTGAGCATGCTGCCACCTGGCGGGAGGCAGCAGAAAGTGTTCAATAGGCTCAGAGTGTTCCTGCACCAGGGGCAGTGGGAGTTTGGGGACTGCCGGAGGCCGTGCAGGTGAACCGTGAGTGTCGTGTGCCCAATGTAAACAATACGACCGCTGAGCATGCTGCCACCTGGCGGGGGGCGCGGACACTGACCAGGGGTGACAGGGAGACGCTCGGACGCCGGACAACTTTGTCAATTTACAAAACAGGACCAGGCATTTCAACAAATGTCCGGGACTCTGACATATCCCTGGACCTCGGATTTGTCCGGCAAATCCGATATCCGGGAAATCGAGGTTTTTGTGTGTATATATATATATAATATATATATATATATATATATATATATATATATATATATACAGGGAAGTCCCGAAGATACGAGCAGTTAGGTTTCACCTGCATACTCGTAAGCGAAATCTCATATAGCGAAATACATAACTAATGGTAAAATATAGGTTCGGTTCCAGGACCCCATCAAAGACATGTTTTTCAAAGCTAAAATAAACTGTAGTGGTCCCAAGGTTGGGGCCGCACACTTGGCTAATTACCCTTAAAGGTCAGGCCGCACACCTGGTTAATTACCCTTCAGGTCACGCCTTGCTTGGGGTGACCTGACGGGTCAACCAAAATCCCCCTTTGTCCGGGAGTCCTTTCAAGATGTCAGCTCCATCACGCAAGGGTGTCTCCAGCAGGAAGGGAATGAAATTGAAAAGCCTGAGCCTGCAGGAAAGGGTCAAAAGGACAGAAACACGACTTTATGCGACAGAGGATATGCCGAGTGTAAGCAAAGAGATGCAGTTATAACATTAATATGCCGATACATTATTTTTTGCCGACTTTCTATTTACATGTTCATACAAGAGGTTGTGAGGGCATGATATGCTGAGTGAAAACCAAGAGATGCAGTTTAGGGGAGGCGGTAGCAGAGTGGTTAGCGTCACCGAGTGGCGTTCTCGAAGACCCGAGTTCGATCCCGAGTGAGACCCATAAATCCACTTGAAATCGTTCTGCACCGTTGAGTGGCCTAAGAACACCCACATGCTGTCCATTAACTCTACCTTCGATTGTGAGTGCATGGGAGGACACAGGGGGGTGGCATGAGCCTCTAATTACAGTGTCACTATAAGAATCCTGCCTGCGCCACCACGGGTGAGGGCCAACCATCACAGCCCTCGAGGAGACTCCAGGGCCTACCATCCCACCCCTGGAGCTCACTGCCTACACGCGCTATAGGCATAGATGTAAAAAAAAAAAAAAAAACTGTCTTTGCCTTTCAGAGTTATACAATGCAGAGTTATAAGGGTGTTACTGTAGGTAATGCCATTATTATTCAATTGCGCCATGGAAAATGGGGTTCAAAATACTCATAATGAAGAAAGCTACACGATGGTGTCGGTAAGAGTCCTAGGACTTTTGAAAGCCTACTACCAAAATAATACCAATATCTATGCTGCAAATTTTCCACAAAGTCTAGTCACACACACCAGAAAAGCAACAAAGCCATACTTACAGCAGTAAATCTAAGCTATATGTCATAGGTAGATAATATTAGAATATCAATTCGTGGGGCATCCTGCAATATATTATGATTTATGACCGATTTTGGTTACCCTGTCATTCTCTTACATTTTAACTAGTATAATTTTTCATTCACATTCATTGCACTGTGAATATTGTATTTAGGTACATGCCATAATCATTTGCTTTCCCCTACAAATCCTTTTTTTTTTTAATAACTTAATAATTTTACAAAGAAAAAAATTCCCTCAAAAAACACCAATATTTTTTTTCTTCTCAAAACCTCCTTGTAAATAGGGGGGCATCTTATGCGGAGGTGCGTCTTATGCGCCGGCAAATTACGGTACATACTGTCCGTCTGGAAAATGACGTCACGAGATTGAGATTGACACTGATTGCATCCATCCCAGATAGCCAAACAGCATTTGGGTTGGAAATCCGCTACCATCGCTCGTGCTGGCGCAAATATGTCAGCGACCACAAGCCCATTTCAGATGAAAGTACTCAACATCTGCAGCGTGTAAACCTCCGAGAGGCCCAGGCTCTCTTCTTTCATCACATTCGTCAAGTCACCTTCAAAGACCATGAAATTCGGACACTGCAAAGTCTCCTGCAGGACTGTAAGTGCATTATCTCAAATCACGGACATAACTCACCAGTAAAGTCCAGCTACTTAAAGGAAATTCTCATCAATGAATTTGGGGGAACATCAGATTTCATGAACGTATTCAAAAGAATGTGAGTGAGCTGGTATATGATACAACAGCAGCAGGTACATACATTGAGGCAGCACTATCTTCATTGGGTGTTAGCAATGATCAGTTGGTCTTTGAAGGTGACTTGACGAATGTGATGAAAGAAGAGAGCCTGGGCCTCTCGGAGGTTTACACGCTGCAGATGTTGAGTACTTTTATCTGAAAGGGGTTTTGGTCGCTGACATATTTGCGCCAGCACGAGCGATGGTAGCGGATTTCCAACCCAAATGCTGTTTGGCTATCTGGGATGGATGCAATCAGTGTCAAGTCTCAATCTCGTGACGTCATTTTCCAGACGGACAGTATGTAACTTGAATTTAGTCCGAGCATCTACTGTTGATAGAAGTATAGATTTGTATAGTGACGCCTGATAAACCAAACGTGAGGGACACATGTATGCAAAAAGTTTGGATCCCTCGTATATAACGTGAGCCCTTCCCCTCCATTGGTCCATTATAGTGAGGGTTGCCTGTACAGGAGAACCTCGTTTATCCGGCACCACGGGGGGGAGCGCATGCCGGATAACTCATTTTGCCGTTGTTTTGAGAGTTACTCTTATGGAATCGCCCAAAATCCTTTTTTTTTTTTTTTTTTTTTTTTTTTTTTCCTTTCTTCTTTTTTTTCCCATCACAAGGAACCGGCCAAGGCACAACAAAAATGGGTAACACAAAGCCCGCTTAGTTTGCCAGTCCCTATAAAGAAGACAGTAAGAGATAAAATAAAAAAGAGGGGTGAGCCAATTTAGTTCGGGAGGTGTCTTGTTACTCTTATTTTGAAAAGATGTAAGTCATAGGAAAGTGGAAAAATAGAAACAGGAAGAGAGTTCCAGAGTTTATCAGTGGAAAAAAAAAAAAAAAAAAAAAAAAAAAAAAAAAAGGGGGTCGATTAGTGCCGTTGTTTTGAATCCCGGGTTTTTTTTTAAAACGGGGTTTTCTCGGTTTTTCCAAAAAAAACCCCCACTCACTACCAAAAAACACCAAAAACCCAACAAAAAGGTCCCAAACAAAAAAATACCCCAGCTTAATACAATACATGAAATTGGTAAGGTTAACCGGGCCCAAAACCCTTTGGACAGGGGTTTACAAACCCTTAAAAAAATTTTTTTCACCCTATTGGTGGTATTTATCCCTTAATGAAAAAAACAGGGTAAAAGCTGATAACTATCTTTAATATATGATAGTTAATTTTTAAATATTTAATAAAACCCACTTTAAAAACAATGAATTACCCCAATTATTGTTTTTGCTTTTTTTAAAGGGAAAGAAAAAAATTTAATAGGGGAAAAGAGGAAATAACAATAAGTATAAAATAAAAAACGGGGAAATTTTTCCCTCCAGGGCCTCATTTAAATTCACGGTTAGGTTTTATATTTAAAAGCCAGAGTAATTCGAATTTAGAAAAACCCGAGGGTGAAAGGGGGGGATTCTAGGTTGGAAATTTTTTAAAAGCAGCTCGAGTTAAAATTGAGTTAAGTCCCCTGGGGGGGAGGTGATATTTCGCCCTTGGAAAAAGGTATTTTAGAATGTTTTTTAAAACAGAGATGTGGGGACTTTGATTTACTGGTGATTCCTTTTTTGCCCAAGGACTAATAAAGGTTTTTTTTTACTTAGAGCCCCAAAGGGTAGGATGTGTTGGGGCCCAAGGGGGCCCCAAGCGTCACAAATTAGCAAAAAGGGGGGGCAAACTACAAAAATTTATCCCGGCCAGCCGGTGAGGAAAGGAGAAAAAAGGAAAATAAAAAAAATAATGAGAGGGAAAGTTGAAGTGGGAAAAGGAATACGTAACATTATATCGGGGAAAAAGATTAAACCCATTACATGTGCGTACCCGTAAAGGGGGAAACAGTGGGGACAAAAAGGGTTACCAGAGGAAAGAAAAATAATTAGGATGACGACTTGAGCATTCGTGTGGTATCGTTAATGTGGTGACAGTGCAACCGAAGTTACTAAAGATAGTAAACAAATTTAGGATAACGACTTGAGCATTTCGCGTGCGTATGAGGGGGGAAGGGAAAGGGATTTAAAAATTAAGATAATTGTAAAATTAAAATAATTCCCCAAGTGAGACAGAAAAGAGTTAAATATTTATAATTAAAAACATATTAAAGCTTTTGCATTCGGGATCCAACCAGTACTTCCCAATTTCCAAAAACTTTTTTTTTATTTTTAAAAATTTTTTTCCCATTTAAATGGGGGTGGTGGCAGCGGGGAACCCAGGACTGTAGAGTACACCCCCAAAGGGGTTGGGGACCACATAATGGTCAAAATTTGGTTTGTAGATGGTAATTTTGAGTCAAACATTTTCCCTATCGGGAAAATTTGGGGGCCCAATGTGTTTTTGGTGACGGCTGTTATTTGACAAAATTTGTGGGATGGAAAAGGAAAAGAACAGAGGCCCTAAAAAATTTATTCCCAATTTTTAGTTTTTTTTTACTAAACCCTTTCAAAATTTCCCTCCCAAAGCAAAGGCATGTTTTGGGGCTCCCTTTGTCCACACAAGGGGCTTTTTTTGTTTCCCACTTTTCCCGGGGGGCCCAGGTTGGTTTTCAGTTTTGTTTGTTCTCGGTAGCAGACCGCGGAGAAAAAAATGCCTCCTTCGCCATTGTCCCACAAAAAAAATATCCCCCGGGTTTCGGGGTTTGCCAACCCAGGCGCAGAGTGGTTTTACCCCGGGGATTAACCTAACCCCCATGTTTGCCTGGGTTGCCCTGTGTTGAAAAATGCGTTCTCGGGATTGGAACAAATTAAAGTCAATAGGGAAAAACCAACTTGGGACTCTCCCTAGCCCCAGTTTAAAAAATGGCTGTTAGTTTCTTCATTCATTTGTGGGTGGCATATGGGGTTTTAAAAGACTGCTCTTCTGGGTAAATGTTTCCCAAAATTCCCGCCCACCAAAGTTTTCTCACCAGTGGGGGGGCCCATATGGGGGAGTTAAGATACCCCTTCCGGGAAAAAGTTTTCCCACACCCGGGACCCCCTCAAAGTTTCCCCCCTCACCGGGGGTGGGTGAAAAATGTGGGGTTTTTAAGATCCCCCCTTTCCGGGGGAAAATTTGATTTCCCAAACCCAGCACTCTTTAGTTTCTCTCACCCGTGTGGGTAAACCATGTGTTTTTTAAAGGACTGCATTTTTAAGAAAAATTTTTTCCCCAACACTCCTGACACTCAAAGTTTCTCTCCCCCCAGTGTGGGGGGGCCCAAATATGGGGCCGGTTAAAAGATTCCTCTTCTGGGTAAAAATTTTTTTCCTCCCACTCCGGGACATCAAATTTTTCTTTCCCCAAAGGTGGGGGCCCATGGGGTCTTTTAAAGGGACGCTCTTCTCGGTAAATTTTTTCCACACTCATGAAAACAAAAACCCTTTCTCTCATCATGTGGGTGACCATGGTGCTTTTAAGGGTGCTCTTCTGGTAAAATTTTTTCCCACACTCTGACACTCAAAGTTTCTCTCACCCAGTGGGGTTGACCAATGGCATTAAGAGGGTTTCTGGGTAAAGGGTTTTCCCACATACAACTCACAGTTTCTTCACCATTTGGGGGGAAACCATGGGTTTTTAAGATTTGTCTTCTCGGAAAATTTGTTTTCCCACACTCCGGGGACACTAAAAATTTTTCTCCCCCCCAAAGGGGTGGGGGGACCTGTGTTTTTAAGTTTCGCTCTTTGGGTAAATGTTTTCCCCACACTCTGACACTAAAAGTTTTCTCAACCAGTGTGGATAAAACATGGTGTGAAAATTAAGAGGGCTCTTCCTTTTTTAAATGTTTTCCACATCCTGACAACCCCAAAGTTTCCCCCTAAACCAGGGGGTTTTGGGGAAAAAAAAACCAGGTGTCTTTTAAAGGGGACGGGCTCTTCTGGGGAAAAATGTTTTCCCACAACCCTAAACCCCTAAAAATTTTTCTCCCCACCAGTGGGGGGTTTTGGGACCATGTGTTTTTTAAGATGGCCTCTTTTTGGAAAATTTTTTTCCCCACACTCCGGGGAACACTCAAAATTTTCCCTTTCACCATTTTGTGGGTGACCATGGTTTTTTAAGGGTCTTCCGGGTTAAATTTTCCACCCCCCTGCACTTAAAATTTTCTCACCCGTGTGGGTAGGATATGTCTGTTAAGACTGCTTTTGCGGGTAAATTTTTTTCCTACACTCCTAAATTTAAAAATTTCTTTTCCCCACCAGTGGGGGGGAAGCATGTGGCTCCTTTTAGCCCCCTTACGAGTAAAAACACTTTCCCACAGTGGCCCAACAACTCACCCCTGTCTTGGTATATGGGTGGGGGGATGTTTTGTTTTTAAATTTCCCAGCCTGCTGGAGCGAAATTTTTCCCACAGTCGTCCCCAAGGGTAGCCCTAAACCCCCTCCTTTCCCGGGCATACTTCTGCCGGGCACACCTGTGGTGGGAGGGCTTTCAGCTGGCCCCGGGAAAGGAACCCTGGTGGGGGCCCAATTTCGGGTTTCCCCCCGGGGAAATAAACCCAAAGCGTTCCCTAATAAAGGGGAACCCGGGGGAGGATTTCCGGCGTGGGGGGCCGACCTGGACTTTTCCCCCTGGCACTGAAAACATTGGTGGCCATTAGCAAAAAGGGCAGGCAAGTCCCTTCCCTTTTAAGGGGTGCCCCCGGTTTTCCCTTAGCAACCCTAGCCGGTTTGAAAACCAAGGGGGAAGGCCACCCAAAGGACCCTTTCACGCCACCACTCTACATGGTGGGGAGGGGAAAGGGTGAGTGGCTGGGAAACCTTCAAGCGGGGAAAATTTTTTTTTTTTTTTTACATCACAAAGGACGGGGCCAAGGGCCCAACCAAAAATTTTAGGGAATACAAGGCCCCCTTAGTTTCCAGTCCCTATAAAGAAACAGTTTGAGAATTAAAAAAAAAAGGGGTGGGCCAATTTAGTTTTGGGGGGGTGTCGTTTTTAACCCCTTTTTGAAAAGATTTAAGGGTAGGGGAAAGGGGGAAAAATAAAAACAGGGGAAAAGAGTTCCAGGGGTTTACCAGTGAAAGGGGTTGGGAAAAGGGTAAAAAATAATTTATTTAAAAAAATTTCATTAGGAAAATGGCAGAATAGGGATGAGAATGAGTAGAAAGTCTTGTGCAGGGAAGGCCGCGGGAAAAAGGGGGGGGGGGGCAGAGTTTTGGCCCAAATTCAGAAGAGCCAAATTTAGCATTGGGAAAAAAAAAGTAGAAGATAGCAAAAAAGAAGCAAATTCCGGCAGTGATTTTTAAAATTGAAGACAGTTAGTCAGAGGAGGGGAGTGGGTGAACGAAAAACTTTTTACCAAAACCCCGTTTTTTGGAACTTTTATGAGGGATTTCCTTCCCCCCAAAAATGTGAGACTAACTCCATTTCATGGGCCCGGGTAAAGGGCCCCCGTACAGAGCAAGCAAAATGCGGGGGAAAAAAAAAAGGCCCGGGAGACCCCCACAGGATACCTAAAACCCTTCCCCTTTGAAGCTGGTTTTTAACCGAGAGAGAAAAGGGAGATTTCCCAAATTTTTTTGATTTTTTGTTTAAAAAATAGCCCAGAAAATTTTTCATTGTAGAAGAAGGAAAATAGGGTTTAGTGTCCTTGAAAAAAGAGGGGAAGTTATCTGGGAGGTTCTGTTGGGGTAATAAAAAAAAGAAATAAGGTTTTTTAGGGGATTTAATTAAACAAGGTTTTTCTTTTCCCCCAAACAGAAAATATAGAAAGATCAGAAAAATTAGGCGCTTTGGTGGATCTTCCGGAATCCTTTGTTTTCCCGTTGAGTTGGGTCTAATAAAAAAGAAATTGAAAAAAATTTCAAAGGGGGAATCATCAGCGTTTTGGAGGGGGAAGGGCTTTTGGGTTTTTGGGCTTAGAAGACATTAAGAATAATAGAAAAAGAGGGGTGATAGGCAGAAAACCCCGGGGGAAAAACCACATTTTATAGATTTTGGAGAAGAAAAAAGTCCCCCCCTTCAAATAGGTGCAATAGAACGGTTTGGAAAAAGGGAAAATTAAGATGAAGGACAGAGAGAAGGATTTTGAAACCGGAAATGAGGGTAGTTTTGGAAAAATTTTAAAGGGTTTTTGCCAGGGCTATCAAAAGCTTTTGATATGTCAAGGGCAACAGCAAAAATTTTTACCCCAAACCCCCAAAGGAGGAGACCAAGATTTGTTAGGGAAAACTTAAGGGAAAATCGCCAGTAGATCGCCCCTTTACGGAAACCCTTTCTGCCCATTTAGTAGAAGATTGTGAGCAAAATAGATGCTAAGAATCTTCCTTTTTAAGTATAGATTCAAAAGCTTTAGAAAGGCAGGAAGGCAAAGCTATAAAGGGCAGTAGTTTTTAAGGATTAAAAACCGGGCACCCTTCTTAGGAAAAGGTTGGATGAAAACAAATTCCAAATTCCCGAAGGGAAAAGGGGGGAAAATAGATAGACAACGCCCGGGAAAAAATTTTACCAGGCCCCGGGTTTAACCGGTAGCAAAAGGTAGGGTGCAAGCAAAGAAGCACAGGTTTTTAGAAAAAATTTGGAGGGACTCCGTCAGGACCGTAAGCCTTTGAGGGTTAGGCTTGAAAAGGTCAAAGAAAACATCATTATTAAGGGTTTAATGGGCAAGGGGATAATAGTCAGAGGGTGGGCGGGAAAAAGGGGAACCCAAACCCCCTTTATCATCCGAGTGGGGAAATTTTTAGCAAAGGTTTGAGCGAAGAGCCTTTAGCCCTTTTTAAATAGATGAGGGGCAGCTGGGGCCATTTGGGGAGATGTTATTAGCTGATGGGCCCGAAGTCCGAGAGGGGAATTTTATTCCAAAAAAGATTGGGCATTTTTATGAAAAAGGAATTTTTTGGGAAGTTGAAGTAAAATTTGGGATGGGGTTTTTAGTGAGCTAAGCCTTGCCAATCAGGGGACAAAAATCCCCCAAAAAAAATTGGGGTTTTACAGTTTTCCCCGGGTCTCTCTCCCCTTCTCTCTAAATAAATAAAAATATATATATATATTATATAAATTAAAAATATAAAATATATATTATATATAAATTAACGTGAAAAAGGAAAAAATTTTATGAAATTATAAATATTCTTTTTTTCAATTGAAACTTTTCTTAGGTATTGTATATTTTCAGTGCCATAGAAAAAAGTAGAAATGGGTGTGACAATCTGGCAAAGGAAGCCCCGTTTTGGGAAACTGACGTTTCTTTGGGCCCCCTGGGGCCAAAATTTAGCCCGGGGGTTAGGTTTGGTAGGGATTTTTTTTTGGGCCGGGTTTTTTCAAATATTTACGCCGTGTTCACCCGAACGTCGTAAAATATTTCGGGCCAAACAGTGTTTCCTTTGTAAGACTTGGAAAAACTATAATAATATGCTTGAAAAACTGTATTTGTTAATTTTTAAGAAGGACAATGGCTAACTGGTTTAAAGCTGTACGGGGGTTGTGTTGGTCCCCTGGGCAAACCCCCTGGGAAGTTAAACACTCATTTCCCTTTGGGGGAAACCCCCGTGTCACCGACTCCTGTTATTTTGGCATAAAAAGGGGTATTTACAAGTAAAGTTTCCTACAAAATAAGATATATGTGATCAACGATAGTTGTTTGTGAAGTGATGTAGAAACCCAAAAGACAATTTAGTGAAAAAAAAAAAGTGAAAATTTGGGTATTTAAGCATAGTTTCTCCCGGCCCTCCCGGGCATCCCGGGCCCGGAAAATTTAGTGTTTGCCCCTACCCCTCCCCCTTCCCCCCAAACAAGTTTTGGGGGGCCTGGGAATGCGTGGTTTTCGGGTGGGGGAAAAAATTATGCGTCGGAAAAAAACGTAATTTAAAAAAGTTTTGTTGGGGGGTAAAAATAAAAACTAGATCTAGGGGAATTTTCCTTTTTATCAGAGAAATTTGCCAAAAAACCCAAAATTTAAATTAAAACTAGCCGGGGGGGGGTTGACCCCAACGAAACCTAACCCAAAAACTAACCCAACCAAAACCACCAAGCTAAACCCCAAACCCCCTCTAAACCCCAACCCACCCAAAATAAAACCTACCCGGGCCAAAAAAAAATCTAAAACCCAAACCCAAACTGAGCCTGAAAAATGGACGAAAGTGAGAGGGCTCTCAAGTTTCTGATTGAATTCGGAAACCCCATGCGTAGCTGGCAAGAAAGTGAAGTCCCGGTCTCTGCCAAAACCAGCAAGGCCACGTGCCTGGCTGTGTACACCTCCTCACGAGGACTGGTGGGCCTGGCCAGGTACCTGCTCCACAGTCATAATGCTATCCTGGATTATGTGTTGTTGGGTAAGGTCCAGTCACACAGGATCCAGTCTCACTTTGGCCACTTGAGAAAGCTGGCAGGCAGTAATTACTGGTATGAAAATGAACTGACATTTCTGTGTTGTGATGCTAGATCACATGTTGAATAAAATATACTATATACTGCAAGTATGTTAGATGCATTTTGTTTTTGTGTTGATTGGTATGAGTAAACGCTTTGGCGGATTCATATAACACTTCTAGACATTGAAGTATAGACTGTTTAGCTTTATCCCCATTAGTTTCATCGATTTCTGTCAATTATGAGCCGAGATGACTAGGATAGAACGCAAAGGGCCGTTTTCCGGTTATGGGGCCATTCCCTGCAAACGGTGAATTTTAAGTGTCACATCCAGTTTCTACTGTTATATATGACAGTGCATAAGTAAAAAATATACAGGAGTAAATAATTTTCATTAAATCAATACATACACAAAGAAAACAGAGAGAGAGAGAGAGAAAGAGCGTGTATTTACCTAGTCCCTTCATTTGAGAAAATTGGCTCTCCTCCTCCCGTACAGCGCGGAACGGTTGGTAGGCCTGCTAGACAGTCCCATCACTCCACCTCCTTCACTAAACATGTTTATATCTCCACATAGCTCACCTATTACACAAGATAGGAACATGTGGGTTACATCATTGGATTAAGCAGTCATTGTACATCTATTACACACTTTTCAAAACTTGATAGGATTAAACACTAAGAAGGCTAATTATGAAGAGTATAAGTCAGAGAATAAAATGGTAAGGTTTATAACACTTTTACTTATAATGGATATTTACAACAATTGTGAAATCAGGTGTAGAATTAAACCTGTGTTCTCGTGCATAAACTTCTCCTGCTTACGATGGTACTTCCAGTGTTTACATAAAAAGCAATATAGAAGAGATAAGGAAGCATATGTTTGACTATGTTTCATCAAGGACTGGTTAGGTTGGAAGGCTGTTAAGGCTGTTAGGACTGGAAGGCTGTTAGGTTAGCTAGCCAGGGAAACTAGGTCTACGGGGGAAAAATGGGAGGCATAGGGCTTCAAGATATAAGGGAAGACCCAGTGTTAGAAAAATGGAACCAAGGGAAGGGTGTAGAAACTCTATGCGATTTGGATGCATTAATGTCAGGGGTTGGGGGGTAGGCAAATTAGAGGACATTTCCGGGGAATTAAGTGAATGGGGTTTTGATGTAGTAGGCGTCACGGAATCCCACCTTAGGGAGAGGATAAATGTAAGAACAGAGGGGTATCACCTTAAAAATAAGGGTAGAAGCAAGAATCCTAGAAAAGGGGGCGGGGTGGGTGTTATTGTCAGGCAGGATGCAGGTATAGATGTTGAGGAGCTAGATGTAGGAACCTGTGAGGCAAGCGAGATATTTTTGCTGCTAGATTAGAGTACAAAGAAGAGGAGAAAAAGGGGACGATCATCTTAGTAGTCTGCTATATGACAGTTGAAGGAGAGGGGCTAGTATAGAAAATGAAAGGAAATATAACAAGATTAGTAGATTACTAGCAGAACACAGACAGGAACAGATAATAGTTATGGGGGACATGAATGGACACATAGGTATACTAGGGAGGAGGTAAATGGGAATGGGATACTACTCTTAAATTTTGTTGAGGCCAACGAGTTAGAAATCCTAAATACGACAATGGGCAGAGGGTAGAGTAACATGGGCAAGAGAGGGAGGGAATCAGCTATAGATTATGTGCTAGTAAATGAAAATGCCAGGAAGATGGTGAAGGATATGTGGATAGATGAGGAGGTTCTGGTAGATATAAATAGTGACCACAACATGATAGTCTTAAATTATACAAGTAAAACAAAGGGAGAATGAAAAGGAGAAAAATGCACAACAAAGATGGGACATTAGACAGGCAAATTGGGAAAATTTTAGGAGGACTTGAAACAGGTAGTTTGGAAGGAGGAAAGGGGGGTGGATGAAATGAACCAGAGTCTGTGGAGACAATAGATGGAATAGCTAGGAAGAGGATAGTAAAGTGAAGCAAAGGAGCCGGGGAAAAAAGTGCAATAGGTGGTGGAATAGTGAGATTAAGAGGGCGAGGAAGGAAAGAAAGGAGCAGAACAGGGCACGAAAGAGACTCGAAAAGGAAGTAGATGGAGATAGAGGAAGGTTAGAATATGAGGAGGCATGGGATAGGTATAAGAAAAACAGAGAGAAGTAAAAGCGCTTATTAGGAAGGCTAGGGCAAACATGGAGAGGGAAATTGTAGAGGAACTAAGGGAGAAGGGTGAGGAAGGGGGTAGGGATTGGTATACTTTTCTTAGAGGAGAGGAAGACAGGGAGCAACCGTGCGTAGATGAATTTTAGGTGGGAGACGAAGTGGTGAAAGGACCTGAGAGTATTAAGAGGGAGATCAAGAAGTTTTGGGAGGAGGTGGGGGCATGACTGAGCAGGTAGAATTAGGTGAAGTAAATATAGGAAGTAAAAGGAAGATAGATGAGGGAATGGATGA
Source organism: Chionoecetes opilio (assembly GCA_016584305.1). Classification (NCBI taxonomy): domain Eukaryota; kingdom Metazoa; phylum Arthropoda; class Malacostraca; order Decapoda; family Majidae; genus Chionoecetes; species Chionoecetes opilio. The sequence continues at coordinate 9,566 of JACEEZ010008777.1, read as the reverse complement.
ACATTCAGTAAGGAAGAAATAAGAGTTACTTAAAAAAGCTGAAAATAGGAAAGCAGCAGGCAGGGATGGTATACCAAACGAATTGTATAAAGAAGGGGGTGAGGTATGGTGGATGGGTTATATAGGCTTTTTAGGCAGATTTGGCAGGATAAGAGAGTCCCAAGGAAATGGAATGAGGTAGGGTTACTCTATTACACAAGGGAGGTCACAAAAGTAGAAAGCTCTTGAAAAATTATCGACCATAGCAGTAATGGATACGGTGGGAAAGATATTCAGTGGGTTACTAATGGTAGGATTAGTGAATGTTGTGAGAGAAATAGAGTATGGGGGAGGAACAGAATGGCTTTCGCAGGGATAGGAGAGGTGAGGACAACATGTTCGTAGTTAGTTCAGTGATAGAAAAAATGAATAGGATGGGTGGGAAGACATACCTTGCATTCCTTGACATTGAAAAGGCTTATGATAGGGTCAATAGGGGTTTGCTTTGTAGACTACTGTCTAGAATTGGGATTAGTGACAGAATATCAGCATAATAGATAGTATGTATGAGGACACATGGGCAGTGTACAGCTTGGGACATAGAGACAGAGTGGGTAGGTAGTCGAAGAGGGTTAGGCAGGGCTGCGTGTTATCACCGTTACTTTTTGGCTTATATACAGAGGAATTAGCAATTAGGTTGAGAAATTCGGGCTATGGGATTAAGGTTGGGGAGGAAAAGTTGAGCAGTTTACTATATGCTGACGACATAGTTGTCATGAGTGAGGACAGTGGAGAACTTCAGGAGATGCTACATATAGTCGCACAGTATGGGAGGATTTTGGGATGAAATTTAACAGTGAGAAAAGTCAGGTCCTGGTATAAATGGAGAGGCAGCAGATGAGGGTAGGAGTTGGGAAATTGGAGACCTGAGGATAGGGGCGCACCGAGTCATATAAATACCTAGGTATCACGGTAGATGGAAGGGAGCAGATAGGACGAAACAGGATAAATAGGAAAGCAAATCAGTGGGTGGGAAGGCTTGGTAGTGTAGCAAGATGTAGGCAACAGTATGAGGTAGTAAGAGGGTTGTGGAAAGGCATGGCAGTACCGAGCTCATGTATGGGGCAGAGTGTATGAGGTGGACGGTAGGAGAGTTGGACAAGTTAGAGGTAGTACAGAACAGGGTAGGTAGACTTGCACTAGAGGCAAACAGGTATGTAGCAGTGGAGGCGATCAGGGGAGAGGCAGGGTGGAGTACCTTTGCGGAGAGAATAGGAAAGTCAGTGCTTAATTACAAAATCAGGCTTAGAAAAATGGATGAAAACAGGTGGGCTCGAAAAGTTTATGAGTGGATAGGACAGAGTAGTAAATGGGATAGATCAAGCAGACGGTGGGAGAGGAAGTGTGGGTTACAGGGTTTCACAGATAGGATACACCAGTCTAGTGAGGGGGAGTTAAAGCGAAAGGTGAATGACCAAGTTCAGAGGCAGGGCAGGAGATGTGGAGACAGAGGATGGAGGGTAAGAGTTTCTCTGAATTGGTACAAGGGGAAGACCACACCAAAGTGTGAGGTCTTTTATGATGGTAGCTTGGGAGTGTTTATTATTTAAGCAAGGACAAAATCTCTGGAGGTCAATAGTAGAACATATAGATGGGCAAACGAAGGAAGCAAGATATGTCAAATGTGTATGGGTAGACTAGATGAAACTGTAGATCACCTGGTATTAATGTGTCCAAGGTATGATGAGGAAAGAGAGCGGCTTATAGCAATAGTGGCACGGGAGGTAGGCGTGGATCAGTGGGATAGAGTGGCAGAGGGGAACATAGATGGGATAATGGAATTTCTTTTAGGTTTGAGTAGGTACAGGACACCAATAGAAGAATCATTGAAGGGGTTAAAGTATTTCTAGAAAAGGCTTGGGTAAAAAGAGCAGAGAGTTAGGCCTAATCCTACAAGCCTCAGGGAGCCAGCCGGAAATAGGCTTTGAACTGCGACTGAAAACCGTGGTTTAGCTCCCCACCTAGAAAGAAAGAAAGAAAGAAAGGTGTGTGGGAGGCAGGGAGGGAAGCAGGGGGTGGGTCCTCCCTCCTTCCCTGCCTGCCTCCCGCACACCCCGTCATCAAGGACTGGTGTGTGGGAGGCAGGGAGGGAAGCAGGGGGTGTGTCCTCCCTCCTTCCCTGCCTACCTCCCGCACACCCCGTCATCAAGGACTGGTGTGTGGGAAGCAGGGGTGTGTCCTCCCTCCTTCCCTGCCTGCCTCCCGCCACCCCGTCATCAAGGATGGTGGGAGGCAGGAGGGAAGCAGGGGGGTGTCCTCCCTCCTTCCCCCTGCCTCCGCACACCCCCGTCATAAAAGATGCACCTAGTCAAACATATCCTTCCTTTTCTCTTATAATCACTTTTATGTAAAAACGAAAGTACCATCGAAATTCACAATTTAAATTGTACGGAACACCTCCTTTAAACCTCCACTTGATTCATAAGGGCTGTAAATATCCATTAAAAAAATAAAAAGTGTTTAAAAAAACCCTTGCCATTTTATTCTCCCACACACTCTCCGTAATTAGCCTACTTAGTTTTTTACCGTACTAACTTCTGAAAAGTGATGTACAATGTAAAAATGTACAATGACTGCTTAATCCAATCATGAAAACCAAGGATGTTATTTATTACTTATATATTTCGTTTTCTATCAATGAATTAGCACCATGTATAATTAGCGTTAACTAAATAAATAACCTCATTAATCGGAACATTACCCGATTGATGATTTTATTTATTTAGTTACGTTATTTAATGCATAGTGGTAATTCATTTATCAGAAAACGAAATACTCTATGGAAAGCTAATAAAATTGTGCTTCTATTGATACCCTTCATGATAAAAGTTGACTCGCAAAGTTTTAATAGCGAAGAGTTTTAAATGAATATTAATGTCATGTATATTTTCTCAGTCTCGTAAAGGGCATTTCTTTAGCGTGTTTTAAATGTTTTTTATTTGATAATATTATAGAAAATTTACGAAGATTACAGTATATCATATATACTGATAAAACCCGTCTATTGGGCCGTATATTATATATATAATTTTAAAATATATATATATATATATATTATATATTATATATATATATATATTATTATTTTTATCCGAGCGGCCCTCCGATTTCAGGCCCTTGTGCACAGGCCGATATTCCGTGCGCAGTCCAGATTTACAGTGGTCTATGTCAGTACATAACACTACTAGCGATCTTAGTGTACGTCGTCACTCGGGGGATATTTTTGTAATTTTTTCATTTATGACCATAATATGACACAATAGACACAAATGACACACTCTCCCGATGCCCCTTCTAACTTTCCCGAAATCATGGATGTAGAAATGTAAGTGTTAACGCCACCAGACGTCTGTAAATTGAAAAAAAGTTGTCCTGGCGACTTTAGTGTTATCTACGGCAGCGAGAAAGAACTAGAATTTTACCAGGTTACGTTAGCTAGTTTTGGGAATTTTTTTTTTTTTTTTCCTCTCTCCCCCACTTTATAATTACGTTTTAGGGTAAATTTTTACACTAGGACCGAAATTCCCTACACAATTGGGACTATGGTTTCTGTTTACGGTTTACCTTAATGGATTCTAAGAAACATTCTCTCTATGAACTTCCGTCGCAAATCACTCCTTTCGGAGATATAATATGTTATTAATAGGAAGGAGTGTAAAGGAGATATGAAAATTAAACTAACCTAACCACCCCCCTTTTGACTCGCTAACCTAACCTAATCCCACGCTTTAACCTCCTAACTAAAGCCAAATCTGCATTAAAAAAAAGTGTCCGCGGCAAGGGAAGAGCAGAGGCGATGCAGGTCACAAGAGGAAGAAGAGTGAGGCACACGTAAATATTTATCTCGCCTCCCTATGAACTACATACATATCCATATCTCCAAAAGTAATGATTTTGCGACGGAAGCTCAGAGAATGTTTCCTAGAATCGGTAAATCTTAGGAACAAAGGCTCCACCCCCTATCTTCTTCTTCTAGCCAACAAGCTTGGGGACATGGTGGGAAATCGGAGTTTTTAGGTGGGGGAGCACACACATAAGGGAAATATGGCCCCCACAAAAGAAATCCCTAAACTAGGGAAATTTCCCTAGTTCATAGACTTTATCGGGGCCATATTTCCCTTACGTGTGTGCTCCCCCACCCAAAAACCCCGGTTTACACCACGTCCCCAAGCTTGTTGGCTATAACAAGATAGGTGGTTGAGCCTTTATTCTAAAGATGACAAAACTACAGACCTAACCTAGCACCCCCCCTCGACCCCCGTGCTGTGCACTAAACCTAACCTAACCTAACAACCTAACGGGATCCAAAGGTTCTCAAGAACCTGAAATTTAATATCGACCATGTAGGCAAAGTAAGGATCGGCACTCGTTAAAATCTACACAGATGTGTTAAGGCAGTAAGTATAATACGTAGAGCCAACATTTGGGTCAGCTTAGCGTGGAGCCCTTGTTCTTAAAATTTTCCCTAGAATCTTATAAGGTAAACAGAAACCACATCCCAATTGTGTAGGGAATTTCGGCCCTAGTGTAAAAATATACGCGTTTTAGAGGTATCTGAAGGGATCTGTGAAGGTCTGGAGGAAAAGGCCCACTAATAAAAGGGGGGGGGGAAAAGGGCCCGTAGGGGAAATTTTGGGGGAAAAAATCCCGGAAAGGGGGTGTTTTCTATGATGCCCATCACAGGGGGTGGGCCCCCCCCCCCCCCCCCCCTGTCCCCTTTCCCGGAAGGGGACGGTTTTAGGCGGGGGGGGAAAGGGGGTCCCAAAACGGTTTTTTTGGGGGAGGGCTGGGCCAAACAGGGGGCGGTCCCAAGGGGAAAGGGGGTTGGGCCCCCCCTTCAGGGCGAGGGGTTTTTCAGTGTTTGTCCTAAAAAACCCGGTGGCAAGGGGGGGGCGGGAAATGGGGAGGGGTGGGGCGGTGGGGGGGGGGACAGTGCCCGGGATCGGGCCCGCCCGGGGGAAGGGCCCGGGGAGCCCAAAAGGGGGTTTTTTTTGGCCTTGGTCTTTTGGGGTTTTGGGGGCCCCTGCAGGGGGGTGGGGAAAATTTTTTTTCCCCCCCCATTGTTTCCCACCGAGCCCCCCCGGGGGTTAAAGGGGAAAAATTGGGGGAACCCCCCCCCCTTCCCCCCAAAAAGCCAGTGGGGCCCCCTGGGCCAAAATTTTAACCACAATTTGGTGGGAAAAAGGGGTTTGGGCAAACCCCTTTAAAAGGAAAAAAAAAAAGGGGGTTATTCCCAAATTTCCCCCTTTAAAACCCCAAAAAAATATAAATTTTTGAAACCCCCCTTTTTTTTCTATTTGTATATTGTTTTAGGGGGGCCTTTATTTTGTTAAAAAAAAAAATGCTTTTAAACCCAAAAAAACCAAAATAAAAATTATAGTTTGGGGGGAGGCGGGTAAAATTTTTTACCCCTATGATATTTTTAAAAAGTCAATAAACGTTGTTTGGGGAAAAAATTTTTAAAATAGGGGGAGTCCCTATTTTTTTCCCCCAAATTTTTTGGTGTTTTTAAACAGAATTTTGGAAAAGGGCCCCCAAGGTTTCAATGAAGGGCGAAAAGCTTTAAGTAGGGAAAATTTTTTTTATTCAAAATTCCCCCGGGGCCCCCCAATTTAAAACCCCCCCCAACCCAAAATCCCCCGGGCCGGGGGCCGGGGGGCCCCCCCCCCCAACAATTATAAAACCTAAAATTGGGGCCGGGAAAAAAAAACAAACCCATTCGGCAAATTTTTTATTCTTTGTTTTTTTCCCGGGGATTGCTTATTGTGATTTTTGACAAGCGTTTGCCAGACGCAGCAGTACTGTCTTAGAAAAACAGTGTGAACATCACCCCAAATTTTACATGCCACAATATACATGTAAAAATATATTAAGCTTTGCTACTCGAGGCGAGTAATTTGCATTAAATTGCTATTATAGAACGTTCCATCGTAATGAATGTCATCCATATAATTAGTAGAACAACAGAAGAACTATATTTTTTGGTATTCAGATGCGGTGCATCAATGTTTATCGCGAAATTAATTTATGAAAAAATATTAGTCGCGGAGCCAAAACACAGTAGACCAACCTTTGAGTTAAAACTGCCAGCGACCACTGGCATTTCTCGAGTTTCAGTTCTCTCTAATTATCGTAATTTAGGTTCCCTTAGAGCTAGTGCACTAAGCTATTAGGATAGGAAAGATCGCCACCCAGGGCAAACCCTGGGTATACTGGCAACCTAATCCCACATCTGCTTATAAGAAACCAGGCTACACTCAGATCTGAAAGAAAAAGAAACACACAGTCTGGCAACGCCGTGCCAAGCCTGCTAAGGCCAGGGCAGTGTAACGCGAGAAAATTACATTAATAGGGAAGAGATGAAATAACACATAAGTATCAATAAGCTAACGAGGAATTTTCCTCCACGCCTCATTCTGAAATCACTGGTTAGGTTATAGTTGAAGCCAGAGTAGTAAATTCGGAACACGTAGCACGAAACGAGGTGAGAACGGGGATTCAGGTTAGGATAATTTAGAAGCAGCTCGACGTTCATTGAGTTAAAGCGCCTGTGGGGAGGGTGATATTCTCGCCTTGGTAAAGGTTATGTTATGAAACATGTTTGTAACTAGAGATGTAGACATGTGACTTACTGGTGAGATTTCTTTGTTGACCAGGACTAATGTAAGTGATTACTTAGGGTCCCAAGGTCGGATGCTGTTGCAGACCATGGGGGCCAAGCGCTCACAAATTTAGCAGAGGGAGGCAACTACTAACATTTCATCACAGCATCAGCGCGTGTGAGGACAAGGAGAAAGAAGAAATAGACAGAAATAAGTTGAGAGGGAAAGCGTTATAGAAGTGGGATAGACTACGGTGATACATATATCAGGATAACGACTGAGCATAACATGTGGTATTGTTAAAGGGTAACAGTGCGACTGAAGTTACCAGAGATAGTAGGACTATAGCGTATTTTCGCGACTGGCTTGGCCCGGTTTGGTCTGGGCTAGTCCCTGGGTGGTCCACTGTTTTTTGCGAGGTCAGTCTAGAATGGGTAGCCCCCAGTCCAGTCCGTCCGACCCACATAGCAGGCACCTTGACCAGTGTGGGGTAGATACTGGCGCAATAGCAGCAACTATCAGTGCATGCGAGAAGGCGACCAGGATGCGTTCTCGTGTGCCCTGATAAGACATGAAACACCATGATGGCCGACCATACGCTAAAGTATCACAGGCTGGGTAGTTGTAAAGTCTCAGAACAGGTTAACAAGGCTGGACCGACAAAAAAGGATATTGACACAGATGGTCGCCTAGGCCGCCCCCACAGTTCAGGTACTTTCTTTCTTTCCTAAGTTACCGCCCACCTCGATTCCCCAGCCAATACAGGAATATGACGAATGGGGACGGGGCCAGTCTCGATTGCGTATTTTATTCGCGACCATCAGGTCACCTGAGACCCGGTATGGACTGGAATGAACCAGGGCGGTGACGTCACGAAAAATGCGCTATATATTAGGATGACGACGTTGGAGCAATTACGCTTATGCGTATGACGTTTAAAGTTTACAGTATGCGACTGAAGTTACAGAGGTAGTAACACTACTATTAGGATGACAACTTGAGCATTAGTACGTGCGATATTCGCTGAGGGAGGAAGGAAGACTTATATATTAAGATAACTTGTGAGTATAATAATGTACTACAACGTGGAGACAGTAATAGTAAAGATATTATACTTAGAAATATATTAAAGCGTTTACAGTTATATGATCAACATTACTTACATATTTCCGAAAAATCTTTTATTTTTATTCATTATATATTTTTCCCCCACTTAATGTAGGGTGGTGGCAGCGGAGGAACCATGGACTGTAGAGTACGACTCCCAATGGTGGGCACTATCTACCACATAATGGTGAACAGCGGCACAGCGGATCCATTCGATGGTTCCGCTTACCCACGAGACAATTAACTCCTTGTTAGTTAATTATTTTTGCCAAGTGCCAGTACACAGTGGTCATATCATGCTAGAGTATTATAGTAGGAATAGCCAAGATCCTCAGGACTGTGGAGGTGGATGCGCCTAACGTAACAGTAGAAGTTACAGAGCGCCGGGATGCAAGGCTAGAACCTTCCCTTGTAGATGCAGACTCAACGGAGTATTACAGGAAAAGGAATTTGAGTTAGTCATCTATGGTTAGGCAGTAATGATATTAAAGCTTAGCACTAGTAAGGTGAGAAGCTAATAGTGGATAAATATTAGGAAAGTAGTAGAAAACATTGCAGACAACGTGCGATGTGTGATTGATAAGATGTGTGTGATAGAACATAGGATCATAACAGACCATACGCTACCGTAGATTAACAGTGAAGTCGCACAGGCGTGTCAAAGATTCGAATATAGCACACACTACTGGATTTTTTATGTGCCACTGAAGATGTTACACAGTAGTTGTATATTATACATGATTGTATATCTACCTGTTTCAGTTTGTTTATGCTTTGTATCGCAAAATATAACTGTGACGATTTTGTTTCTCACGTTTTTCTTCTTTTGAATCTCGCGCGATGGCAGACAGTAAACAATAAGCTTTACTGGTGCGACAGGACGCATAGACTTGCCAGGATCTTTCAACTGATAGAATTATTTTCCACGTTTAGGCAGAGGAATTTTTATATATCCAAGCCTCATTCCGCAGCTCAATATATATAGGGGGGGGGGCGGGGGGGTGCAGACTCCTGTTTTCACTTTACCTGATAATTGCCCCTCGAATTCCCCAGAGTGGCGATCTATAACTGTTGGTGTTAAAATACTACGCTGGCGACACTTATGTAGTAGGTATAGTGATGGTCGCCAACTGCGCGTTTTGACTTTTTGTCATTCTTGTCATTTATAGCCCTAATATGACACAGAATAAGACACCAAAGACACAGACTTTCCAGATAGCCGCTTCTAACTTTCCTGACAATCAGGGATGTAGAAATGTAACAGTATTAACGTAGCCACCACACACGTCTGTTAAAATAAGCAAAGAAACGTTAGAATGGCGACTCGACTTGTTATCTCGCTAGGAGGTAGAACAAGAAAATTATGATAAAATAAGCAGGGCCAATAAACAATAAATTAAATAAAGAACTGAACGCAGTATAGGAAATAAGCTTTAACGCACCACAACCCTATGCACACGGGTCTTCGCGTTAATATGACGGGAGTGCATTCGGTAGAAGAGCAGGGTGTTTTATATATGAGAAGCTAGTAAATGTATAGTGGACACAACTAATCAGGCAAATGGGCGGCAGTGCATGGCATTAGGAGGGCCGGGGTCACCCACCTTATAATTAGGACATAAAAATGCGTAAATAAGTGTGAGGCTGGTTAAGAAGACGCCCCCCCAGACAAGTCAGCAACTTCAGAGGGGCTGTCGTGAGTTAATAAGCCACCGTGGAGAAAGCCCAACACTAGTTAAAAAAAGCAGGGAAAGATAATATTTTTTTTTGTTTTATTTACAGTAGGGTAAATTTTTTTTTAAATGGCGAGGATTTAAT
>JACEEZ010008776.1:5000-12767 GCA_016584305.1 Chionoecetes opilio | reverse complement strand
TGGTCTGGTAAGTCCGATAGGGAAGGCCACTGGCAGCGGCAAGATGTCGTTGTGCAAATCGACAATGACGGTAAACTCATCACGAGGACCATCACGGTCATGGAACACAAGTCGTGCAAGTGTAAGTAAACACTGGTGCTGATGTTGACTGTTACGAATGTCACCTCGTTAATGATTTCGAACAGTGTTACATTTTTACGCCGTCAGCTGATTCCCTTTTCAGGCCTTATTTCAGGGGGGTTATGGCCCCTTCTATATTATTTCAGGGGGTTTATGGCCCTTTCTATATTATTTCAGGGGGGTTATGGCCCCTTCTATATTATTTCAGGGGGGTTATGGCCCCTTCTATATTATTTCAGGGGGTTATGGCCCCTTCTATATTATTTCAGGGGGGGTTATGACCCCTTCTATATTATTTCAGGGGGGGTTATGGCCCCTTCTATATTATTTCAGGGGGTTTATGGCCCCTTCTATATTATTTCAGGGGGGTTATGGCCCCTTCTATATTATTCAGGGGGTTATGGCCCCTTCTATATTATTTCAGGGGGTTTATGGCCCCTTCTATATTATTCGGGGGGTTTATGGCCCCTTCTATATTATTTCAGGGGGGTTTATGGCCCCTTCTATATTATTTCAGGGGGTTTATGGCCCCTTCTATATTATTTTAGGGGGGTTTATGGCCCCTTCTGTATTATTTCAGGGGGGTTATGGCCCCTTCTATATTATTTCAGGGGGGGTTATGGCCCCTTCTATATTATTTCAGGGGGTTTATGGCCCCTTCTATATTATTTCAGGGGGGTTTATGGCCCCTTTTATATTATTTCAGGGGTTTATGGCCCCTTCTATATTATTTCAGGGGGGTTATGGCCCCTTCTATATTATTTCAGGAGGGTTATGGCCCCTTCTATATTATTTCAGGGGGGTTATGGCCCCTTCTATATTATTTCAGGGGGGTTATGGCCCCTTCTATATTATTTCAGGGGGGTTATGGCCCCTTCTATATTATTTCTACTACTTCTACTATCGCTGTTTCATTCATAATGGATTATGAAACTATTTCTGATGATGTTCATGACTCAGGTCTTACACGGTCTTACAACCTCAGGTCTTACACAGGTCTTACACAGGCCTACACGGTCTTACAACCTCAAAAGTTCAAGATGAGCCAAACACGTATTTTTAGAAGAAGCCTAAAATGTGCCAAAACTAATTACAAGTCAGTTAGATCAACCAGTAGAAAAGATTATGCTTGCTGTGAAATTTGTAACCTGGACTTAACATGTGGAAAATCAGAAATTACTATATAGGCAATCACGATCTTAGACACAAACAGCTTAGTCTGCAAATTTCAAAGACAAAGTCAGTTGCAGCTTTTGATATTACAAATTACCCAATTAAAAAATATGCACGCAATTTTTTTGAACTTCGGGTGTGCTTTTCTATGAGAGCATAGGTTGCCCATTTCATTATGTGAACCCTTACTAGAGATCCCTAAGCCATGTTTCCTGATGTGATGTCCTTAAAGAGGTAACGTTAGAGAAGCAAAGAGCCTCAAGCATATTTAGACAAGTGTTTGGAAAGCATTTTGGTACTATTTGTGGACTATGAAATTTTACGTGAAAGGCTTTTTCTGTTTTGAGAGAGGGAAGATTGGAAACTCTTGTAGATTTGATAGAGATTAATGATAGTTCAGCTATAAGAATGTTCAGTGCCATGAAAGAATGTTCACATCAAAAGACATTCCTGTTGATAATATTGTTGGGTTTTGTTCTGACACTGCCAATGTGATGATGGAAGCCATTAACCATGCAGTAGCTACATTATTAAAAGATTGTTTGCCTCATGTCATGATTGTTAAATGTTCAGGCTATATTATTCATCAATGTGCATCAAATGCCTCAAAGTTCTTAAATATGTTGAAAGTTTTATGCCGTAACTTTTGCACACTTTAGTAATAGCTTCAAGAGGCAATAGGCATTCCAAGAGCTTCAAAAATTCGTTGAGATTGGACATCATAAAATCCTGGCTCCAGGCCAAGCCAGATGGCTGTCTCTACAGGCATGTTAGAACAGTGGGATGTATTGGAGTTGTATCAAGTATAGGCGTCCAGCCTCTGGGCCTTTGCTTTTGGCTCAGTTCTTGCGGCTGGAACTTGGCAGCGAGCCACGTTCCAGCCAATTAACTCAATACGCTAATTACTCGATTATTCTCTTCTCTTCTCTCGCTGACTCTCTCGCTCTTCTCCATTCTCTCCTCTCTCTCATCTCTCCTCTCTCTCTCTCTCTCTCTCTCTCTCTCTCTTCTCTCTCTCTCTCCTCTCTTCTCTCTCTCTCTCTCTCTCTCTCTCTCTCTCTCTCTCTCTCTCTCTCTCTCTCTCTCTCTCTCTCTCTCTTCTCTCTCTCTCTCTCTCTCCTCTCTCTCTCTCTCTCTCTCTCTCTCTCCTCTCTCTCTCTCTCTCTCTCTCTCTCTCTCTCTTCTCTCTCTCTCTCTCTCTCTCACATACTTAAAGAACAAAACTTGTAAATTTCATCATCTAAAAAAAAAATTCTCTCTCTCTCTCAAATACACATACTTGAAGAAAAAAAACTTATTTTAATCAATTATTAACTTATAAGAATATTGTTACGTTGTGGCCTGTGGGTGTCTGGATATGGGTGTATGAGAGGAGTGCAAAGACCCTACAAGCAAGATAGGAAAGATGGGGCCCTAGCCTAAGCATAATTTGTGATGTCTAACACGAGCGCCATCTGTTGTCCAATGTAACTTGATTGAGACTTATATACATCCAATTATTACTTCCTCTGACATCAATCAAGATTAATGACTCATTCCTATTGCATTCCTTGATCTATTTTTCCAAACAGCGCAAGATAGTTTACGTCAGCCCTTTGTTAAGTCCTGCTCTCATACAGAATGTTGTTTATCCTTGCCGCAGCTCAGCATTTCTGTATGTTTCCTCTTATTTGCCATATTGACGCTTGCCATCATTTTCTATTAATCTGTTTGATGATCTGATTTTTGCATCTTATTACATGCCATAAACTGTGATCTTCTATGTTATTTTCAAGACATAGAATAGATTGATTACTTTGTGTTACTTTAATGAGAGTATCTATTAATCACTCGTTAGTTTATTGCCCTAATCTAATAGTACTATCATTATTGTAGCATGTAAGACCATTTATTAACCCATATATATTGCTTTTGCTTTGTTTTATGTAGCATTAGTCCGGCAGCTAAACCAGTTGAAGTGACAAAAGCACCAAAGTTTCCATAGGGGCATTCCAGGACAAGTGGTCCAAGAAAAATGAGATTTAACACCACACCATCTCGGATTTGCATGAAAATTAGCTCTCAGGGTGCTTTTGGCCAAACAAACCGATTCTGCAAATTTCAGCTCTCTATCTCTTATAGTTCAAAAGTTATGGCCTCGTGAAATTTCGAAAAAAGGTCAAAATGTCCTTGACATTAACATTTTTGAAAGGTCATAGCTTCCTTATTATAAGACCTAGAACAAATTTTTTTGCATGTTTTTTCCTCAGAATAAGCCAGGGAATCTTCCTAGACTTACATAATTTTAGTAATTCAATTTGGAAAGGAAATATAAGAGTTGACCTCCTTGACCTTGACCTTTGACCTTTAAGCCCCCATCTGACAAAAAAATTGATTCACGCAAAAATTGAAGATTGACCACTTGATTATGGGTTGCAACAATAACATTTACTAATATTAAGTAAGGTGTGTGTGGGTGTGTAGGTTATTATTATTTCCTCCGTAGTAGTAGTGTGAAGTAACACTTTCCCTTTCTCTCTTTTCCATGTACCTTATGATGTAATTGAAGTAATTTTGGTATATATTGTATTTTGTCAGCACATATAATTTTTGTCGTACTCCTATGTCTGTTGTGTACCATGCCGGTATCCTCCACGATTTATGTTTTCCAAATTATTTTTTACGAGCACATATCCTTTTCCTGTGTCCTCCTATTTTACATTCTGATATATATATATATATATATATATATATATATATATATATATATATATATATATTATATATATATATATATATATATAGGTATGTTGTGTCCATTTCTATTGTGTCCCATCTCCTTTGTTCATGATGAGGACATTTCGGGTAGCGTCACCATCGAGCATATGTAGGTTATTACTATTACGCTGTGTTTATTATTTGTTCTGTATAGTTAGTATTAAGTCCTTGTACACTTGATGCACAAGATGATGTACAACCCACGATGGCTCCATACAATGTTCATCAGGTAGCGCGCACTGCCACGCGCCTGCGCTATACTCGCGCAGCTGCAGGTCACGACCTCCCTCCCCGCAGAAGACACAAGATTAGCGAGAGCAGGTCACGGTCGCTCATATTCAGGTTACAGCCACGTGTTACTTTACCATTACCAGTGTTAAATAAACCAACTACCCGTTTTAATTAAAGACAAATCTGTTTCTGCTTCCCCCTAAAGAAGAATCCATCTGCTATATGTGTGTGTGCGTGTGCGCGCGCGCGCGTGTGTGTGTGTGTGTGTGTGTGTGTGTGTGTGTGTGTGTGTGTGTGTGTGTGTGTGTGTGTGTGTGTGTGTGTGTGTGTGTGTGTGTGTGTGTGTGTGTGTGGGGAGAAAAGAGAATAATGAACTGTCCTATGGCTATGCTCTCTCTCTCTCTCTCTCTCTCTCTCTCTCTCTCTCTCTCTCCTCTCTCTCTCTCTCTCTCTCTCTCTCTCTCTCTCTCTCTCTCTCTCTCTCTCTCTCTCTCTCTCTCTCTCTCTCTCTTTCTCTCTCGTCTCTACACACACGCACGCACACACACACAGGGACCTAACCAATGAAAGCCTTAATACATTTCTTGCATTATTATCAAAAGCAAAACTTAATTACTGTTCTGATTATAACTTTTTTAGCTGGCAAACTAGTGTTGTTGGATGTTTGAAAGGCAAGAAAAATATAATCCATATATTTTGCTTCTCAAATTGATGCTTCAGTCATGAAAATTATATATATACATTTTTTTCGAAGCATTCCACAGTACAATATCTAGAGAATAATAATTACTATTTTGACGTCTTTTAATTTCAATGTTAACCACTAATTTTAATATTTAATCGGTTTTTTAAATTTGAGTCACGTGTTACATCATTCAGTGACCCTAATAGGCCACAAATTACTACCAACATAATGTAAACTAGGGCTGGAAAAATCTCCATTATACTAATATGTAATCTGAACCACATTTGGTAAAATTCTAGAGTCCTTTCCCGTCCTTATTAGTGGGCTTTTTTCCTCCGGACCTTCACAAATCCCTTCAGATACCTCTAACACGTAATTATAAAGTGGCGCCCCTAGCTGCTTACTTACTTGAATGTGTTAGGCGAGACGGGAGGGCAAGGACCGGGAGGAGGTTAAGGCCCCCAATGGCGTATGAGACTGCTGCCTAATTACTGTTGCCAGACAGCCTTGCCTCTTGGTGTATAGATGTACTACGGAGGCCGCGCCCCCTTGTACCTGGTTGGCTGAACGCAAACGTATAGGCGTGTCGTGATAAGCCCTTGTTGTTGGTGGCAAAGTAACACATACCGTATATAAAAACCAGTATATATCAATCAACATTACGTAGTTAGTCGCTCTACGGGATCCTCGTTGCTTCAGGCTGACGGACCGGCCATGACTTTGGAGGCCAGGCAGGCAAGGCAGCTGCTAGGAGGGATAAGGAATATGTAGATGCGTTTTAATGTTAAAAGATTTAAAGGCGACGAAAATCCTGCCACCTTTTTGCGCTGCCACGGAGATTTAGAACAAACGGGGACAAGGGGGCGCGGCCCCCTCGACATCCATAACCCGAGGGGAAGCTGTCTGCAAAAGTAACTAGGCAACAGTTTTACGCCATTGGGTGCCCCACCCTCCCTCCTCCGGCCTTGCCCTCCCGTCTCTCCAACACTTCAAGTAAAAATAACAGCTAGGGGGCCCACTTATAATTACGTGTTAGAGGTACCTTAAAAAGGGGGTCTGGAAGGTCTGGACAAAAAAAACCATTAAAAGGGCGGGAAAGTGTGTGGCTTGCTCAAAGGGGGACATAAACGGGCCCGGGGTGAGCTTCGAACCTGGGGTGCTATTTTTGTTTGGGGGCGTGTGTGGCTGTTGCAGTGGGGTAAACCCCCAAAATTGAAAAGGGGGGGGGCCAATAATATAATATTTAAAATATATATATTAATATAATATATATATTATTTTATATATATATTATATATAATTTTATATATATATTTTTAAATATATAATATATATATTTATTATATATTATAAAAATATTAATTTTTTAAAATTTTATTCTTTGCCAAAGGGGGGGGGCAGGGGCCGCTGCCCCCCCCCCCCCCCCCCCCTCGGTACCCCATGTCTGTGTTGTGTGTGTGTGGTGTGTTGTGTAAAGGAAAAGGGAGGCAAAATATACTGTTTTTTTTGTTTTTGTGTGTATGTGTGTGTGAGTGTGTGTGTGTGTGTTTGTGTGTGTGTGTTTTTGTTGTGTGGAGTGTGTGTGTGTGTGTGTGTGTATGTGTGTGTGTGTGTGTTTTTGGTGTGTGTGTGTGTGTGTGTGTGTGCACACCACAATAACAAGTGAAAATATTTTCAAAAATTTTTTAATAGTGATATAATTTTTGAGAAATTTTTTTGGGGCAGTTTTGTTGTGTTTTATTTTTTTGGGTTTGTTGAAAAAGTGTCATTCTTTGTGTTTTCTTTTAGATAGTTTTTAGTATAAAAATTCCCCCTTTTTTCCCTTGTTAAATGCTTTTAGTTGTTTTTCTACTTGGAAGGGGGGTTTCTTTTTTTTGTTATGACGAAAAAAATTTCTGTAAAAACTTTGTCAATAAATCTACTACACTGGGGTGTGTGTGTTGTGTGGTGAAGAAAGGACGAATATCTTTTTTTTTTTTTTGGTTTGTGTTGGTGTGGTGTGTGTTCTAAAATTTTTATGGTGCAAAGGAAATTTTTATTTATCATTATTATTATTGTTACTTTAAAGGAAAAACTTTATATTATTTATTTTTCATTATTATTATTATCATTTTTAATTATTTCATTACTTATTATTTTTATCATTTTATTATCATCTTTCATTATCATTATTTTTTATTATTAATTATTATTATTATTATCATTATCATTATCATTATCATTATCATTATTATCATTATCTTTATATTATCATTATCATTCATTATCATTATTTTTATTATTATCTTATAATTATTATAATTATTATCATTATTTCATCATTTTTTATAATTATTATTATTATCATAATTTTATTATTATTATCATTATTTTTTTTCCCCCAGCCAATAGCAGACGACACACCACACACACCACACACCACACCCCCACACCACACCACACACACACACACACACACACCACACCCACACAGACACACCCCCAACACACACACCCACACACACCCACCCACCACACACACAAAATACAGACAGCGAAACAGACAGACAGCCATCATCCAGACAGACAGAACCTGACAGACAGCCATCTATCTATCCTACTCCCACTACCACACTACTACTGCTAAATTGTTTTTACTCCCACGACTACTACAACTAGACAAAAGACAGACAGCAGACAGACGACAGCCCATCTATCTATCTATCAGCTCACCATTTATCCTACTATACACCTACTGCTACTACACTATGATTTACTACCCAAAACTACTACTACTACAACTAGACGATAGACAGACAGAC
>JACEEZ010008774.1:0-80264 GCA_016584305.1 Chionoecetes opilio | reverse complement strand
CCCCCACCCCGGCCCAAACGCCGTCCTCGCCCAAAGATGTCACTCTGCATGTGCACGGTCATCCGGCAGCGTGGCCACAGGACTGCCGATCCTCGTCCCCGTGAGAGGTCGAAGGCGTCCATCCCGTGTCGAAAGGTCATAGCCAGTGAGAAACTCCGGCGATTCTCGACGTCAACTGAAGAGATTAGCTCGTCTGTAGGTGATCGTTTAAACATTTATTACCACAACCTAAATAAAGTTTTCCTAACCTAACTAGTTCATTATTAGAGTACTAAAACAAAACAAATATATTATATTTGGTGACGATAAAAGTTACGTATGTGAAGGTTTAGACAGTGACTTATTGGAAATAATATTACATCAATGTTAATATAGAATTTATAGTACAATTACTATAACGCCAATACACACACCATATACATTCGGATGACATCTATAAATTCTGTGCAATGCAAAAAAAAAAATTAATAAATTACTAATAACTGGAAGACATACTTATATTACCAACTCCGTCGTATCTACATAGAAGTAAAGTTTAAGTTTACGTATAGGTCGGACGGACGGACTAGCGGTCCCCCCAGTCCATTGTGGATGAGGTAAATTAGTAATTGTTTATGAGGTGAAATTTCAGTTGTTTTTTGAATGAAGGTAATGACTCGCAGCTTCTGATAATTTCAGGTATACTATTCCAGAGTATCGTTCGGGCAACATCCAGCCTAGCCAGCGCCCAGCATGGCAGACAGGTCACGGTTAATGTCATGGCAATTAGGGCAAAATAATATATTATATTAGGGTATTCTGCGAACTAATTCAATTAGTTCAACTGTTGATTTGTCTTACCTTCAGCGCTCCGCTTCTTGGACCGATCCAAGTTATGCCATGATGCATACAGCCGGAGGATCCTCTCCACACAGCGGCTCTTCTTCTGCGTTGGATCCGTGCTTTCTCCACACCACCGCCACCTCCGCGGTGACGAGGGAAGCCGCTTCTTTCACCGACTTCCGCTGCACACGGACGGAAGTGGAAGAAGCGCCGTAGCACTTGCCCGTTCTGGGAAGCTGTTTCCCCCAGCAGGGGTTCGGTTCGGGCTGCCCAAGAAGCCACACTTCGGTGGCTGAGCGTGAACGTGCTGCAGTTGCAGCGGCCATCCCGAACGCAGGCACAACAAACGACTAACGCGGCGCCACAAGTTGGGAGGCGGAGCGTCACACACCCTCACACCACAAGCGTGAAGGGTACTGGGCCACTGGCCAGTTGTGGTGGCAGTGTCAGTCCAGCTCTGTATGACTAAATGCAGTCCTTGCTTAAATCACTTTAATTGCACTGTAAAGATGAAAAAGCATTAACACAAACACAATTATGAGTAGAAGGTACTAAATTTTGATTCCCTAATCCCTATCTCAGTTCACCTATTTTTCCAAAATTTTGTTAAATAGTGAAAAACTTTGGCCGCACTGCGGGACGGGACAATATCATCCGATCGGAATGAAATTTTGCACAAAACCTTGTGCCATAGTATCGACAAGAATTCCGACCGGCCCGACGAATCCGACAAACTTTTTTTTTACCCTGTAAATGTGGACCACCCTAATATATATATATATATATATAATATATATATATATATATATATATATATATATATATATATATATATATATATATATGCGTATATATATGCACTCAGTATGAGCTGGGAACCGGGACCAGCACAGGGCTCTGTCACGCCGGACTAGAACCCTCCTGAGGAGAGACAAGGAGAGGTATGTCAGGAGTCTCGCTGAGGATGTCGAGGGTCATTTGAACGCTAATGACCTCCGACCCGCCTACCGAGCCCTGAAGAAGCTCCGTTCCAAGTCTCCTTCTCGGGCGAGTGCTATCGAACAGCAGATGGGCGCTCGTGTCGGACATGGATGGGCAGATGGCTCGTTGGGCTGAGTACTTTGGGCAGTTGTTCACGGTGGACCCTCCAACTGAGCAGCTTCACACCACTGGGTTACAGCAGTGGATGCCGATCCTCCATTGACGAAACCGCACCCTCTCTTGACGAAGTCAGAGAGGCTGTAGCAAAGTTGAAGGGTGGAAAGGCAGCTGGTGTTTGTAATATCAGTGCGGAGCTCCTCAAAGCTGGGGGTGAGGCCATGATCCGCGGGTTGCATGCTGTCCTGACTGCCGTGTGGCAATCAGGTACAATTCCTCCTGACTGGAAAAGGGGGCTGGTCGTCCCTATCTGGAAAGGGAAAGGGGACCGTCAGGACTGCAACAATTACCGCGGTATTACACTGCTCAGCGTACCAGGCAAGGTGCTTGCCCATCTATTGCTGACACGAATTCGTCAGTCATCTGGTGAAGCATCAGAGACCTCAGCAGTCGGGTTCACGCCTGGTAAGTCAACAGCGGACCGTATCCTAGCGCTTCGTGTCCTGGTGGAACGACGACGTGAGTTTCGACAGGGGATGCTTGCAGCCTATGTTGATCTCAAGAAGCGTTTGACTCAGTGCATCGTGAGTCACTCTGGGATCTTCTGCGACTTCGAGGGATTCCTGCAAGGACTATTGGTTTGATAACTGGTCTGTATTCTGGGACTGAGAGTGCTGTGAAGTGTGGGGCAGGTGTATCCAGCTTCTTTCCTGTGAATACAGGAGTGAGGCAAGGGTGCGTCCTTGCCCCATCGCTTTTCAACGCTTGTATGGACTGGGTATTGGACAAGGTTGTAGATCAAAGTGATTGTGGAGCATCCGTCGGCAACACCAAGATCACTGATCTTGTTTTTGCCGATGATGCAGTAATCTTTGCTGAGTCCTGGAGGCCCCGGTGATGGCTCTCGAGGCGCTGCACGAGGAGGAAAAGCCTTTGGGACTTGAGGTCCCCTGGCTAAGCCCAAAGGCCCAGGTTTTTGGGGAGACTTCCCTAGTGAAGCATACAGTCTTTTCCCAATGCGGGGTGGCGAGGAAAATTGAGATCTTGGAAATTTTACATATTTTGGGTACGCAGCCCAAAAATAAACGGCGGTCACGTCAAGGTCTTACGAGGGATTGGAAATACCCCACGGTTTTTATGGACTGGGCCCCCAGCGGGGGGAATTTGGGCTTTGGGCCCGGAAACCTGTGCGGGAGGACAAAGACCCGGGATTTTAAAGTCGCTTGTGATCCCTGTCTTACTCTAGGGTTTTGGAGCCCTGGACATAAATAGTGATTTTAAAGGACGAATCAATCCCTTTGGGTATAATTGCCCCTTCGCAGAATCGGGGGGTTTTTCCCCCTGGGATGATTAGTGTAAAATAAAGGCGTTGCCCCGTGAGACTAAACGGGGCCTTTTAAACCTGATATTCCGTCACCCAACTTCGGCTATATGGGCATGGGGGGCCAAAACCTTTTACCCTGAAACCGATCCCCCCATGGGGGTTGTTCGGTAAAAAACAATCCGGCGTGGAGGGGGAAAAAAGGGGGCGCCCAAAAAAGGCTCGTGGTTTGGGCAATTTTATGTTTTTTTGTCGAAAGCTGTTTGGTAGGGGAAAAGGACCCCGGGAGGGGGAACTCGCGCGGGGGTGCCCCCCAGGAGTGGCGGGGGGTGGGGTTTGGGCAGGCGACCCCCCCCCCGGCGTATCCCCCCCAATGATTGTTGTTTGGTAGGGCCCCTACCCCGGCCAAATATTTCATAAATTGGTTGCCGGGCAACAGTTGCCCAATAGTTTTTCACCCAAAAATTAAAATCATTTTCCCCCTTCCCTTATACCGATTTTGGGGCCCAAAACCCATTCGAAATTTTCCCGGAAAAATCCTGTACCTAACAAAAGACAAAACAGACAGATCGGGGGAAAACTAACCCCCCAACTTTTTTTGGGGGAGGAAATAAAAATTTCTTCACCTATAGGGCCCAGCCCCACTGTGGACCCTATCGCCCTCCTTGCGAGAAATATTGGCCGAGTGGCGGGGTCTTTACGAGCTGCCCCCCACAGTGTGAACTGGGGGGGGGGGGGGGGGGGCACTCATTAGAGCGCTTTACCTCCGCCCGAATATAGAAAAATTAAAATATATATATATATATATATTTAAAATATATATTTTTAATATATTTTTTTTCCCCTCAGAAATGAGCGCATACCCCCGGGCCAAATATTTCATAAATTTGGTTGCCTTTGGCAACCTTGTCAATAAAATTTCACCCAAAAATTAAATCATCCTTCCTTATACCAAATAGATTTGGGGTAAAAACCGGGAGTTTGGCCCCAAATCTATTCGTAACTTTTCGAGAAATCCTGTACACTAAAAACCGACAGACGGGACAGATCGGGATGAAAACTAACCCCTCCCAACTTCGTTGCGGAGGAAATGACAGTGTTTTTTGTAGTAAAGCCCAAACCCTACCCCCCCAAACCCAACCCAAGACCAAACCCTTCGAGACCAAGATCAGACCTTCCGGGCCCAAGACTAGCCCCCCGAGCCCAGACCAAACCCTCCAAGCCCAAAGCCCTTTCCCGAACCAAGACCAAGACCAAGCCAGCCCCTCCAAAACAGCCCAAGCCCAAAAATGGGCCCATTTTCCCAAATTTTTTTTAAATATGACTAAATTTTTAATTTTTTTGGGGGGGGGCTTACTGCGAAATACAAAATTGTATTCTCCTGTCCTTTTTGTAAGGAGGGGGTTTTTAATTTTTTTTTTTCCATACATTCCCTTTGGGAACACGGCCTACCATATATGAATAAAAACGGAGGTGAACAAGCTGAAATTTTTCCATAAACCCGGAGATTATCACTTCGAGAAGGGCCCCAGCCCATGCTTTTCTCTCGATCGCACCATTCTATCAGCTCTCGCGGGCTCAGCTCTGCTTTTCACCGTAGAGCTTGTCAAGGCAGTATCTATAGACAGTACAACGCTGTATGGGGGCGCCGTGAAAACGAAAAAGCCTGTCTTTTTTCCGGTATGATATAAAATTAGACCTTCCCCCCCCGCGATTCCTTTTTAAAACCTGGCCCGAACCCGGTCCCGAGCCAAACTCCCCCCAGACCAGAAGCTTCGGACCAAAATTTAGACCAAGACCACATCAAACGAGACCAAAAAACCAAGACCACATCAAACTGGGCTCGAGCCAAAACCCTTTTCGAGACCTACAACACTGGTTTAATGACTTCACCCCCTGGGAGTTTTTGCTTCTCGTAGGCCCCTTCCCTTTGGGCCCTTTTCGTGGCTTTTTCTTGGGTTTCTTTCCCAGCCTATGAACCCCAAAAATTTTTTAAAAAAAGCAGAAAAATTTAAATTGGGAAAAAATTTTAAAAATTTTATTCTTTTCTAACAAAATCAAATACTAAAATTTTTGATTCAAATTAAACATGCTACAAATTTTGTAATTTTTTCCCCTTCAAGGGACTGTTCAAATAAGGGGGCAAGAGTCACCTTGTCATAGCCCTTTTTGGGAGGTTTTTTTCATGTTTTTCAACAAAGTCTTCAATGCTGCCCTCGTCTCCCAAAAATATCGGTGTCCCTACCCCACCTTTTGGGCTAGGAAAAAACAATGAGAAAAAAATAAAATTTCTCAATGAATAACCATGAGACACTTGTCGCCAAATAATTTCACAATCAACTATTTTGGGCGATGGAAAAATGATACCGGAAAAATTACCCCAACCCCCTTACATACCCAAATTTTTCCCAAAAATTTTTTGTTTTTAAAATTTTTAAATAATGGGGTCTTTTTGATTTTCCCTTACTGTTTTTTTTTTAAGCAAAAACCCCTTTGGGCTGTTCATGGATTACCCCTTTCCCCAAAAATGTGACCGAGACCATTAACTGTCAAATTTTATGAATTCCCCTCAAAAAAAGTTTTTTACGTACTGACTCCAAAGTTTTTTGCTTTTTCCCGGCCCAAAAATTAGGGAAAAAAGGGAGTTTTTGTTGACGACTGTCCCTTAAAAAGTTTAAAGGAGAAGGGCATCAGCCGACTTTCCTCCCAAATTTGGGCCCACGGTGAACCTCAAAATTTTCTCACTCGTACCCTTTCCCATTCCCCTTGACTTTTTCCACCAAACCCATTAAAGGGAGGCAGCCCTTTAAAAAACCAAAAAAAAGGGGTATAACTCAAAACATATGATATAAACTTTCGCCCCCCCCCCGGGGCAAAGCCCCGTTCTTTGCCCCCCCCCCCTTTTTTGTTTGGGAAACAAAGAAAGGGTTTGTTTTTCTTCGGGCGTCTGGAATGCCCTTTTTTTAAAACACAAGTCTTGTTTTGTAAAAATTTTGCCTCCGCGAATGGCGTTTCCCTTTTTTTTTTGTTTTTGGGAAACCCAAAAGGGGGACTGCACCCAAAACACAGACGGGTGGAACGCGACACCGGGGGTTTTATTCCCCTTTATTGTGCACATGGGCTGCCCAGGTGGGCCACTCGTCCCCGGCTTTCCGGGGGGGGTAGGGGCGGGGTGAACAAACTGGGTGTGATTTTGTCGCACTCCGTGTTTTACTTAAAAAAAGGGGTCTGGTGGGGCTCTTTTGCGAAATCCCTCATCACCTCCGTTTTGGCAATCGGCCATGTATGTGGGGGCCCCATACAACCGGTGCTGGGCCCGGGTTTTTTTACAGAATGCCGGGGTTTGCACAGGTGTAAATATAATGTGGGATACCCCTATTAGGGAAAGCACTATTACTAAAGTACTCTAATGTGCCAATAATATATATTTTTAGTTTTTTAGTTTCTTAATTAACTCTTTTTCATGTTGTTGCTTTTTTTTTTTTGGCCCCGTATGCCCCGGGTGATAATAAAAATTTTTTATTAAAAAAATTTTAATTATTACTACCTCCGCCCCTCCAGGAGGAAACACTAGGGGGGGAAAAAGGAAAATCAAACCTCCCCGAAATGGTGAGATTTTAATACATTAGTGTGTGTTTGGGTCCCCTTTGACGGAAACAAGGGGGGAGGGAGCCCCAGCGTGTCAAACCCCTGAAGGGTGTGAGGAAAAAAAAGGGAAATTTTCCCAAAGTTAACATCTTTTTATAAAATTATAGATGAAACATGAAGATTGTTTTTAGTTTCCGTAAACTTTTTCCCGAAGGGGGAAAAAAAAGTCGAAATTTTAAGGGAGGATTTTTTAGGAATTTTTAGCATATCCGCAGCTATAGAACATTTGACCTTGGGGTGTTACACTTGGCCCCAAAAACACGGGGGCTGGCGCTGCAGTACTGGCCCCATGGTCAGTCTGCTGGCCCATTCACTTGCTGCTATGCTATCATATAAGTTTTTTCATTTTAAAACGATATACTGTTATCTTTTGTAAAAGTTTGTTCTATAATATTATCAAATAAAAAAAACTAAAACACGCCCAAAGAAAAGCCCTTACGGACTGAAGAAATATGTTTTGAAAATTAATTTTAATTTAACCTTCGCCCTTTAAAACTTTTCGAGTCAACTTTTTAAAAATGAACATTCAAAAAGCGCAATTTTATTAGCTTTCCATTGATATTTTCGTTTTTCGGGGTCAATGAATTACCACCATGCCCTAAATTACGTTTTAAAAAATAATAATTAAATAAATTTTAAATGTTTTAAAAAAAAGGTTTTCTGCGTGCCCCTTTTTTTGGAAAAATGTAAAAAAAAAAAATTTTATATTTGATATTGGGGTATTTTTTTTGGTAAATGTTCCCTGTCTTTAAAAGGGGGGCCCTCCCCCCTAACGGTTTTTTGGGGTAACGTTTTTTATAGCGTTTAAAAAAATACTCATTTTTTTTTGGGGGTTTTTTTCCAAAGGGTTTTTCGGTATCGGGTTTTGTGTGGAAAAGAAATTTGTAGCGTGTCAGTAAAGTTTTTCCCCGCGTTCTAGAACTTTTCCCCTAGCATAATTGAAATTAGTGAGCTTTTACTAGTGTTTTTGGCCAAAGCATGGCGAAAGTTCGAGAAAAAGTCCACGTAGCCCTCCCCGAAAGATTGAGTAAAGACCCCCTAATTTTGCCTAGCGGTTTTTGTTCCCAGCTGTTCCTGGGGTCCCCTTCACAGGGCCCCCGGCACCGCTATAAAAAAGGGGCCCGGCAAATCGTCATCTGCATCACTTGTTTGGATATTCTGTACCGGCTGTATGTATCATCACACCCTTTTTGGAACTATCCCTTTGAAAAGAAAAAGAACCTCCCAGATCTGCTTAAAGGAAACCCGAAAAAGGGCCCCTCCCCACTTTGATCCTGATGAAAAAAAGAAGCCCGTGCCAAGTCACCCACCCTCCTCTTACCCCCTTCCCGATGACGGGAAACCCTGGGCTTCATCCAAACAGCCCCTGAAGAAGCCACCCAAGGTTCAAAGATTTTGAAGAACCACAAAAGGATTGTGAAATGGGATCAAAAAGGGGAAAGGGACCTGATGGAATTCTTCGGGGAAAATAAATTGTCTGGAAAAACGCAGCGTCCCGCTTACCGTGACAAGCCGGCGGCAGAGGATCTGCAGCCAAGGCAGGGGAAAACTCGACATCCCCGTCGATCATCTGGGGGACTTGGTTCAAGTCTCCCCGTGACATGTCACCGGGCAAGTCATTTTTTCAGAAATATCTATAATTTAAAGAATAATTTTTCTTTTAAAATTAAATTAAAATAATGGCACTCCCCCCGTTTTATTTGTTTTGATTAAAATGCCTTATTATTTTATACTTTCTTCCCAGGCGGGACAAGAAAAAGGGTGGGGAGGGCCAAGCAACATACCAGATCGTGGCGCTGGAAAAGGGAAGTTTCCCAATTTTTCCCCGGGGGGCCATCAATCCCCCGCTCCAACCCCGTCCCAGTGAAAGAATTTTTTTAAATTTTTTATGTAAAATTCTATAAAAAACATAAAAGAAATATTGCTAACACACAAATTTTTTACTTTGCAAAAT
Source organism: Chionoecetes opilio (assembly GCA_016584305.1). NCBI lineage: Eukaryota > Metazoa > Arthropoda > Malacostraca > Decapoda > Majidae > Chionoecetes > Chionoecetes opilio. The sequence goes on along the minus strand of JACEEZ010008774.1, from coordinate 71,421 downwards.
TGAAATCATGTCAATTTCTTACCTGTATGCTTACCTGTACGTTTATGAAAAATCAACTAACGATATCGTAACGATAGTCTAACGTTTTGAACGATTTTGTCACGTTCGTGTAACGTCCTCCAAACGTTTGCCAGCGCTTGAGCTGAAGCGTCGGCAAACGCGGTTACATGTCAAATGGTAGAGAGGCGATTGGTAATGTAGTCAAATGATCCCCAAGACATTTTCGTCCCAAGTCATATGAGACTCAAGTCAATTGAGTATCAGGTCATACCGTAACGAAGTCATCTTGTCCCTTCTCCAACTTGTATACTAGTCATCCCATACTCTAGCCAACCTGTCCCTTGGCCAAACCGTCATCAAGCGGTCTTGCCTCAAGCCGGCTTGAGCGGCTTTGGCTCGCGTTTATCGATTAAATTTCGTCAGAGAGAGAGAGAGAGAGAGAGAGAATGAATGAATGAAAAAAAAAATGAGAGAGAATGCGTGAGTTAATGAGAGAATAAGAGAAAAAAAATGAGAGAATAGGAAGAGGGAAAATGGGAGAGAGGATGCGAGATAGATATATAAAAGAAAGAGAGAAAAAAAGAGAATGAGAGATAATGAGTGAATGAGAGAAGACGTAATGAAAGAGAATGAGTGAGAGAAAATAACCAATGGGAGAGATAATAAGAGATAGAGAATGAGAGACAGACAGACAGAGAGACAGACAAATTCAGAGAGATAAGGAAAGGATGGAAAGGAAGAAAGAAACTATACTTTTGTTCTTAACAGATTTTTGTAAATTTTATGTGATATTTATAGCGTGCACGCGCAAACACACACACACACACACACACACACACACACACACACACACACACACACACACACACACACACACACACACACACACACACACACACACACACACACCACACCACACACACACACACACACCAAACACACACACACACACACACACACACACACACACACACACACACACACACACACACACCACACACACACACACACACACACACACAGAAACACACACATCACCGCGCGATGGTCAGGTTGATAACGTGCCGGTCTCCCATTCTGTGGGTAGAAGGTTGGAATCCTCGCGCTCCCGGGGATTTTTCACTGACAAATACGGGCGGTTACTGTCCCCCTTGAGCACGGGGATGGGTGTGTGTGGTGTGTGAGGTCCCAGCATTGCCCAAAGATCGGTAATAATGAGCTCCAAGCTCGCACTGACGGGGTGAAACTGGCGATCGCGAGTCAGCTCGCGTGGACAAGACCATGGGTGAATAACATACACACATCTCTCCTCGCTACATCCGGTGATCGAACTCGGGACTTGAACCAAGCGTGCTACCTATCACTACGTTACGGAGTACCCGTGTGTGTGTGTACCCGTATATATATATATATATATATATATGTAATTATGTATATATATATGTAATTATGTATATATATATATATATATGTAATTATGTATATAATATTTAACATATTATATATATATATGTATATGTATATATATATATATATATATATATATATATATATATATATATATATATATAATTATAATATAGGAGACACACTCCTACGCTGATGATTCTACCCTGCATTTTTCAACGTCGTTTATTAGACGTCCAACTCAACAGGAACTAAGTGATTCACGGAGAGATGCCACCGAGCGCCTAACTTCTGATCTTTCTATAATTTCTGATTGGGGCAAAGCAAACCTTGTTTTGTTCAATGCCTCAAAAACCCAATTTCTTCACCTATCTACTCGACAAAACCTACCAGATAACTATCCCCTCTTCTTCAATGACACTCAACTGTCTCCTTCTTCTACAATGAACATTCTAGGACTATCCTTTACTAAAAATCTGAACTGGAAATCTCGCATCTCATCTCTTGCTAAAACAGCTTCTAAGAAGTTAGGTGTGCTGTGGCGTCTGCGTCTTTTTTTTTCTCCCTCCCAATTGCTTGCTCTCTACAGGGGCCTTATCCGCCCATGTATGGAGTATGTCTCACATGTTTGGGGAGGATCCACTCATACAGCTCTCCTAAACAGGGTTGAGTCAAAAGCTTTTCGTCTCATCAACTCCTCTCCTCTGACTGACTGTCTTCAATCTTTAAATCATCGCTGCAATGTTGCTTCTCTTGCTCTCTTCTACCGTTATTTTCATGCTCACTGCTCTTCTGAACTTGCTAACTGCATGCCTCCCCCACTCCTGCGGCCTCGCTGCACAAGACTTTCTACTCATTCTCATCCCTATTCTGTCCATCTTCCTAATGCAAGAGTTAATCAGTATCTTTACTCTTTCATCCCTTTCACTGGTAAACTCTGGATTCTGAGTCTGGAACTCTCTTCCTGTTTCTATTTTTCCACTTTCCTATGACTTAAACCTTTTCAAAAGAAGAGTAACAAGACACCTCCCGAACTAAATTGGCCTACCCCTCTGTTTTTATTTTATTCTCTTACTGTCTTCTTTATAGGGACTGGCAACTAAGCGGGCTTTGTGTTACCCATTTTTGTTGTGCCCTTGGCCTGTTCCTTGTGATGTAAAAAAAAAAAAAAAAAAAAAAAAAAATATATATATATATATATATATGTATATATAAAAAATAATATTATATATATATAATATATTATATATAAATTAATAATATATTAGATACTATAATTATTATATATATATATATATTATATATAAAATATATATATATTATATATATATATATTATATATTTTAATTATATCAAATTAATATATATAATATATAGTAATATATATAATATATAAAATTATATATATATATATTTTATATATATATTTTATATATATATGTATATATATATTAATATATGTATATATATACACCACTTAATATATATATATATATATATATATATATATAGATATATATTATATATTATATATATATACAATTAATAAAATTATTTTTATATAAATATACATATATATATATAATTATATTATATATATATTCAAATATATATATTATATATATATATATATACTATATATATATATTATATATATATATATAAATATATATAATATATATATTATTATTCTGTGTATTAATATATTATATATAAAGATATTTTATATTATATATAATATATATATATATATATATTATTATTATTTTATATATTATAATGTAGGTGGATACAGAAACCTCTGTCAACCCCACACACACACACACACACGCACATCTCTCTTCGCTTCGCACTTGAACCAAGCGTGCTACCTTCTACTACGTTACGGAGTACCCGTGTGTGTGCTTTGTGTGTGTGTGTGTGTGTGGTTGTGTGTGGTGTGTGTGTTGGGTGTGTGTGGTGGTGTGTGGTGTGTGTGTGTGTGTGTGTGTTGTTGTGGGGGTGTGTGTAAGTAAGTAAGTAAGTAAGTAAAGTTTTTATTGCCATTACTAGTAAATATATACATTCAGTAATTACATAAAAAGTGGTCGTTGGCACGGTCTGTCGAGCCAAGGCTCCCTGACAGACATGTTCAAATATAAGTTATATGTGCTGAGCAGAATCAGTTGGCTGTTTGTTTATGTAGTAAAAATATACTACTTTGTAACGTGAAGCAAAAAAAAAAATTACATACATATACATATAACAACATATACACAACACATACACATAGCATATACGTACAACATATACACATATATGCACATACCCCACATACATACATATACATACACACAACACGCATATATACGATCATTCATTCAACCATATATATGCAATAAACCACATATACATATACATTTTATATGAAAAAATCTAAATAAGAATTTCGTAAACCTATGCTATCCAATACATACTTTATTATAATTATATATTATATTATATATATATAAAATATATATATATAAAATAATATATATATATATTATAATAATACTACTACTATGACTATGAAAATACTACACTATGACTAAACCCAAACATACCAAAACTACATACATAAATACTATACATGTATAACATGTATGGCATCTTAAATGTACAAAAAAATACATATGGCTACCTCTCACTCGTGGGATGTTTGTTTAAAGGCGTATTTTTGAAAAAAAAGGAAATTTTTAATTTTTTAATTCCCTTAATTAAAAAAAAAAATAGTGTTTTTATAAGAGTTTTAGGGGTAAACAAGCTTCCTTGTTAGGGACCAAAAAAACAAATTAGCTTTTTTAAAATGGAAAAGGAACAAATATTTAGAAATTAAAAAATTCAAAATTTTTTCTGGTTCAGCGTTAAATTCAAATTTATAAAATAGAACTAAATTTTTTTTATATTTTAAAACATGAAAGACCAAGAACAAAAATTAGGAATAAAAAAAACAAGGGTTATTGTTTTAATCTGGAAGCTTTTGAATAATTTACCCTTAAAAAAAACATCTAAAAAGTTTGAATATAATTTTCTTATAAAAGGGCCAATTCAACATCAAAATGACACCAGAAATGGATGGGTTAACACGGGTTTAGTAAGAAATATGGTTAGTGTTTTTTAGGACTTTAAAAAATATAAACATTTAGGGGGGTTTTTGGGTTATTTATTATTGAAATCTAATTCGATTCATATAATACAAAAAATTTAAATTGGGTACAATTGTAAAATCCGTAAAAGGATATTATTTTAGGGGAAACCTTTTGAATAAATATTATAATGTTTTCTTATTTAGTCTAGTTTGTTTACATTTATCCAGTCATTTATTAAATGTAATTTGTTATCAGATTTGAATGGAGACTGTGTATATCATTATTTTCCCCAGAAAAACAAGTTTGTATCATCGGCTAATGGAAATCTAAATTTAGAGCTGGCCCATTTACTATATCATCAATGTATATAAGAAAAAGTTTTGGTCCTAAATTGATCCCTGTGGTACACCTGCAGATATAGAGTAAAGCAAAATATTTTTGTGTTGCAGTATAAGCCTGTGGCCCTTTGGTAACATAATTTTCAAATAATTTCCAGCGGTACACCTCTGATTCCTATTTGCTTTAATTTATCCAGTAGTATGTGATGATTTATTGTATCAAACGCTTTTGGGACAAATCCATAAAAAACTCCTACAACATGTAATTTTTTTCCAAGCTGTTATATTATATTATTGGTAAACTGTAGTATGCAGACTCTGTTGAATGGTTAGTACGAAAAACCTGTTGATATCCAGAGAGAGGTTATTGTTCTCTAAATAGTTTTTTCAAGCGAGTGGATATAGCTTTTCAAATATTTTGCTGAATGCTGGCAGTTTTGATATAGGTCGATAGTTATTGTTATCACCTCCCGTCGTGTGTATAGGGATAACTTTTGCCGTTTTTAAATTTTGTTCGGGAAGATTCCATTTTTAAAATAAGGTTGATGATGTGAGTCAAAGGTGGTAGATAATAGTGTGGATGTTTGTCTTATAATTTTGGGAGATAATCGTCATATCCAGGTGTATCAGTTTTTAAAGGGGGCGCAAATAGTCATCTATTTCCTTATGGTTAGCTGGAGGTAGATACATTGGGAATAAAGGAGGATCATTCAAATAGCGATGGGTAATCTTCATTTGGTATATCTTCATGGCTGTTTTGAATTTTAAGAAATGATCATTAAATATATTTGAGTGTCAGGGCAGAATGGTTTTTTAAATCAATTGTGTGATCATTTAAGTGAGAATTCTACCAAGTATTGAAAATTTTTAGATTTCCAATGAGATTTAGGGTTACCTTGGTTTTCTTTTAACATATCTCTGTAATATTTATTTTTCGCTGCCTTAATATTGATGTTAATTTATTTCTGTAGTGTCTGTATTGTTCTCTATATTGTTAAAGGCCATTTTCTTGCTAGTCGCTCTAACTTTTTTCTTTTTTTTATGCTGTTTCGCAAACTGATGTAACATATGGACCTTCGTTTTTTTTTTTGCATTAATTATAATCTTCTTACAGGGAAATGTTTCTGAAATATATTATCAAATTTATTTTTAAAAAAAAACATAAGATCATTTGGGCTGTTTGCCTCTAAAACATCGTTCCCGCTTTCCTTTCCCCAAGATCATTCATTACTATGTTCTGTAACGCAGTCTGTGTTTTAAAACTCTTTTGTGATATATATGGTTTGCATTTACTGTACTGTGATCTGTGAACTGAGAAAACGACTGGAAAGTGATCTGTGATATCTGTCTGTATTATATAATTGTTAATGTTTGTTCTGGTTGCGAAAACCCAAAATATGGTCAATCAAAGTGGCAGAGGCACTTGTTACTCTGGGCGGTCTGGTGGATTAAAGGGAAAAATGAGAAAGAGTACATTAAATTTATAAACTCAGAGACACACCTATCATAATGTTTTAAACAAATCAAGATTAAAGTCTCCAAAAAACATAGATACCATCATACTTTTCTCATTTGCTGTAGAAAATATATCATTTAGTCCCATTTAAGAAATTATCAACATTGCCACTAGGAGGGGCCCATATATAATATATATATTTTATATATAATTAAATATTTTTTGATTATATAAACTAAAATTATTAGCTCACAAAAATCATTTAAATAATAATATATAAATATATATAAATCTTTTTCTCTGGGTGGGAAAAATTTTAACAACTAAAATTAAGGTAAGGCCCCAACCGGCGAAAAATCATTTAAAAACAACTAAATTTAAATCACAATAGAAATTTCATAGCTAGCCAAAGAAAATTTTGTTTCTAACATTGTGAAAAAAAAAACAAGAATAAAATAATCTGGTTCAATTTAAATTTCTTTTGGGAAAAACCCATAACATTAATGGTTAATTTTTCATTAACAAAAATTGGATACAAATGACTTGGTATTTGGTGGTAAGAAGTAAGTAAGAAAGTGTTATTGTTTATATACGCAAATAGGAGCAAAAGAATAAGAATTATATAAATTTCTGAAATTTGGGAATTAAATATTTGGTGAACCTTTTGTTGATCTCTAGATCCATTTTGTCTACTGACAGTGGATCCCCCAAAGGACCTTTTTCGGTGGAAACTCGCCAAGTGCAACAATGCTCTTGTTTAACGCAAAAGGGTATTTCAGCCCAAAAATATGATGTTAGGGCATGTTAGGCGAATTATTTCCCCAAAGAGAAATATACTTTGGTGGGGACTTCCGCCGGGGCGGTTAACCCAACGGGTTTCACCAGTGACACCCAGCGGGGGGGGTTTCCCGGTTCACCACACCCCCACCGCCTGACCACCACCATGCTCTGGGTGGTGTTTTGGGGTGGTTGGGGGTTTTGACCAGCCAGAAGCCAATTTTTCCCCGTACCAGGGACACACGTGTTGGACCAGGGAAAACAGGAGAGGGGGACCCCACCAGGAGAAGCCCCCCCCGGCAAACCTCCGGGGGTTCCCCCCGGCCGGCAGTGTCCAGCACCCCCCCCGTGCGTTTTCACCCGAGAACGCGGTTCACCACCGTCCTGAACCGCGGTGGGTTGAGGGGACCAGGACCCACCCCTGGGGGGTGACTCCCCAGCCAAAGGGAACCAGGGTCGTGTTGGGTGGTGTGGGGTGGTGGGGGGGGACCTCGTTTTTCTTGAAAGAACAATTTTGCCTTTCCCGGAAGGGGTGGACATACTACCCTGATCGTTCTGGGCCAGAGGAGAGAAGACGAGGGAGGAGGGACGAAGAAAAAAGCAAGAAAAGGGGGAAGACGCGGGAGAAGTCCAAGGCCATGACCATCAAGGCCGCCACCCCGGATTGTCACTTGCTGTTGCTGGTGCAGGATGTCAGGCTGCCCTGGACCCGCGCCTACCAGTACCTCGGGGTGTGGATAGATCAGGGTCTGACTTTCACCACTCAGGTCAAGTACCTGAGGGAGAGGACTCAGGCGAGGGTCAATGTTATGAGGGCCATGACGAGGACACACGCCGGGGCCTCGTACGCTGTGCTGCGACTCTTTTATGTGCAAGCCGTCCGCGCGCTTATGGATTACAGCGCGCCGGTGCTCATCGCGCTGTCACCCACCCAACAGAAGAGGATCGAGGTCATCCAAAACCAGGCCATGAAGACCATGCTGGGGGCGCCACGCTGGACCAGCGACTGCGTCATGCAGAGCGAGGCCCGGCTGGTGCCCATGACCACCAGGACGCAGCAGATTGTGGCCTGTCGGGTGGCCGAGATCCTCCACCAGGTGAGAGAGTCTGCAGCACTGACAAAGCTGAGCACAGTCTTGCCACAAGGGCATGACCTGTCAGCTGGCAACACCTGGCTACGGAGGGTGGCCGAAGCCGCCAACCACCTGCTCGACCTCGACCAGCTAATGCAGGAAGGACCCGATCGTCCTGCCGCCTTCTACGTCGCTCCTCCTCCGTGGCAAGCCCCGACAGTGGAAGTCGTCATCACCGCCCTGCCGGCCAGTAGGGCGCTGTGCACCCGGGTGGACTGCGGCAGCACGCACTGAGGGGGATTGCAGAGGCCAACGTCCCAGGCAGCGCCGTCTACTACACGGACGGCTCAGTTGACTCTGAGAGAGGCACGACGGGCGCGGCGGTGGTCACAGGGCAGGAGGTGCTGTCCTGGAGCACGCCCGACCACTGCTCCACTCTGCAGACGGAGCTGGTTGCAATCCAGCACGCCCTGGAGCACGCCCGCCACCGTCGGGAGGAGATGGTGGTCGTCCACTCCGACTCCAGGTCTGCCTTACATGTCCTGCAGCAGCTGAGCCCACCAACGGACAACGTGCGGCTCGCCACCACTATCCTGGGCCTCGCCCAAAGAATTGCCGCGCAGGGGCGTCACGTGCGGCTCAACTGGGTGCCCAGCCACATGGGGCTGCGGGGGAACGAGGCTGCTGATGAGGCGGCCCGCGCGGCCCGCGCAGTCACCAGGTGGCCTACAGTCACCGCCGTCGTTCTGCCCAGCATACAGCAGGGCAAGACGATGGCCAGACGTGCTGCCGTCAACAGCACCGAGCAGCAACACCGGGAGATGGAGGCGTCATCGCGGCAGGCGGCCTGGTATGCCAAAGCCACCGCCTACCGCCCACTGCTTCCCACCCGCCAGCTTTCCAGGGCAGACGAGGTAAAGCTACACCGACTCCGGCTTGGCTATCGCACCCTGGAGGAGCTGAGGGACGATTTCGAGAGTCGGCAGTGTGACCACTGTGGCCACCTCGCCCGACACCCACTAAGGCACTACCTGCTGTCCTGCCCAGCCACGGCTCAGCTGAGGCAGCAGATCGGCGACCCAGAGGACGCTGAGGATAGGGCAACCCTGGTGCTCCGGCGGGCGCTAGAGGACCTGCCTCGGCTGTTGGTAGTGGCGCGCAGCGCCCCTCCCCCCCTGCTGAGCGCACCACGCACTACACAGCGGAACATGGAGCGAGGTGACGAGCCTCGCTCACAGGAAGTCGCTCGTGACTACAGCGGCGGGCTGGTGCCCGCTCATCTCTTATAAATGTATAGATGTAAGATTAGTATAAGTATGTAATGTAAGTTTAACTTAAGGTATTATGTAAGGTTACAATAATTTTTTTTTTTCTGTAAGAGATGTAAATAAACTTAACTAACTGTCTGTCAGGTGGTGAGGTCCATCATTCCACCCAGGCTACCCTTAATATAAGGGGCTTTTACACATTCTAGAGTAGCAAGCCGAGTCGCGCCGAATCCCAAATCGGCGTCTACTCGTTGAAAAAAGGCGACACTGACACCCGACACTGTTTTATCGGTCATTTCTCGTGTACCCAATCACGAATTAGTACGCGTTGGTTTGACTTTGGTAAGAGTTTGTACGCATAGTTACGAGTGTCGCTAAAAGTTGCTATGAGTCGTTTACGAGTTGCTACGACATTGCAAGAGTTTGCTACGAGTTTGTAGGGGTCCAAACAAAACCCCCCTAGGACAAAATCCCCGAGGACAAAATCCCCGAGGACAAAAAACCCTTGGACAAAACCCCCTAAGTTAAAGTGCGAAATAGGACAAAACCCCCCTCAGTTTAATACCATTAAAATTAGAAGAAAATTATAATTTAAGCAATTTATTATTGAAGTAATCATGAAAAATATTATAATCTTTCTTTGTGTTTGTTCACACCATCTGATCATTGTTTTGTATACCTTGAGTACCGTAATTCCCCATGTACCATAGATAACACTAAAGTCGCCAGGACAACGTTTCTTGTTTTATTTACAGACGTCTGGTGGCGTTAATACTTACATTTCTACACCCATGATTTCAGGAAAATTTGAAGGGGCTATCTGGAGAGTCTGTGTCATTTTGTATCTTCATCTGTGTCATATTATGGCTGCATATGAACAAATTACAAAAATATCAACCGAGTAGCGACGTTGATAACGGGTTACACTAAGGTCGCCATCTAGTGTTTATGTTCCGAGTGTCCCCCCGCCGTCGTCGTCGCCCGAAAAAAAAACGAGTAGTGGAATTTGAAACCGTATATACATGCAGATACAAAGCATAAAACAACGCTGAAACAGGGTAGATTATACAGTCATGATATAAACTATTGTGTATCATCTTCAGTGGCATTTACAAATCAGTAGTGATGCTATAATTCGTAACATATGGCGCCTGGCGACATTAAAGCAGGTGGCGACTAAAGTGTTATCTACTGTAGCTATAGGTAAAAACCTATCAAACCTATCAAAACCTATATATTATATAGTGAATGTAATATTTTACATCTCAGAGAAGTGTTCGTAAACTACAAATATTAAGAATAAAAATTATGATATAAAAATTTCTTGTTTTTTGTCCTAGGGGGGTTTTGTCCTCATGTTTTTTTTCCTAAGGGTGTTTTGTCCTAGGGGGTTTTGTCCCAGGGTTTTTTTTCCTAGGGGGGTTTTGTCCTAGGGGGGTTTTGTCCCAGGGTTTTTTTCCTAGGGAGGTTTTGTCCTACACTCGAGTTTGTACGACCCGATGGCTTGACCTGACTGATCTGGGAGGGAAATCTTTATCTCGTGTGAGATACAGGGTCATCTGCACCTCAACCCGGGAGGCGGGTACGTCACAAACCCCCGGCTAACACGGTACCCATTCACTACTGGGTGGACAGGGGCGCGGGTGTTTTTAAGGAGACCGCCCATGTTTCTCCGCTTCGCCCGTGGATCCAACCCGGGACTTCGCGGTTGTGAACCGAGCGTGCTAACCACTATAATACTATGGCCCGTACCGAGAGTCATGACGGTAGAGCGACGAACGACGAACGGCAGACCTTCGCTTACCATAAGAGGGGTGTGTTTTGGAAGGAAGAGCAGCGAGGAAGGTTGGCGGTCAAGGTTGAAGACATGGGTACACCCAAGGTAAAGAGACAGAAGGTAACGTCACCTCCCTTTTGCCGCGCTGGGGGAAGTGACGTCAATAAGAATTAAGAGGGCGAGGAGGAGGGTGAGAGTGAAAGAGAAGATGGAGGAGGAGGAGGAGGAGGAGGTAGGGGAAGGGGTAGGAGGAGAAGGTAAGGGAAGGGAGGAGGTATGAACATAAGAACATAAGAAAATAAGGCATGGCCTTGCATGTCAGGTGGGAAATGAACTTTGCTTGTCCCGCTAACGGCAACAGCGGCACAAGCAAAGGGTCTCGTCCCCAGCTTGTGTGCTAGCTAGAACTCTCTCTCTCTCTCTCTCTCTCTCTCTCTCTCTCTCTCTCTCTCTCTCTCTCTCTCTCTCTCTCTCTCTCTCTCTCTCTCTCTCTCTCTCTCTCTCTCTCTCTCTCTCTCTTTCTCTCGAGTACACAATACTGATCAAGGTAAAGAATATGAGTGGCTTATACGGGATGAGATATATATATATATATATATATATATATATATATATATATATATATATATATATATATATATATGGTGGGAGGTGTCAGGCGTGTCAGGTGTCGGGTCGGCGGTGAGGCCTGAGTGAGGCCATAAAATATTTGAACGGTGGCGCCGTTGGCGCGATACCCATTGACGTCATGCGCACAAAGGACTGATTTTGCCTCGACGCCCCGGGGAGGTGACGTTACCTTCTGTCTCTTTATCTTGGGTACACCCGTGTCTTCGCCTCAACCTTCGATGAATTTTTATTACATTCCTAATCTGGAGGGATTAAGAGATATGTTAACAATATTCTTTCAAATATGTATTTAAGTATAAGTATAAGATTATTAGGTATTACATATGCGGCAATTAGTGATTTTAGTGACAATAATGCAGCAGGTTCAGGATAGCGGGGTGGGTAATGCTTGAGCTGCCGCCATTATCAAGGTCGCTGCCAGAACCCGCCAGCACGTTTCTCTTACCGCATATGTTCACATAAGCGGTAAGAGAAACTTACGTATACACGCCTCTACTGTTAATTAACTTCATTAAATATATATTTCACCAACTTCATAGCCGATCGCAACGTTTCTGTTGATGTTTTTGATGAGTATACGGGCAAATTCGCATTATAGACTATTTAGTCGTATTCTGGCAACGCAGTTTGAAGCAACACTGTTGCCAATACACCGCCGCGTGAGACCTCAACCAACCCTGCCTTTCTGTCCACTCTCGGTAACAATTTGAAGGTTCTGCCGCTCGTCGGTACCTCGCCGGTCATCGCTCTACCGCCTTGACTCTCGTTACGGGCCTATATAACACTATAAGTGACTCCCTCCCTGTTTATCTGTTCGACCTTACTCACGTGGCGTGAGTGAGGACTTCACACTTCCCAGTAAGGGTTCCGGGGGCCTCGTCCTGCCCAGCCAGTATTCTCCTCCACTCCCACCCACCTCTCTCTCTCGCTCTCATATTTCAACATTCACAAGTTGCTTGAAATGGTGTGTTTATTTTTATAGGACATTTGTATTGTTTTATCTACTAAGATTATATTACGATAGAATGTAATCAAACAAATAGGGAAGAAAATATTTACACATTATAAAGAACAAATCAACGAGGCACGTAGCACGTAGAGGACGCATGCAGAGAGAGAGAGAGAGAGAGAGAGAGAGAGAGAGAGAGAGAGAGAGAGAGAGAGAGAGAGAGAGAGAGAGAAGAGAGGAGAGAAAGGAACGAAACAGGAGAGAGAAAGGAACGAAAAAGGAGAAAGAAAAGAGAAAGGAGAGAGAAAGGAGAGCAAGGAAAGAAAAAGGAGAGAGAAAGGAAAGAAAAAGGAGAGAGAAAGGAAAGAAAAAGCAGAGAAAGAAAAGGAGATAAAATAGAAAAAAAGGAGAGAGAGAGAGAGAGAGAGAGAGAGAGAGAGAGAGAGAGAGAGAGAGAGAGAGAGAGAGATTGAAAGGGAGAGAGTTCTTCCATACACCTGCAGGTTTGAGAATGTTTATCTTTAGGGATTAAACTGATTTGACACCTCTTTGACCCTGGCCAGACCGTGCGGGTCAGTATGGTCGAGTTTTGGTTGGATATGCAGAGGTCAGGCCTTTTTCCACGGCATTCTGACATCCATTAAGCGCCGAGGAAGGTGAAGTTCTCGTCTTGTTCCATCCCAGTGGACGGAGCCTAGTGTCGAATCCCAGAAACTCTTTCCTCATCTCTCTCTCTTTCCTCATCTCTCTCTCTTTCTCTCTTTCCTCATCTCTCTCTTTCCTTCTCTCTCTCTTTCCTCATCTCTATCTCTCTCTCTTTCCTCATCTCTCTCTCTCTCTCTTTCCTCATCTCTATCTCTCTTTCCTCATCTCTCTCTCTCTTTCCTCATCTCTCTCTCTCTCTCTCTCTCTTCACCTATTCCATCTCCAGACCTATGAAAAAGAGAGTTTCCTAATTAATAATAATATTAATATCAATAATAATAATGATAAGCTTATTTTCACCCGGAGGCATACAGGCAAAATATTAATAATGTGTATTTTATACTCTTGTTTGGTGGAAAGAGAGAGAGAGAGAGAGAGAGAGAGAGAGAGAGAGAGAGAGAGAGAGAGAGAGAGAGAGAGAGAGAGAGAGAGAGAGAGAGAGAGAGAGAGATTTGATTTGATACATTTATTAGGACAAAAGTACATACAGACACATATGTGCTAAGGTCTACTTAGAGACACACATGAGAGGGATATACCGTTGTCCCAAAGGACGTGTATGGGTGCCTAGGCAGTCCCCGCCCTGAGCATACTGATCATACGTACATTACTAAATACTGCATAAATGTGATAAGAATGACTTACATAAAAGTTTGGCTGTCCAGCATTGTACATAAATATACCTACCATTACATTACCATCTATAACATATACTGTTGTTTTACTTTATTTTATTTTTATCCCATATCTTTACTATGAAGTATCCCATATTATAGATGTATATACACATAACATATATATATATATATATATATATATATATATATATATATATATATATATATATATATATATATATGTATATATATATATATATATATATATACGTATATATACACATACACATACACACACATGAACAGATATAGATATACATACATACATACATACACACACACACATATGCACATGCACACATATATACATATGCATACATATATACACACACACACACACATATAGACAAACATACACATACGTATATATACATACACATGCTCGCACACATGCATACATATGCATACATGCATACATATGCATACATGCATACATATGCACGCATACATACACACACATATACATTCACATATACATACACAGATATACATATACACACATACATGCACATACAGACATATACATACATACATACATACATATACCCATACCTACATATACACAGATACACCCATATGCATACTCACATACATATACTATTGCATTATTATCCATATCTACTATATCTACTATTTTGCCGTTGCACTTATCCTGATCCCATAAGACACTGGAGGCTGGTTTTCCGTAATGCCGCATCAACCTGATCGTTGTTTGTCATCCAGATAACTTGGTCCGTGACATTATCTATATCGGGATGTCTGAAAGTTGCCAAAGATGGACACTGCAGTATGTAGTGTTGTAAGGTGTGGGACCTGAGCTGCTGGCACAATCTACATTTTTTGTCGTCCTCGGGCACGTTCATCCCCAGTTCCCAGAGAGAGAGAGAGAGAGAGAGGGGTAGGTAGGTAGGTAGGGAGAGAGAGGGGCAGGAAGAAAGGGAGGGAGAGAGAGGGAGTGACACTTGACCTGACCTGATAAGACATGTTTGTTTTTGTTTTGTTTGTTTGTTTTGAAGAATTTCGTCAGTTATCGACGCAGCTGAGATGGATCTCCACTGTAACCAGACAGCTCTCTCTCCTCCTTGGAGGAGAGAGCTGTCTGCTAGTGCTTATAGTGTTGGCCGAAGCCAGCACCCCGGGAGGCGGGTCACAAACCCCCGGCTAACACCCGGTACCCATTCACTGCTGGGTGGACAGGGGCTCGGATTTTAAGGAAACAGCCCAACTGTTTCCGCTACGCCCGGGGATCGAACCCGGAACTTCAGCCTCTCTCTCTCTCTGTCTTGCTCTCCTTACAAATCAATATTAACGCTAACAATAATTGCAGATGCACCAGCGACCGAGTGCAGAGGGGTCTTTTTTTTTTCTTTTTTTTTTAAGCATATAGGAAAATCTATTACAAAGAGGGAGGCAGTCTAACCACACGTGGAATGCACAAGTATACCATCACTATAGAAAACGGAGAGATGAACACGCTTGGACTCCAGACCCGGCTACGCGTCCGCTACGCATCCGCTAATAGTACAGGAGCATTAGCTAAAAGGTGGAAATAAATAGTAGAAAGCTGATTTTTTCAGGAGAGCTCCAAAATATTGTATATATCGCCCTTATGCAAAGGTCTGCAAATTCAACCTCGTGGCATTTTCATAATTCAAAATGGCCGCCATCACAATTAACGATAAAATGAAAAGTACTATGATCATCCATCCGAGTTCGTAGTAATAAGATTTTTGTGTGTACATCTATGTTTTAGAGTGTGCTGAATACAATGGAGCCATAAAAATATTTTGAGTTGACATAATTAGCATAAATTCAATAAGGTGAAGAAATGTGTTTTTTTTATTTGTTTTATTTTAATAATACCACAGCTATGTTATGTACGTTACATTTATAATAGCCAAACTATGTTATATTGTACAAAACACCAATTAGAAACCACAAATAACCCAATCATATGTTGAAGGAATGTCTAATCAGTGGTATCCCCTTCGCCTTGCACATCAAGAACATGCGAATTTTTACAATTGTACCCACTGCAACCAGTGCACATTATGGTACACTCCATCCGTGCCTTGTAACAACGACATGACTTTCCACACCCTACCTTGCAGCCGCAAGATACCATTTTCAGTACCTTCTCGGGAGCAACAGGAACAACAACATTGTTCTCAACATCTCGGGAGCAGCATTGGAACAAGTATCCGATCGATCGACCGATCGAGGTCGACACGCAGACATTATGCCGTGTGCAGTGTTGTACGGCGGCGTTCACAGCCGACACTCTTGTCAGATTTTGATTTGATTATACCACTCAGTAGTCGTTTCAAAGAGTCAGGCACCATTTTATCACTGTCTTGCAATTGTGTCATTGTCGGGTATTCAGAGTTAACATATGCTACAGACTTTACATCATCTTGTATGATTGCAGCTGCCATATCTATGATTGAATCTTTTGTCATGTTACTGGACTCATAATTACTTCTAAGGATGTGGTTACTTTCATCTAAGAAAGTATATATGGTCTGTTTTCCAATATCACAAGTCCGAACAATGTCCTGCCCGAAACATTCCTCCAATTTCTGTCCTAGCCTTTTGGGGTTGTAGCCCTCTTCTCCATCTAAATAGTCGTCCATCAAAGTCATAAGTTCTGCAAGTGAATATTGACATTCATCATTGTCGCGTATAAATTGGCACAACTTCTGGAATGCCGCGTGTTTTGTGGCATTGACAGGTCGGCCCCGTTGATATCCATCACGGGTATTCTCGCTTGGAAATTGTTTGCCAGCATAGAAGAGAACCTGACAGTCATGGTGGTACTTGACTTCAGCAGCAATAAAATCTAACTCATTGGATACGCGAAGTCTAACAGCATCTCCCCACTCATCATGGCGATCGCCAGCTTTCTCAATTACGCTTTGAAGGGTGGCTTTTGTCATAGCATCATGTGCCCGTACCCGACGGTTGCGGGGTATCTTTGTTTCTACATTGTAGTCTATTACAGTCTTTGCACAATAGAGACAATCTTCTTTTATATTGAAAACTCGAGTTCTTGAACGTAATTTTGAAGATGATGTGCCCCAATCAGAGTCCAATGGCTCTTCTTCCCTTTTTTCCTTTTGTAAGAAGTAATACTGCATGGTCGAATGTATTCGCGACGACATTTACCATGGACTGGGACTGGCAATTGTGACCTCTTCCTCTCAAATACAGACTGCAAACCATATTCTCTTTCAATGCTGGCTCGTAGGAGTCCCTCAAGGCCCTTATCATGGACCTCTGCACGATCTGATGTGATCTGCTTACCGCATGTGGGAATACTGCAAAACTCGGCCATCATGACAGCACCTGAAAAACGAGAAAATTCTTATTATAATTATTATCATTATTATAATATACTATTAATTATAATTTATGCTAATTATCACTCACTTTTATTATAATATACTAGTAATTACACTTTATGCTAATTATTTTAACTCAAAATGAACATGGCATGGGTCCACTGTAATAAGTTGCCAGTTATGCCGATTTTGGTATTTTAACCATTTATCGCAAATTGTTATAGCGGCCATCTTCAATTCTGAAAATGCCACCAGGTTGAATTTGCAGAATTTGCTGCGCTTATGGTTTTCGACTTGATGCTTTCTATGTTTTTCTGGTTCTAAACAATCTCTTTTACTAATCTAGTTGTCGTAATTTTACATGCCCAATTCATAGCATCCAAAATCGGACCCTGCAGACTCACTACAGTGAAACAGCAAAATTCCGAGCCTTGCTCACACTGATACGACTCTGCGACACCTCCACGATCACCCAGGTTACAGTACGAGTCCCACGTTTTGCCTACTTGAATTGTGAGACATCCGGACTAGGCGCCACCGTGTTTTCGCGATAAGATGCACATACTGGGCACATCAGAATGTGTGAGAAGGCTTTTCCGCAACTAAGGATGAGGGGATATGTATTCTGTACCGACGTGTCGATAGTACGTTTCTGACATAATAGATAAAACTAGTTACAATAGGTGGGTATTGATTGAAAGACTCAGATCGTCAGGTAGTTAGTGCGGAGTCATAAAGAACTTAAAAAGGAGTCTAGCAATTTCTTATGTGGATGAAGTGATGTAAGTATATTAGTACAGGAATACCATTTAGTTGTAGTATATCACTTATTTATTATATATAGATATTATATATATATATATAATAATATAATATATAATATTATAATATATATATGTATATATATATATATATTATATATATATATATATATATTATATATATATATATATATATATATATATATATAATATATATAATATTATATATATTATAATATAATATATATATTATATATATATATATATATATGTATAATAATATATATATATAATATATATATATATATATATATATATATATATATATATTATATATATATATATATTATATATATTATATATATATATATATATATATATATATATATATATATATATATATATATATATATATATATATATTATATATATTATATATATTATTATATATATATATATAATATATATAATATATATATATATATTATATTATGTATATATTTATAGTATGTATATTTATATGTATGTATATATTTATATGTATGTATATATTTATATATATAATATATATATATATATATATATTATTTATATTAATAAAAGCGAAAGTGTGTGTGTGTGTGTGGGGGGGGGGTATAGGTTCCGCCCCCCGTGGCGGAATCCCATCATATACCACATTTTTGGAACCAGGTTGACCAGGGGAAGGTTTTAAGCCCACTTATGAGATGATCCGATCAATTTTTTTTCTTTTTATTAGCAGCCTATTAGCGAAAATTTTGGGGAAAAAAAAGTGGGTTGCGAGAATTAGAGAGAACTGCAACTCCGAAATGCCAGTGGTCGCTGGTAGTTTAAACTCACAATTTGGTGAAAAAGTTGGTCAACTTGAAAGAAAAATAGGGGCTTTATTCCACTGTATTTAAAAACCCACACAAGTATAATATTAAGAACGATTTTCTTCTATATGTATATTGTATAGAACCCCTGATTCTGTTAAAACATTGTATATAACCAAATAACCAAGTAGGTTATAGTTGAGGAGGCGGGGTAAATGCTACTCTATGATATTATATAGTCAATAACGAATGTTTAGAATTATCTATACCTAGGCAGTCATATTTTCCTGTTATTATTGTGTATCAATCAGATAGAAAGCCTAGAATGGCAATGAGTCGACGCGTGAAGTGGCAATGTTTTGATTCAATCTCCCCGCCACAATCTCCCCCCGCCCACCACCTCCCGCCGGGGCCCACGTCGCCTCCACAATTATAACCTACATTGGGCGCAGCAAAAAGCCGATTTCGGCATTCTTTATTCTTTTGTTTTTCCAAGGGATTGCTTATTGTATTTTGACAAGCGTTTGCCAGACGCAGCAGTACTGTCTTAGAAAAACAGTGTGAACATCGCCCAAATTTTACATGCCACAATTACATGTAAAAAATCTATTAAGCTTTGCTACTCGGGGGCGAGTAATTTGCATTAAATTGCTATTATAGAACGTTCCCTCGTAATGCATGTCATCCATATAATTAGTAGAACAACAGAAGAACTATTTTTTTTGGCATTTAGATGCGGTGCATCAATATTTATCGCGAAATTATTTATGAAAAATATTAGTCGCGGAGCCAAAACACAGTAGAACCAACCTTTGAGTTAAACTGCCAGCGACCACTGGCATTTCTCGAGTTGCAGTTCTCTCTAATTGAGGAAGAGCCTTGATGTAGGGTGATGGGTAATGGGTGGTGATGGGTGGGGGGGATGGGTAATGGGGTGATGGGTGAGTGAATGGGTGGGGGGTGATGGGTGGATGGGTGATGGGTGAGGGAATAAGATGGGGGTGATGGGTAATGGGTTTAGTGAATGGGGGGGGTTGATGGGTAATGGGGGTTTTGGGGTGATGGGTGAGTGAATGGGTGGGGGGTGATGGGTGATGGGTGAAGGAATGTGGGGGGTGATGGGTAATGGGTGAGTGACTGGGTGGTGTGGTGATGGGTAATGGGTGGGGGGTGATGGGTAATGGGTGAGTGAATGGGTGGGGGTGATGGGTAATGGGTGAGTGAATGGGTTGGGGGTGATGTGAATGGGTTGGCGTTAATACATACATTTCTACATCCATGATTTCAGAAAAATTAGAAGGGGCTATCTGGAGAGTCTGTGTTGGTGGGCCGAAGGCCCACCAAAAGACAGGTGGTGGGCGAAGGCCCACCAATAGCCCTCCGCAGGAGCTAGCCAAAAAGGCCGCCCGGAGGGCGGCTTTTGCGGCTAGTTAATATATATATATATATATTATTATATTATATATATATATATATATATTAATAAAAGCGAAAGTGTGTGTGTGTGTGTGTGTGTGTGTGTGTGTGTGTGTGTCTGTGTGTTGTGTGTGGTGTGTGGTATAGGTTCCGCCCCCCGTGGCGGAATCCCATCATATACCAAAATTTTGGAACCAGGTTGACCAGGGGAAGGTTTAAAGCCCACATATGAGATGATCCGATCAATTTTTTAATTTTTTTTTTAGCAGCCTATTAGCGATAATTGTGGAAAAAGTGGGTTGCGAGAATTGAGGAAACCTTGATGTAGGGTGATGGGTAATGGGTGAGTGAATGGGTGGGGTAATAGGTGTGGGGTGATGGGTGAGTGAATGGGTGGGGGGTGATGGGTGATGGGTGAGGAATAGATGGGGGGTGATGGGTAATGGGTGAGTGAATGGGTGGGGGGTGATGGGTAATGGGTGAGTGAATGGATGGGGGGTGATGGGTAATGGGTGAGTGAATGGGTTGGGGGTGATGTGAATGGGTTGGCGTTAATACATACATTTCTACATCCATGATTTCAGGAAAGTTAGAAGGGGCTATCTGGAGAGTTTGTGTTTGGTGGGCCACCAAACTCAGGTGGTGGGCCGAAGCCCACCAATAGCCCTCCGCAGGAGCTAGCCAAAAAGTCCGCCCGGAGGGCGGCTTTGCAGCTAGTACTATATATATATACGGGTACACACAGACACGGATACTCCGTAACGTAGTGATAGGTAGCACGCTTGGTTCAAGTCCTGAGTTCGATCACCGGATGTAGCGAAGAGAGATGTGTGTATGTTATTCACCCATGGTCTTGTCCACGCGAGCTGGCTCGCGATCGCCAGTTTCATCCTCTCAGTGCGAGATTGGAGCTCATTATTACCGATCTTTGGGCAATGCTGGGACCTCACACACCACACACACCCATACCCCTGCTCAAGGGGGACAGTAACCGCCCGTATTTGTCAGTGAAAAATCCCCGGGAGCGCGAGGATTCCAACCTTCTACCCACAGAATGGGAGACCGGCACATTATCAACCTGACCATCGCGCGGTGATGTGTGTGTTTCTGTGGTGTGTGTGTGTGTGTGTGTGTGAGTGACAGAGGTACTGTACTGTACCTATAATTAACACTTTAGACCTCACCCTATTCCTCAATCAGTCACCTGGCCAGCTTCCTCAAATGACCTCTTCACACCTGCCCTATCCATTAACACCAAAACCTCACTTGCTATAATCTCTCCTACACTTTTTCGTCAAGAACTACCTTTCCAACACACATGTCCTTACTTAAATTATAATAACTATCTTCACGCAACCGACAACGACCAATCTAATAGATGTGTCATTCACCCATGGACTTGCCCGCGCGTATCGTACTCCCTACCGCTAGTTTCACCCTCCCGGAGCTGTCTTGGAGCTCATTATGACGATTTTGGGTAATGCTGAGACCTCACCACCACACCCCCCATCCCCTTGCTCGAGGGGGACAGCAACAGCCCAAGTTTGTCAGTGAAAATTCCCCGAAAACGAGCAGTGGCATTCATCCATAGTGCTTAGTGTTGGCCGAAACCACCACCCTGGGAGGCGGGTCACTAACCCCTACTAACAACCGGTATCCATTCACTGCTGGGTGGACAGGGGCTCGGGTTTTAAGAAGACCGCCCATCTCTCTTCGCTCCGCCCTGGGATTGACCCCGGGAATTCTCGGTTGTGAACCGAGCTTGCTAGCCACTACACTATAGAGTTTTTTTTAAGGAGTGTGTGTGTGTGTGTTTGCGCGTGCACGCTATAAATATCACAAAATTTACAAAAAATCTGTTAAGAACAAAATTAGTTTCTTTCTTCCTTCCCATCCTTTCCTTATCTCTCTGTATTTGTCTGTCTGTCTGTCTGTCTCTCTCTCTATCTCTTATTATCTCTTCCATTATCTTTTTTCCTCTCACTCTCATTCTCTCTCATTACGTCTTCCCTCATTCTCTTTTTTTCTCTCTTTTTTTTACGTATCTATCTCTCATCATCTCTCCCATTTTCCCTCTTCTCATTCTCTCTTTTTATTCGCTTATTCTCTCTCATTAACTCACTCATTCTCTCTTATTGTTTCTTTCATTCATTCTCTCTCTTAACAAGAATAACCACTGCCGGTGGAAATAAACTTTATTATTAAACTTTATTATTATTACTCTCTTCTCTCTCTCTCTCCTCTCTTCTTCTCTCTCTATCTCTCTCTCTCTCGATCTCTCTCTCTCTCTCTCTCTCTCTCTTCATCTCTCTCTCTCCTCGTCGAAATTAATCGATAAACGCGAGCCAAAGCCGCCTCAAGCCGGCTTGAGGCAAGACCGCTTGATGACGGTTTGGCCATGGGACAGGTTGGCTAGAGTATGGGATGACCAGTGTACAAGTTGGACAAGGGACAAGATGACTTCGTTACGGTATGACCTGATACGCAATTGACTTGAGTCTCATATGACTTGGGACGAGAATGTCTTGGGGATCATTTGACTGCATTACCAATCGCCTCTGTACCATTTGACCTGCACCCGGCAAACGCTGACCCGAAAAATAAATTTTGTGCATGCACAATTTTTTTATTTCTGTCCAGCGTTTGGTGACGATTAGTGACGATTAAGAACGACTTACTAGCGACTACAACGCGCGACAAACGATGTTAGAACGACCACAGACGATTAACAACGTTTTCCCCAATATTTTTAAACGCTAGAGAACGTTAGCCCAAAACGTTATGGTGTGACGGCCCCATAAAGCGTTATGTGTGTTTGCGTGTGGGTTAGGGTACGCCGTATGACAAAAAATCTTTTTCTCAACCTTGGCATGCCAATTTCGTATGTAAAATGGAATTCTAAGACGATTTTATCTATATCCATTTTTGCATTTGAGCAATTCATACTATGCAAAATCGCACTTTTATATTGCACCCTTATCGAATAATGCTTAAATGAGTACGCAGTGTCCGGTTGGTCCTGTGTATTGCATCATGCACCAATATGAGTTCCAAATGACCAGCGTGGTAAGCTCTTTCTGATCAGTTGGTTCATCAGGCACTACATCACAGTGTCACAGCCTCTACGTTGGCCTAGAACGTGTCCATCATGTCCTTCTTAGACCTGAAGCAAGGCATGGTCTCCCGGTGGTGGGCCCGAGCCCGGATGAACCCGTCTCTGGCCTGCTGCCCCACCACTGCTGCCGCAGTCTCTGTCACCTGCTTCACGACTCTTTCGGTGCTCTGAGTGTGGATAGAGAACTCCGGAACCTCGTACGGCTTGACCAGGATCTCCTGGATCTGATCCCCGGACAGTGAACAGGTGAATGCCGGCTCGTGCACCTGGTCAGGCTGCCAGCTGATCAGTGTCTGCAAGCTGGTGGCTGACAAGTTCAGCTTGGGTGTGATGCGAGGTCTTACACTGGTGTCCCCATACTCCTCGCCAGCCCTCAGCTTCAAAATCTGGGTCACGGCGAACCTGCGGTCGTCCTCACTCTGACTCGCCATCAGCGAGAGGAGGACACATTCTGAGTGTACGAACCATGCTCCTATCCGCACGTAGAAGGTGACAACTATTTGGACCTTCTTGGGCTATGACCTCATCACTCTGAGCTGCGTGAGGATGTGCTTGGGGCCGTCCTCTACTCTGTGGTGAACCTTGATGTCGTAGTAGAGTTTGAAGTACACCTGCAGGCAGTACTTGACTAGGATTTCCAGGGTGTTCAGTTCTTTGCCAGTCAGTCCATGCTTTCTGGTCCACATATACACGAGCGACTGGGCTGTGGTGAGCCATCTGGAGTGGGACACCTTGCCACACTTGATCTCCTGCAGCTCGGACGGGAGAACGCCCCGCTTCACAGCCTGGACCAGCTGGTAGGAGACCTGCTGGTCAGTGGACATGTTGACCAGGATATACTCCGGTATCTCCGTGAGATCTTCACCGCCTGGCACTCCTCTGAACTCTGCGTAGTACTGCATCTCATTCACGCTGGACAGCACACTGGACCCGTGAAGCCAGTGTCAGATGAGGTAGGCCCGTCGATGCTGGTGATAAGGTGGCGCATGGGCAACTCGTTTGTGTGCAACACGCTTATACTCCAGGGCAGGGATGCTCGAAAATCCCTCGTAAGGGACAACTTACGAGTGTATGGCTACAATAACCTTACGAGGGTGGGCTGAGGGAGATGCTCGTACCGAGCCGTCACTCCCGTACGGTTATCGGTGGTCTCTGGGTGGGGAATATAGGGATATTCTAGGGATATGTGTGGGAAAATTCTGCTATCCAATCACAGAGCAGCGCCTCGCATGACGCGGCTTTATCTAGCCAATTATCATGCTCTCAGCTGTCAGGGAGCCCGATAAATAAATTTAAAGAGACTTCAAATGCCGCTGTTGTGCTAAAATCGGCCTCTTTCGGAAATCGTCCCGCGGACGCTTATTTAACCTAAATAACTCTACAAAACTTAACACAAACCTATCATAAACCTTACCTAACCTAAACCAGACTTAAACATAACTTAACCTAAACCTAAAAACTGTGTTTGCCGGTGTTGAGCTAAGATCGGCTGATTTCCGAAATAGGACCGATTTTAGCTCACTATCGCCAGACTGTTACGATAATACATAGCTGCCACATTAGCCTTTCAGCGTAATATTCTCCCACTGATTACTACAGAGACGTACCCAGGGTATACCTTGATGCGCTGATCATAGGTTTGAGTCTCGCGTGCCCGAAATTAGTATCTATAGACCACTGTTGGCCCGCGCCGTACGTATGCCGTATCCGTGGCCCTGGTGGTACTCTGTTATAGTGGACGAGAACTGCGCGTTCGCTCTTTAGGTCAGACAAGACACACGGGGGGGCTAACACCTCACTGTGACACACGTGACACTTGTGTGCAAGGATAGTATAACTTTATGATATCCTTGCTTGTGTGTATACGTGCGTGTGTACTAGTACGTCAGACATTTGATACCACCACCACCACCGCATCATTATAGCTGCCAAACTTGTATGATGAACTTATACGTTTTGATTCAAGAAGTCGACCGATATATATATTTAATATATAGGTTTGCCCTGATATGAATTTATTACAAGTACTATAGGTATTGTATGTTAAATATGATATATATGGAGTCAATGAAGCAATAAACACCACATTTCAAACAGGCAAGCATGAAATGGCTCTATAATACACAATAAACATAAAGTATAGTGATACAGCTTGTAATTTATTGTTTGTTGATCTCTAGCCGCTTCAAATTTCACTCCCTTAGGGAGTTAAGGGTGCTCCCGACCACCCTTAGCCTCGCGGTCCCGTAGCAAGTGAGAAAACGGTTTGAGCATCTCCCTTAGAGGCGCTACGAGGTAAAAGTCCCCTAGGGTAATACTTACGGGCCCGTAACTCTTTCGAGCATCTCGCCCCAGAAGAGTTTGCGTCCCAGCATCTTCTCCAAATGGGCGTGAGTACCACCCTTTCACCCCGTGTTGGCCCTAGTTGAGTCACCTTGCAGTACGATCAGTGAGTCGGTGGAGTCGTATGTCACCAGCAGATCATAGAGCCTGAGCCACCTTGAACGCAGGCTTCTCAGGTGGCACCGGGTCCTCTGGTACAAAGTGCCAAAGGTACCTTCCAGATGGCTCCTCTGTCACTGACACAATGAGTGACACATGCTCCTCACTGATCAACCTTGGGTGCAGTTTCCCATAGCTGTCGGGCACCATCGCCCTGGTCTTGTCCTTCCTCCCATCGTAACCCAATCCAACTATTTTGGTACCCTGGTTAGGGTACGCCGTATAACAAAAATTCTTTTTCTCAACTTTGGCATGCCGATTTTTCCTATGTAAAATGGAATTCCAAGACGATTTTATCTGAACCTATTTTTGCATTTGAGCAATTCTTACTATGCAAAATCGCACTTTAAGCTATGTTTTGCAGATAAATATAAAAGTCCATTTTTGCATAGCAAGAAGTGCTCAAACCAAAAAATTGGAGTGGACAAATCACCCTTAAAATTCAATTTTACATAAGAAAACACCCTGCCAAATAATCTATCCTTTGCCGACTGATACCACTCGTGGTAGGACAAATGTTGAGTGACACCTAGTTTCTTTCCTTTCCAAATCTTTCTCATGTCCAAAGGCATCTTTGCCACCTTGTTTCTATTCTTTCGCAATCTTTCCCATGTCCACACTAGCCTTGTTTCCCTTCTTCTTGACACTTCTTGATCTACAAAACAACACCCGCAAGAGTCATCTTCCCTTTTTCATGTCTTCAGGGCTACCCTGAAGCATTTTCTACTTGTTTCTCTCCTTTTCCATGTGAAATGTTGAAGCCGACGTTTTAGGCACAACTAAGCGTGCGCACACAACCAGATGGGTGTCTCTCAGTACTAAACTTTGAAGATCATTTTCGAATATTGGAATAGAGAAATCGAATAAACTACGATTTTGTCCATCTGGAGCACGACGAGAGCTTTCGAATGAGCTATAGAACGGCCCCAGGCGACCACCACAGCGTTCGTTAGAAGCGCGGCCAATTTTTTTCCAGGACACTTTCCTCTACTGAGTCATCTTGGGCAGGGGTTTACACCTCTGCCCGATAGTGCAGAAAGATTCTAACACATTTTTCCTTTCTATGAGGCTCAGCCATTCACACATTCATATATGCATGACTGTATTCATTAATCTATTATATTATTAATGCGTATCGTAAACTAATTAAATTTACATGCATGATAAATGCTCAGTCCTACGGCCACTCAAAGCATTCAGCCATGGTTCTCCTGACACTAGAGGCTTAAAAAGGACTGACGTGACGAAAGTGTTGCATTAAGGCGAAGAGAAGCAGACTGCGTGATGGCGCGGGCCGTTGAAGGAAGACGAATCACGCTGACACTCCACAAGCGCACGTTCTTCCATCAGCACCGATATCTTTGTTTCTTTCCTGTGTGGATACTTTTGTCGCCGTGCACAGGGACGCGCACATGCCAGCGGGGATAAAAGGGGGAGGGGGAAGGTCATAACAGCATAAGAACCCCGTGGTGCTTCCTGCATCCGTCGCATTTATTTTTTATCCAGCATTAAGTGTTTGGTCCCGCACTCTCCCTCCCTTTCCGTAAGTGACGTGTGGAAAATAACAAATTGGCAATATTTATTAAACATTTGTTTCAATGGCTTAATGGAATATCACATTAAACATGGATATAGATGCTGGGGGACTAGTTTATCTATTTTTCATTTCGTAAAAGCAATTTAAAATGTGTCGAGGACATTGAGCTACATGCTATGTTGCCTTTATGTTGACCCACATGGCTTGCACGCTGTCCATGCCTGATGGCAAGGCAAAACTGTGCACTGCATGTACCGGGAACCATATTTTCTATTTTCGTTATGGCACAAATGAAATTAAGTGGTGGGAATAATTGTATCAGTACTGATGACGACGACAACACTAATGATGACAGTAAAAATGTATAACAGTAAAAATAGCCACGCTGACAATTGATATCACATTAATAGTAGTCATAAAATACCACCCGCATCACCATCGCCACCACTACCGCTGACAACAACAACATAAACAACGAGATAATCGTTGCAACGATATCAACAAAACTACGGCAATAACAAATATAATCGCAGTGTTTGTGCGATTATATTTGTGCAGCTTTGTCATTGTCCCCGGTGTAGGTATTTATCACATATTTTTTACTAATTAACGAGGCGGCCAGGTATTCGCAGGAGGGATATAACCTGAGCACCAATTTTATGGGATACACATACATACAACAAATTCAGAAAAAAGATAGACAGGTTGAAAGACAGATACATAGACAGACAGACCGACATACATATAGACAGACGTACATACAGGCACGAAGACATACAAGTATTTAAAGATAAGTACAATAAATGGCAAGCGTGAAGCGTCGGGCCAGGTAATTACAAGGCGGTGAGAGATATTGCTCAAAGAAGACAAGACAAGTGGCACTGCCCAGCCTGGAAGTGTTTGATTATAGGTGAGGGAGACAAGTATTTTACAAGATTTACTGAATCACTGTACCCGAGACGTGACGAATGAGAATACGTGTTTTATGCATCTCTAAAATAGGTCACGAATAGGACACAGGGATGGGAATTTCTCTCTTTGTTAACTTTTGTTTCTAGGAAACAAGGAACACATATATGGGAGCTTTTTTCTTATGTAATTTTGCTTTTTTATATAACTTTCTTCTTTTTCTCGTGTCGTGGATGTTCCTCTGCATGTGTGTTCCATAATGAGTCGTTCAAAATTCAAGAAAAAAAGTTATTTGGGTCTGTGACCAAAATTTGTTCATTGGTACATGTTGTTTTTGTCTGCGTGGATGAGACAACCGACCTTCTCATACTTGTAGAGACAGAGTGAGGGACAGATCGATAGACATACAGATATGCAGACAAACAGGCATATAGTCAAGCAGGCAGGCAGGTAAGCAGATATGCAGGTATACAGAGACATACAAACAAACAGACAGGCAGACAGACAGGCAGATAAGCCCTGCTTATCTGCCTGTCTGTCTGCCGGTCTGCCTGCTTATTAAGCAGGTAGACAGACAGGCAGCTAGGCAGGCAGGCAGACAGGCAGAGAGGAAATAAAAAGTAGGTTTTTGCGTCTTAAATATGACAAACTCAAAAGTGCAAAATTTTTGCTGACTGAAATAGAAACATTGTAGTCTGCACGGTTGTTTAAGAAAAAACTTGTATAAAATACAAAATTCTGCAAAAAAAAAGATTTGATAATTAAAATGAAATGCTTGTCATGGAGTCTCAACTAATTCAAGAAACGCTTATTGCATTGCATATGCCAAATTCCGAGCATAAGCCGGCATCAACGTTTGTATCAGACAATATTTTCAAGGTTTATTGTAAAAATCAAACCTTTCTTTCCGTTGTAAGTGCTAATATTCCTGCGTTGCGTTTATCCTGATCTTTGCAACAACTTCCCTTGAGACACATTTGAGAACACAGAAAAAACATCCTGGTATGTTGAGTGTGTCAGGTGAATGCCACTGAAGGTGAAGGTGATGGAAGTCGTGAGTGACACCCGCCTCCGCGATGCTCACTTCCCTTGCAGCAAAGAGGAGCATAATGAATCACATTCCAGACCTCTGATCTTGCTTTGATTTCATTGACCCTCACGCCACTGATTGGGACCATTCGCCGGGTGTTAGTGATTCCTGAAGGCGATTGTCACTAGTTATGAGAAAGAAAAGCATATCCGTTCTACTTGGCAAGGAAATTTGAAATATATATTCATGACAAGGATGAGGTTTCAGGAGCAAGAAAACATCATGGGATTTGGCGCACCTGAGATGTTGAAATTCCCTGATCAATTTAGCAGTATAATAGACACTTCCATTGAATCTCCTATGTATCTATGCTTCGAATTGCTCACATGATACGGAGCAGGGACAAATTGCTTAAGAAATTGAAGACTAGTAGGAAAACCTGCTGCACTGCCTTTCCTTGAAGACATGAGAGAGTAGACCAAAAGAACCATTGCATTACGTAGTTTTTGGGTAGTACATAAATATAGCGATAGTAGACGACGTAACAATGACAGGTGTGAGCTATACGTCATGTCATTTCTTTTAATCCTGTGACACTTTACACGTATTCCCTTGACGCCCTGCACACGTTCTTTGTCGAAGTAGACGATATTTCTCTCTTAATTATGAAATGCACCTGTTGGTCGCACATTTTTTCCTCATTTTCACCCGCAGCACGAAAGATGTTTAAATTTGATGGCATCGCCCACAACCAATAATCCTTCCCTCCATGAATCCAATTTGTCGTTATACGTCTTCCATCCAGAGAGTGATAAGAGGAGAAACCACACCCTCTTGGTTCTCGCTCAGCCCTTTCCTTTGCCATTTCCTTCCTTCATCGTTCCTCCAGATGGCTGAGGTAAAGAGCAAGAAGGAAGGGATTGATTTCAAAGGTGCGTCAATGAGAGGAACAATTTGTATGCAGATAAAACTCACGCTTGGGTCTGTATCGCACCGACAAATGTAGACGGCGATGGAGGGGCGAAATGGACCTGGCTTTTAAGAGAGGCCGTAAAATTAGATTCTCTTCTCTCTCTCTTCTCCTCCTCTTCTCTCCTCTCTCTTCTCCTCTTCTCTCTCTCTCTCTCTCTCTCTCTCTCCTCTCTCTCCTCTCTCTCTCTCTCTCTCTCTCTCTCTCTCTCTCTCTCTCTCTCTCTCTCTCTCTCTCTCTCTCTCTCTCTCTCTCTCTCTCTCTCTCTCTCTCTTCTCTCTCTCTCTCTCTCTCTCTCTCTCTCTCTCTCTCTCTCTCTCTCTCTCTCTCTCTCTCTCTCTCTCTCTCTCTCTCTCTCTCTCTCTCTCTCTCTCTCTCTCTCTCTCTCTCTCTCTTCTCTCTCTCTCTCTTCTCTCCTCTCTCTCTCTCTCTCTCTCTCTCCTCTCTCTCTCTCTCTCTCGCTCTCTCTCTCTCTCTGTTTCGTTCCTTGTCAACTGGTGCTTGCAAGTGTTTGTCAGCGTGTTCTTTGCACGCATTCAACAGAGTATTCATAATCTGACCTTCAAGACCACACACACACACACACGCACGCACGCACGCACGCACGCACGCACGCACGCACAGAATCCATGCTGGAGGTGATGTACAAAAATAGTTATGAGTAACACCAAAACATTGACCCGATACGGCAAGGAAGGACGCAGTGTTAGTCTCACCGCTGTAAATCAAGTCCCAATTGACTCTCGCCGCGTCTCGCCTTGTGGACTGTCTGTGTTTATTTTGCCGAGAATCGAGACGGACACTTTAAGTACCACGTGACGTCACAGCTGCTTTAGTCTATCTTACCCCTGCCGTTGCTTTACTTGTTCTATTGCTTCCTCTATGAACTTTTTTTTCTCTTACATTCACTTATCTCTTCCCGTATCGTTACATCTTTGTATAATGTTCTACCCGCACACCCTCTCTTCTTTCACCTTTTATATTTCTATCGATATTTAATCTCTTCTACGCACATTCTTTTTCATTTATACACTCTTCCCTTTTCTTTCCTGGTATTTTTTCTCCTTTCTTATAAATGTTTTTTAGCTCACCAGATAACCGTATACTCTTCTCTCCCTATATCACGCAAGCCCTTCCTTTCCTTTTTTTGTTACTTACACAACACTACTTTCACTGTCTCTCGTCTTTCCGTCCTTCACAACAACATATTTCTTAACTACCGTCTTAGCCACTCTGATCCCCTCCTCCTCCTCCTTCACTGCACAAAGTCTACCTCTTCATTATTAAGTTTACTCCCTCCATTCACCAGGCAACATCAATTTCTTCCCTTCCCTCCTTCCCTTTCCATTTTCCCTCCCATTTTGCTCTACCTGGTGTTCTCTTTTCTTTCTTCTTCTTCTTCTTCTTCTCTTTCTCCCTCTTTCCAGAAAATTTAGCATTGTCTTTCCTTGCCTCGTTCCCTCCTAACTCCTCTCTATCTTCCCTTTATTCCTCGTGTTATAATTATCTCCATCTTCTCTTCCTTGTTCCCTCTCCCTCTCCCTCCCTATTTGATGTCCCTTGAGAGCCTCGTGCTGGACACTTGCGTGGAGTAGTCTCTCTCTCTCTCTTTCTCTCTCTCTCTCTCTCTCTCTCTCTCTCTCTCTCTCTCTCTCTCTCTCTCTCTCTCTCTCTCTCTCTCTCTCTCTCTCTCTCTCTCTCTCTCTCTCTCTCTCTCTCTCTCTCTCTCTTATCTAAACATACATATACATGAAGCCCAAAGGTGCACTGTCGTGTGCTACCTATCTTAAGGGCAAGTAAATATAACTATATACACATAAATACAAAGACCTAAAAAACTAACATTATATACATACTAGCCGCAAAGCCGCCCTCCGGGCGGCCTTTTTGGCTAGCTCCTGCGGAGGGCTGTTGGTGGGTCTTCGGCCCACCAAACACAGACTCTCCAGATAGCCCCTTCTAGCTTTCCTGAAATCATGGATGTAGAAATGTATGTATTAACGCCAACCCATTCACATCACCCCCAACCCATTCACTCACCCATTACCCATCACCCCCCACCCATTCACTCACCCATTAGGGCTATTGGTGGGCCTTCGGCCCACCACCTGTGTTTGGTGGGCCGAAGGCCCACCAAACACAGACTCTCCAGATAGCCCCTTCTAACTTTCCTGAAATCATGGGTGTAGAAATGTATGTATTCCCCCACCCATTCACTCACCCATTACCCATCACCCCCTACCCATTCACTCACCCATTACCCATCACCACACACCCATTCACTCACCCATTACCCATCACCCCCCATCTATTCCCTCACCCATCACCCATCACCCCCAACCCATCACCCCCCACCCATTCACTCACCCATCACCCCACACCCATTACCCATCACCCCACCCATTCACTCACCCATTACCCATCACCCTACATCAAGGTTTCCTCAATTCCAATGATCTGAAACTCGAGAAATGCCAGTGGTCGCTGGCAGTTTTAACTCAAAGGTTGGTCTACTGTGTTTTGGCTCCGCGACTAATATTTTTCATAAATTAATTTCGCGATAAAAATTGATGCACCGCATCTGAATACAAAAAAATATAGTTCTTCTGTTGTTCTACTAATTATATGGATGACATGCATTACGATGGAACGTTCTGTAATAGCAATTTAATGCAAATTACTCGCCTCGAGTAGCAAAGCTTAATATATATTTTACATGTATATTGTGGCATGTAAAATTTGGGCGATGTTCACACTGTTTTCTAAGACAGTATTGCTGCGTCTGGCAAACGCTTGTCAAAATACAATAAGCAATGCCTTGGAAAAACGAAGAATAAAGAATGCCGAAATCGGCTTGTTGCTGCGACAATGTAGGTTATAATTGTGGAGGCGACATGCCGCGGCGGGGAGTGGTGGGCGGGGAGATTGTGGCGGGGAGATTGAATAAAAACATTACGACTTCACGCGTCGACTCATTGCACTTCCAGGCTTTCTATCTGATTTATACACAATAATAACAGGAAAATATGACTGCCTAGGTATAGATAACTTCTAAACATTCGTTATTGACTATATAATATCATAGAGTAGCATTTACCTCGCCTCCTCAACTATAACCTCCTTGGTTATTTGGTTATATACAATGTTTTACAGAATCAGGCTTCTATACAATATACATTATTAGAGAGAAAGAGAGAGAGAGAGAGAGAGAGAGAGAGAGAGAGAGAGAGAGAGAGAGAGAGAGAGAGAGAGAGAGAGAGAGAGAGAGAGAGAGAGAGAGAGAGAGAGAGAGAGAGAGAGAGAGAGAGAGAGAGAGAGAGAGAGAGTATCATTTTGTCAAAAAGTGTTCATGCGTATACATATGTGTCAGAACACATTTCATAGATCACAATAAGTTAGTCATTACTTTTAGCAAGACACATTGTCCAATATATTTCTTGTTATCACTTAATAATTTTATGAGAGCAGGATATTACTTTGCTGCCTGCTGAGACAGACGAAGCAAGAGAAAGGACGAATGAGGAAGAAACTGACTGAGAAACAGAGACATGAACAAAATAGTGAAATATAGAAAAAAACGAAATGAAAGAAAACATTTTACTAAATAAAAAAAATGCAAAGAAATAAAGGAAAATCATAAAAGGCAAAAAGGAAAAATGGCGGTGAAAGTTACCAAGGACATTACTACGACAAAAAACACCCACTTGCATGGCCATAAAGGTCCCATACGGCCCATCTGCACGGCAAAGTACGGGTGGTAGGCACGTAGGAGTAGGGAAAAGACAGAAGGGGGAAAGAAAGGAGAAGGAAAAAGAAAAGGAGAGGACGTAAAAGTAGAGTAGTTCGCCACAGAAAAAGAAATTTTCGAAAACAAATCTGATTAAGTGTTTCTTAATTAAAGCAGTAGTAAATGGAAGTTTAAGAACAATACAGAAAAAATGAGAGAGAGAGAGAGAGAGAGAGAGAGAGAGAGAGAGAGAGAGAGAGAGAGAGAGAGAGAGAGAGAGAGAGAGAGAGAGAGAGAGACGCAGGGGCAGGAATACTGAAACAAAGGATGAACGAAATCAGTGAAGCAGAGGAATGAAGCTGAAACGCGGAAAAGGAAGAACATGGCAGAGAGAGAGAGAGAGAGAGAGAGAGAGAGAGAGAGAGAGAGAGAGAGAGAGAGAGAGAGAGAGAGAGAGAGAGAGAGAGCTCCTTACCCGAAACTGACAGGACGCCCTGGATGACAGCCAGGACACTGTCGTGGTGGCCCTCGACATAGTGGGTGCTTTCGACAGGGTGTGGCACGGAGGCCTTCTAGAAAAACTCCGAGCAAAAGGCATCCAGGGTGACCTTCTGCTGCTCCTGGGGAACTATTCTGCAGGGAAGAACCCTCTAGGTCGTCGTCAACGGGCAGGCCTCCGAGTCCCTGCAAGTGGAAGCATCAGCCCCACAGAGCTCTGTGCTGGGGCCAGTCCTGTGGAACATCTACGTGGACGATCTTCTCCGGCAGCTGCCACCAGTCTCGGCTTATGCTGATGACTGTACTACTCTCTCCTGCTTCTACCCGCGACATGACAGTGGGGGTGCTGCTGATGAGATCAATCAGCAGCTGAATATTATACAGGAGTGGGGTACACGTTGGCAGGTGACCTTTGCTCCGGAGAAGACACAGGCAATGGTGGTTTCTCGGTCCCCTGCTGCCGGACCAGCAGTGGAAGAGAGGCTGCGGTTTGGTGGCGTTCCTCTCCCACTCCAGGAAGCCGTCAAGGTGCTGGGAGTAGAGGTGGACCGAGAGCTAAGGTTTGACGGCCACATCAAACACATTGCTAAAAAGCCCTCACACAGGGTCTCTGCCCTGCGAAGGGTAGCCAGCTTCCTCGACAGGGGAGGGAAGCTCTTGCTCTACAAGGCCCAGATACGGCCTTACTTAGAATAAGCCGCCCTCTCCTGGATGTCGTGTGCAGCCTCGCACATTAGGAGGCTGGACAGCATCCAGCGTCGAGCCCTGCGATTGGTGGATGTTGCAGACCCCCCAGCCCAACCCGAGCCGGTGAGTCCCACTGGAACACCGCAGGGACGTCGCAGCGCTTGTGGTATTCCACAAGGCACAGGTGCAGGGAGTGCCACACCTGGCTGGGTTACGACAGCCTCCGAGAGTCGTCACGCGAAGCACGAGAACGGTGCTTACCAGTGGTGATGCAGTGGTGGTGTCGCGTTCCCGTGCCAGCCAGAACCAACGCACCTTTGTGACCCGCGTCTCCAGGATGTGGAACATTTTCACGGCTGCCGTCCCTCACATCCAGGAGATGAACACTCAAAGTGTAAAGTTGGCGGCCAATCGGTGGAGACTGTCAAAGCCCACCCCGTTGACGCTAGTGATACCGTGACACTTAGTGACAGCAACAGTGCCTCAAAAAACATTTTAGTGATGCATATCTATCTTCTATAATAATATAAGCGAAAGTGTGTGTGTGTGTGTGTGTGTGTGTGTGTGTGTGTGTGTGTGTGTGTGTGTGTGTCTGTCTGTCTGTCTGTCTGTCCGCGATAGGTGCCACCCCCTGTGTCGGAATCCCATCATATGTCACAGTTTTGGAATCAGGTTGACCAGGGGAAGGTTTTAAGCCCACTTATAAGATGATCCGATCACTTTTTTTTTCTTTTCTTTTTAGCAGCCTATTAGCGAGAACTGCGAAGAAAAAAAAGTGGGTTGCGAGAATTAGAGAGAACTGCAACTCCGAAATGCCAGTGGTCGCTGGTAGTTTTAACTCACAATTTGGTGAAAAGTTGGTCAACTTGAAAGAAAAATATGGGCTTATTCCACTGTACTTAAAACACACAAGTATAATATTAAGAACGATTTTCTTCTATATGTATATTGTATAGAAGCCTGATTCTGTAAAACATTGTATATAACCAAATAACCAAGGAGGTTATAGTTGAGGAGGCGAGGTAAATGCTACTCTATGATATTATATAGTCAATAACGAATGTTTAGAAGTTATCTATACCTAGGCAGTTATATTTTCCTGTTATTATTGTGTATCAATCAGATAGAAAGCCTAGAAGTGCAATGAGTCGACGCGTGAAGTGGCAATGTTTTGATTCAATCTCCCCGCCACAATCTCTCCGCCCACCACTTCCCGCCGCGGCACGTCGCCTCCACAATTATAACCTACATTGTCGCAGCAACAAGCTGATTTCGGCATTCTTTATTCTTCGTTTTTCCAAGGCATTGCTTATTGTATTTTGACAAGCGTTTGCCAGACGCAGCAGTACTGTCTTAGAAAACAGTGTGAACATCGCCCAAATTTTACATGCCACAATATACATGTAAAAAATCTATTAAGCTTTGCTACTCGAGGCGAGTAATTTGCATTAAATTGCTATTATAGAACGTTCCATCGTAATGCATGTCATCCATATAATTAGTAGAACAACAGAAGAACTATATTTTTTGGTATTCAGATGCGGTGCATCAATATTTATCGCGAAATTAATTTATGAAAAATATTAGTCGCGGAGCCAAAACACAGTAGACCAACCTTTGAGTTAAAACTGCCAGCGACCACTGGCATTTCTCGAGTTGCAGTTCTCTCTAATTGAGGACACCTTGATGTAGGTAGGGTGATGGGTAATAGGTGAGTGAATGGGTGGGGTGATGGGTAATGGGTGTGGGGTGATGGGTGAGTGAACGGGTGGGGGTGATGAGTGATGGGTGAGGGAATAGGTGGGGGGTGATGGGTAATGGGTGAGTGAATGGGTGTGTGGTGATGGGTAATGGGTGAGTGAATGGGTGTGTGGTGATGGGTAATGGGTGAGTGAATGGGTGGGGGATGATGGGTAATGGGTGAGTGAATGGGTGGGGGGAATACATACATTTCAGGAAAGTTAGAAGAGGCTATCTGGAGAGTCTGTGTTTGGTGGGCCGAGGTGGTGGGTAATGGGTCTATCTGGAGAGTCTGTTTGGTGGGCCGGAGGCCCACCAAACACAGGTGGTGGGCCAAAGGCCCACCAATAGCCCTCCGCAGGAGCTAGCCAAAAAGGCTAGTCAAAGACTACTCTATAGAGTAGTCTTTGTCGTAGGAAAGTGGAAAAATAGAAACAGGAAGAGAGTTGAGAGTTCCAGAGTTTACCATGTGAAAGGGATGAAAGAGTAAAGATCCTGATTAACTCTTGCATTAGGAAAATGGACATAATAGGGATGAGAATGAGTAGAAAGTCTTGTGCAGCTAGGCCGCGGGAGTGGGGGAGGCATGCAGTTAGCAAGTTCAGAAGAGCAGTGAGCATGAAAATAACGGTAGAAGATAGCGAGAGAAGCAAGCAAGCAACATTTCGGCGGGGATTTAAAGATTGAAGACAGTCAGTCAGAGGACGACTGATGAGATGACGATGACGACTTGATGAGACGAAAAGCTTTTGACTCAACCCCGTTTAGGAGAGCTGTATGAGTGGATCCTCCCCAAACATGTGAGACATACTTCATACATGGGCGGATAAGGCCCCTGTACAGAGCAAGCAACTGGGAGGGAGAAAAAAAAGGACGCAGACGCCACAGCACACCTAACCTCTTAGAAGCTGTTTTAGCAAGAGATGAGATGTGAGATTTCCAGTTCAGATTTTTAGTAAAGAATAGTCATAGAATGTTCATTGGATAAGAAGATAGTTGAGTGTCATTGAAGAAGAGGGGATAGTTATCTGGTAGGTTTTGTCGAGTAGATAGACGAAGAAATTGCGTTTTTGAGGCATTGAACAGAACAAGGTTTGCTTTGCCCCAATCAGAAATTATAAAAAGATCAGAAGTTAGGCACTCGGTGGCATCTCTCCGTGAATCACTTAGTTCTTGTTGAGTTGGACGTCTAATAAAAGACGTTGAAAAATGCAGGGTAGAATCATCAGCGTAGGAGTGGATAGGGTTTTGAGTTAGACATAGAAGATCATTAATGAATAATAGAAAGAGAGTGGGTATTAGGACAGAACCCTAGGGAACACCACTATTGATAGATTTAGGAGAAGAACAATGTCCGTCTACAGTAGCTGCAATATAATGGTTTGAAAGGAAACTTAAGATGAAGGTACAGAGAGAAGGATAAAAACCGAATGAGGGTAGTTTGGAAATTAAAGATTTGTGCCAGACGCTATCAAAAGCTTTTGATATGTCAAGGGCAACAGCAAAAGTTTCACCGAAACCCCTAAAGGAGGATGACCAAGATTCAGTTAGGAAAGTTATAAGATCGCCAGTAGATCGCCCTTTACGGAAACTGTACTGACGATCAGATAGGAGATTGTGAGCAGATCGATGCTTAAGAATCTTCTTATTAGATATAGATTCAAAAACTTTAGAAAGGCAGGAAGTCAAAGCTATATATATATATATATATATATATATATATATATATAAAAATATATATATATATATATATATATATATTATATATATATATATATATATATATATAATATATCGCTAGCCAAATATATATATATATTAGCTAGCCAAAAAGGCCGCCCAGAGGGCGGCTTTGCGGCTGTAATATAGTATATATATATATATATATATATATATATATATATATATATATATATACTAGCCGCAAAGCCGCCCTCCGGGCGGCCTTTTTGGCTAGCTCCTGCGGAGGGCTATTGGTGGGCCATCGGCCCACCACCTGTGTTTGGTGGGCCTTCGGCCCACCAAACACAGACTCTCCAGATAAACCCATTACCCACCACCTCGGCCCACCAAACAGACTCTCCAGATAGCCCCTTCTAACTTTCCTGAAATGTATGTATTCCCCCCACCCATTCACTCACCCATTACCCATCACCCCCCACCCATTCACGCACCCATTACCCATCACCACACACCCATTCACTCACCCATTACCCATCACTACACACCCATTCACTCACCCATTACTGGACATCACTGGACTCTCCAGATAGCCCCTTCTAACTTTCCTGAAATCATGGATGTAGAAATGTATGTATTAACGCCAACCTATTCACATCATAGCCCCTTCTAACTTTCCTGAAAGCAAAGCCGCCCTCCGGGCGGACTTTTTGGCTAGCTCCTGCGGAGGGCTATTGGTGGGCCTTCGGCTCACCACCTGTGTTTGGTGGGCCGACGGCCCACCAAACACAGATTCTCCAGATAGACCCATTACCCACCACCTCGGCCCACCAAACAGACTCTCCAGATAGCCCCTTCTAACTTTCCTGAAATGTATGTATACCCCCCACCCATTCACTCACCCATTACCCATCACCCCCCACCCATTCACTCACCCATAACCCATCACCACACACCCATTCACTCACCCATTACCCATCACCACACACCCATTCACTCACCCATTACCCATCACCCCCCACCTATTCCCTCACCCATCACCCCCCACCCATTCACTCACCCATCACCCCACACCCATTACCCATCACCCCACCCATTCACTCACCTAATTGATACTCATCACCCTACATCAAGGTTTCCTCAATTCTCGCAACCCACTTTTTTTTCTTCACAGTTCTCGCTAATAGGCTGCAAAAAAAAAAAAAAAAAAAAAGTGATCGGATCATCTTATAAGGGGACTTAAAACCTTCCCCTGGTCAACCTGATTCCAAAACTGTGACATATGATGGGATTCCGCCACAGGGGGCGGCACCTATCGCGGACAGACAGACAGACACACACACACACACACTTTCGCTTATATTATTATAGAAGATATATATATATATATATATATATATATATATATATATATATATATATATATATATATGCGAATGCGAATGCGAATATTGAAAAAACATGCGAATATTCGCAATTGCGAATGCGAATATTCGGTCCATCACTAATATATATATATATATATATATATATATATATATATATATATATATATATATATATATATATATATATATATATATATATATATATATATATATATATATATATATATATATATTAGTGATGGACCGAATATTCGCATTCGCAATTGCGAATATTCGCATGTTTTTTCAATATTCGCATTCGCATTCGCATTCGCACTCCCACCACTCGTAGTTGTTTGCGAATATGCGAATATTTTGGCCAAATCAATAAACTTACAAAAATAAGAAAAATAAAATCAAGTGGACATAATATAACACAAGCAAACATATAAATAAATTAATAGTATAGCCGACCGTTAGTTAAAAGAATGGGATGAGGTGGTGTACTGGTAGCCAAGGCAGGTAACCAAGGTAGTGTCCCTCGGACACTACCTCTATCCTCCACCCTTCAAAAGAGTGGCAGCCGCAGCTGAGTCGTTACTCGCAAGGTTACTGAACTCAACTCATTGCCTCGTGCGCCATACTGCAGTATGCATATACGCGCTCTTCTCTGTCACCCACGAGCACAATCAAGTTTCTTTGAAAGAGAACAATATTGCAGCAGCCTACTGCTTAATGGCGTCCAGTCACATCATGTGGGGTTTGGGATTATTTCGAAATTATCACAAATGATATTGCAAAGTGTGAAATTTGCAATAATATTTATTCATGTAAGATATTATCACGTAAGTATTCGTGTAGGAGTGGGTCCTCGTCCCGCAACCTGGAAACACAGAACATTGAATGGAATTTACTTTAGACATTCATATTTGTATGGTTAAACTCTTACAATACATACAAAATATTCCAGTTACCTGTATGATATCAAATATAGTTTTTTTTTTTTTTTTTTTTTTTTTTTTTTTTTTTTTTTACATCTCAGGGAACTGGCCAAGGGCACAGCACAAATGGGTAACACAAAGCCCGCTTAGTTGCCAGTCCCTATAAAGAAGACAGTAAGAGAATAAAATAAAAAAGAGGGGCGAGCCAATTTAGTTCGGGAGGTGTCTTGTTACTCTTCTTTTGAAAAGATTTAAGTCATAGGAAAGTGAAAAAATAGAAACAGGAAGAGAGTTCCAGAGTTTACCAGTGAAAGGGATGAAAGAGTAAAGATCCTGATTAACTCTTGCATTAGGAAAATGGACATAATAGGGATGAGAATGAGTAGAAAGTCTTGTGCAGCGAGGCCGCGGGAGTGGGGGAGGCATGCAGTTAGCAAGTTCAGAAGAGCAGTGAGCATGAAAATAATGGTAGAAGAGAGCAAGAGAAGCAACATTGCGGCGGTGATTTAAAGATTGAAGACAGTCAGTCAGAGGAGAGGAGTTGATGAGACGAAAAGCTTTTGACCCAACCCTGTTTAGGAGAGCTGTATGAGTGGATCCTCCCCAAACATGTGAGACATACTCCATACATGGGCGGATAAGGCCCCTGTAGAGAGCAAGCAATTGGGAGGGAGAAAAAAAAGGACGCAGACGCCACAGCACACCTAACTTCTTAGAAGCTGTTTTAGCAAGAGATGAGATGTGAGATTTCCAGTTCAGATTTTTAGTAAAGGATAGTCCTAGAATGTTCATT
The DNA here is from genome assembly GCA_016584305.1 of Chionoecetes opilio. Taxonomy (NCBI): domain Eukaryota; kingdom Metazoa; phylum Arthropoda; class Malacostraca; order Decapoda; family Majidae; genus Chionoecetes; species Chionoecetes opilio. The sequence continues at coordinate 29,407 of JACEEZ010008774.1, read as the reverse complement.
ATAGAAGAAGGAGACAGTTGAGTGTCATTGAAGAAGAGCGGATAGTTATCTGGTAGATTTTGTCGAGTAGATAAGTGAAGAAATTGGGTTTTTGAGGCATTGAACAAAACAAGGTTTGCTTTGCCCCAATCAGAAATAATAGAAAGATCAGAAGTTAGGCGCTCGGTGGCATCTCTCCGTGAATCACTTACTTCCTGTTGAGTTGGACGTCTAATAAACGACGTTGAAAAATGCAGGGTAGAATCATCAGTGTAGGAGTGGACAGGGCTTTGAGTTAGACTTAGAAGATCATTAATGAATAATAGAAAGAGAGTGGGTGATAGGACAGAACCCTGGGGAACACCACTATTGATAGATTTAGGAGAAAAACAATGTCCGTCTACAATAGCTGCAATAGAACGGTTTGAAAGGAAACTTAAAATGAAGGTACAGACAGAAGGATAGAAACCGAATGAGGGTAGTTTGGAAATTAAAGATTTGTGACAGACTCTATTAAAAGCTTTTGATATGTCAAGGGCAACAGCAAAAGTTTCACCGAAACCCCTAAAGGAGGATGACCAAGATTCAGTTAGGAAAGCTATAAGATCGCCAGTAGATCGCCCTTTACGGAAACCGTACTGACGATCAGATAGAAGATTGTGAGCAGATAGATGCTTAAGAATCTTCTTATTTAGTATAGATTCAAAAACTTTAGAAAGGCAGGAAGTCAAAGCTATAGGACGGTAGTTTGAAGGATTAGAACGGTCACACTTCTTAGGAACAGGTTGGATGTGAGCAAACTTCCAGCAAGAAGGAAAGGTGGAAGTAGATAGACATAGACGGAAAAGTTTGACCAGGCAAGGTGCAAGCACAGAAGCACAGTTTTTGAGAACAATAGGAGGGACTCCGTCAGGACCGTAAGCCTTCCGAGGATCTAGGCCAGAAAGGGCAAAGAAAACATCATTCCGAAGGATCTTAATGACAGGCATAATAAAGTCAGAGGGTGGAGGAGAAGGAGGAACAAGCCCTTCATCAGCCAGAGTGGAATTTTTAGTAAATGTTTGAGCGAAGAGTTCAGCTTTAGAAGTAGATGAGACAGCTGTGGAGCCATCTGGGTGAAGCATAGGAGGGAAAGATGAAGAAGAAAAATTGTTAGAGATGTTATTAGTTAGATGCCAGAAGTCACGAGAGGAATTTGATTCAGAAAGATTTTGACATTTCTATGAATGAAAGAGTTTTTGGTAGGCTGAAGTAAAGATTTGGCATGATTACGGGCAAAAATATAAAGGGCATGAGTTTCAGGAGATGGATGCTTACGGTACCGTTTGTGAGCCACCTCTCTATCTCGGACAGCATGAGAACAAGCAGAGTTAAACCAAGGTTGACGGGCTTTAGGATTAGAGAAAGTATGTGGAATGTACGCCTCCATGCCAGAGACTATGACCTCAGTTATGCGCTCTGCACAAAGAGAAAAGACTTCAAAGTCTTTTGACGCTGCACAAAGACTTGAAATTTATGTAATATTCGCAATTCGCATTCGCATTCGCGAATATTAAAACCAAATATTCGCATTCGCATTCGCATTCGCGAATACGGAAAATAGATATTCGGTCCATCACTAATATATATATATATATATATTTATATATATATATAATATGCTAGAGCGCGTAATATAACATCAGGAGAAGGACGAGAGCAGAAGCAAGGAGTCAACAGAGAGGAAAGCTGAGGCAGAGGAACATAAAATTGCATTACCTCACGACGGAGACAAAAAACGCCGCCAATCCCCTTGACTCATAGATGAAGCCAAGTCTTCCTTTTCCACATCCTTCCTTTCTGCTTGTCCTCATCTCCCCTCATTCTCTAATCCTGTTCTTCCTGTCACTGGGCAGTCTCTCTTTCTCTTCCCCTAATGCTCTTCCTACGTATTAAATATCATCCTATACAGATTTTCCTTTCTTACCCCTCCTCTTGGTGCACCATTTTTATATTATTATTTTCTATATCCTACTTTGCCATCCCTTATTTTTTCCTCTCCACATTATATCTCTTGCAACCTGCCGGAGTAACCCAACTTTCCGATCCCACAAACTCTCACAATCTGATCTTCCGTCCTTCTGACCCTCCCGCCAAGAGCCCTCCACCTGCCAAGGTAGCCGGGGTTATCAGGGGAACCTTCCTCCCTAACCACATTACGACTTCACTCGAATCGAAACCCGCCAACCCCCTGAAGGCGGCCTGATCCTGGAATATGTCCTACTACGAGACACACACACACAAACACACACACACACGCGCACACACTCACATATATATCTAAGCGTCCCTACCGAATACACTCCACTCACTACTCTGTCACAGGAAATGATGTCGCTAATGCGATTGTCTCGCGAGAGGAGATTCAGAATAGGTTCGATAGTCAGACAAGATTATTACCTCCGATTGTACTTAGGAGGAAACGGAGATAAGATTCATATTTATCTGTCTTTCTTTCTCTTAATTTTTTGGTAACTGAAGAAAAAAATTGCAATGTGAAATGGTCATAGTTCTCCCAAACCAACAATTTGCATTTTATGTTGAAACATTTTGCAGCTGCTATTTTCTACAAGTGTTTATCACGTTCTTCTTTACGTCGTCGTTTTATAACCTCATTACGAATTTTCCTTCCGCCTCTCCCGTCGTCATTTACTTTTAACACACGCTCTTCTCACGGCAATAATTCTCATTTATCGACTATACACTTGACATATTTTCTGAAATATTTTAGTCGTTATTTTTACTAGACTACCTTTTATATTCTACTTTCATTTCTACATAAAATATCTTCACGCCGAGTTTTTTTTTACCTCTCTTGCTGTCACTTTAAAACACGCTCCTCTCACGTATAAAACTTCCCTTTTTTGTACTTTCTGCGGTGATCCGAGCACGCTACCACTCGAGTGACAAGGGGTGATGGGAGGGAACAGCGTTTGGAAAGCTGCAGGAGGATTATTTCCCTGCTGACGAAGGTGTTTTCAGTTTGCTAAGATAAGAAAGGAATAAAGCAGTTTGAAGAAATCGACTGCGTTTACACAAACACACAAACACACACACACACACGCGCGCGCGCGATGCCGCGATTTACCGCGCGATGGTCAGGTTGATACCGTGCTCGTCTCTCACTCTGTGGGTAGGCGGTTCGAATCCACGCGGTCCCGGGGATTTTTCACTGACAAATTCGGGCGGTTACTGTCTCCCTTGAGCAAGGGGATGGGGGTGTGTGAGGTCCCTGCATTGCCCAAAGATCGATAATATGGAGCTCCAAGCTCGCACTGAGAGGATGAAACTGGCGATCGCGAACCAGCTCGTGTGTACAAGACCATGGGTGAATAACACACACACACACACACACACACACACACACACACACACACACACACACACACGCACACAGATATATAGATAGATTTATTGACCACAGTTTTATACAACAAAATATACTCATAAGTAATGAAAAAACAAAATCTCCACAGCAAGTAAAACTCTGTAGTCCACAATGTTAATTAATAGTCATTAACTAAATTAATACATTGCAGCAAAATAACTCTTAAGCACAAACAACAAAGACACAAACTTAAGTAAAAAACGCATAACCTCTATTAACTAAATATGCTTAACCAATGACTACTGTATTCTGGAATTGCTACTCAGTTTGGGTTATTTCCAGTGGGGGCCAATGCCGCGATTCCTGACATTTTCGAACATCACTCCCATTTCCCTTCCTAGAGTTTATCAGTATAAATGATATACTGTTATTTTCGTAAATGTTTGTTTTATGATATTGTCAAATAAAAAACAGTAAAATACACTAAAGAAATGCCATTATGAGAGAGTAAAGAAATATGCATGAACTTTTAATATTCACTTAAACTCTTCGCCATTTAATATTTTGCGAGAAAACTTTTTACATGAAACATATCAATAGAAGCGAAATTTGATTAGTTTTCCATTGATATATTTCGTTTTTTGATTCATGAATTAGCGACATGCATAAATTAGCGTTAACTAGATAAATAACCATCAATCAGGAAAATTACCCGAGTGATGATGTCATTTTCTTAGTTAACGCTAATTTATGCATGGTGGTAATTCATTTATCAGAAAACTAAATATATCAATGGAAAGCTAATAAAATTCCGCTTCTATTGATATGTTTCATGTAGAACGTTTCCTCGCAAAATATTAAATGGCGAAGAGTTTAAATGAATATTAAGTTCATGCATATTTCTACACACTCATAATGGCATTTCTTTTGTGTATTTTAGTTTTTTATTTGATAATATTATAGAACAAACATTTACGAAGATAACAGTGTATCATTTATATTGATAAACCATAGTCTACTGTATTCATGGAACACTTTATTACTTGCCGATCCGATTGATGATGTTATAATTTTAGTTAACGCTAATTTATGCATGGTGGACATTCATTTATCAGAAAACGAAATATATCAATGGAAAGCTAATGCAAATTCGCTTCTATTGATATATATCATGTAAAACGTTTACTCGCAAAATCTTAAATGGCGAAGAGTTTAAATGAATATTAAGTTCATGCATATTTCTTCACTCTCATAATGGCGTTTCTTTAGTGTATTTTACTGTTTTTTATTTGATAATATTATAGAACAAACATTTACGCAGATAACAGTATATCTTTTATACTGATAAACCATAGGAAGAGAAATGGGAGTGATGTTCGAAACACTTTTTTATCTTACCGATCGGCCTCCACTGGCCATGGGCGGGTTGGCGCGGGACACGAGTAGCAAGTCCAGTATACAGTAGTCATTGGCTTAACTTATATGCATAATTTATACATTAAGTATTGTTAGCCATTGCGAATTATTCCTCATTTATATACCTTTCGCACATCATAAATTATACTACATATTACAACATTTGTAAAGTTTGCAAAAAGATCCTCCTGGTAGGCATACCTGTGCCTATAGTGTTGTGAAGGACACACTGCTCCATCACGTGCCTCTCCGTCTGCACCTCACCACACCTGCACAGCCGCTCTTCCAGCGGTAAGCCGCCCCGCGCCTATTCCTTTCTTTTCATTACGCTCACAAGCTTTCCTATCGATGTGTTATCTTCAATTACTTTTCTTATTGCTAAAGAAAGTGAATCATCATGCATACCAAACTTTACATCCCACATTTTCTTAAAAAAAAAGAGTTTCTTATACTTCACAAGGTCGGGAAGCGACGGGTAGCCTGCCTCAACGTAGCAAACAACTTTTGGAGTCGTCTTCCTCACGCCATTAGCTGTTTCAGTGCCCAGTTATAAAGTCAAAGACACTCTACAACAAGATACCTCCCCACTTGCGGTCCCTCCAATGCTACTTCTGTTATCCGCCGACGGTGGCGCCGCCGTGCAGCAGGTGTTGTACCAGCCTGCTGGCCCCATTCACTTGCTGCATATGACCAAAGAATATTCACTTCAACTCTTCGCCATTTAAAACTTTGCGAGTCAACATTTACCATGAAACAAATCAATAGAAGCGCTATTGTATTAGCTTTCTATTCATATATTTCGTTTTCTGATAAATGAATTCCAACCATGCATACATTACCGTTAACTAAATAAATAACATCATCAATCGGGTAATTTTCCCGATTGATGATGTTATTTATTCACTTATATATTTCGTTTTCTGATAAATGAATTAGCACCATGCATAAATTAGCGTTAACTAAATAATTAAAATCATCAATCGGGAAAATTACCCGATTGATGATTTTATTTATATAGTTAACGGTAATGTATGCATGGTTCTAATTCATTTATCAGAAAACTAAATATATCAATGGAAAGCTAATAAAATTGCGCTTCTATTGATATATTTCATGGTAAATGTTGACTCGCAATGTTTTAAATGGCGAAGAGTTGAAGTGAATAATAAATTCATGCATATTTCTTCAGAGTCTGGTAATGGCATTTCTTTAGCGTGTTCTACTGTTTTATATTTGATAATATTATAGAACAAACATTTACGAAGATAACAGTATATCATATATACTGATAAACCATAGTCTATATGATTTTCATTGATAGTCATATGCAGCAAGTGAATGAGCCAGCAGACTGGTTAACTCCTGCCGCACGGCGGAGGTCGATTTCACGCGCACCACAGGGCACCCCGGAGTGAGGTATCTTGTTGTAGAATGTCTTTGATAAAGTTTCACCACAGGTTTCATGTCAGCGCCCACCATGCATGACTCGCAGCCATACACGAGGGACGACAAGAGCGCTGCGTCAAACACCCGTCGCTTCACTATGAAAGGAATGTCATTATTCTTCTTTCAAATTATATGAAATTTTACACATAACATAGTTTGCTTTTTGCATGTAGCTTAGCAGCAGACGACACAGAACCGTCACATGTGAACGGTGAACCCAAATACGTGTAACTAGTACAGTGCTCTCCCATCATCTCGCCCACGCGAAACGGCTCTTCATGCCTCTCTCACGATTACGAAAAACTTGGTTTTTACATTGTTGAGTATTGCCATACTCACAGCAATAGTTCTTCAATATCCTCAACTTTGTATACATGTTATCCCAACTTGTTGATAACAGAACCATGTCGTCAATGAACATCAATATTTATGACCCACTATCGCACACACTTGTCCGGCTCGCGTGGACACGACCATGGGTGAATGACACACACACACACACACACACTGACCGCGCGATGGCCAGGTTGATAACGTGCTGGTCTCCCATTCTGTGGGTAGGCGGTTCGAATCCTCGCGCTCCCGGGGATCTCACTGACAAATTCGGGCGGTTACTATCCCCCTTGAGCTAGGGGATGGGGGTGTGTGGTGTATGAGGTCCCAGCATTGCCCAAAGGTCGGTAATAATGAGCTCCAAGCTCGCACTGAGAGGGTGAAAACTGGCGATCGCGAGCCAGCTCGCGTGGACAAGACCATGGGTGAATAACACACACACACACACACACACACACACACACACACTTGTTTTTTTGCGTATGTACTCGTAGATACGTAGGTGTCGGGAAATATCCGTATATTGAGTGTTATTATACAAAACTAAGCTAGTCATGTCTATAATAGTTCCTCAAATCGTAGTGTCATCTTGATTTACTCCTCCAACAGTACTGCTCCTCTAATATTGAGTCTGATGAGGAGGAAAGGGAGTTTACCAAATCCGTGTAGTATAAGCGCATTGTGGTCGTCATATATTACCGGGCGGCCATGTTATTACGTCACGTCACAGCTGTTGTTGTTTACCCTCTAGGCCGTGACTCCGGTGAACGCACCGCGATGGTTTTCCTTCCTTGTGCACGTTCTTGTTTGTGTATCGTAAAGGCTGACGTAACACTAACATCCACAGTCTTCAGGAGGATCACTAGGGGAGTAAAAGGAAGTCAAGCTTCCCAGAAAAGGTGAGATTATTGATACGTTGTTGTGATGTTTGGGTCCCTTGACGGAGGGAAGGTGACTGAGCCGAGCGTGTCAACACTCAAGAGGTGTGTGAGGAAAAACGGAAATTCCTAAAGTTAAGCATCAGCTACTTACTGTTTTATGACATTAGAGATGAAAACATGAAGGTTGTTTTTAGTACCGTGAATCTATGAACCTAGTTTACTGAAGGGGAAAAAAAGTCAATAATGAAGGTAGGATTATCGAGGAATCTTAGCATATCCGCAGCCTATCCTTCCCTGTATTTGCAGCGAGCCACGGGACATCCCTGCAGCTACTATAACTATAGCAGCTTCTATATATACTGCAGCTACTGTATATAGCCTTGTGTACTTCTGTGATAGATTGGAAATAAAAAAGTTCCGTCGTCATTGTGTTGTGTTCCAAACATGTAGTACGTACGGTACTGGATTTACTCAAATAAGGATTTGTTTTCCTTAAGAGTCTTGGTGAGAGAGAGAGAGAGAGAGAGAGAGAGAGAGAGAGAGAGAGAGAGAGAGAGAGAGAGAGAGAGAAGAAGGAAAGGTAAATTTTTACGACAGCACCAAACTTCCCTACACAATAGGGAGCATGGTTTTTATATACCTTATTGTATTCTAAGAGACATTTTCTCCTTGAGCTTTCCGTCGCAAATCAATAGTTTCGGAGATATGAACATTTTAGATGGGAGGAAGAATACGTCTCCTTTGTTTACAAAATGCCTCCCTTTTCCTCTTCTTGTGACCTGCATCGCTTTTGTTTCGGAGGCGCACCCGTGGCTACCTTACCTTACCTAACCTGAACCTTACCTTACCTTACCTTACCTAACCTAACCTAACCTAACCTAACCTAACCTAACCTAACCTAACCTAACCTAACCTAACCTTACCTAACCTTTAACCTCCTAACTGGGTCCAATAATAAAAAAGTTTAATAAAATACCAAACAAAATCGATGCAGGTCACAAGAAGAGGAAGAGGGAGGTATTTTGCATACAAGGAGACGGTATCCTCCTCTCACCTAAAATGTTCTATATCTCCGAAACTATTGATTTGCGACGGAAAGCTCAAGGATAAAATGTCTCTTAAAATACAATAAGGTAAACAAAAACCATGCTCCCTATTGTGTAGGGAAGTTTGGTGCTGTCGTAAAATAATACCGAAGGAAACAGTAACGATGAATGGGGAAGCTTTCCACCACCTCTAGCGTACAATATCCCTCAGTAAGACTATTATATATTCTCATTAATATACAGAACATTATTAATTAATCCGTTCCTGTGACTGATTAAATGGAGCTCAGAGTGACGCTGAGAGGCTGCGTTAAGAGGATTAGATGTACAGAAGGCAGAACATTAATAAAAACGGGAAAGGTGAGTGTGTTGGGTGGGGACGGGGGGCACGGCCATCATTATGTATAGGAGAAATAGGTATACTTATCATTATGACATCAAAAGGTACATCAATGTTTCTAATGTGAAATGTATTCGAATCAAAATTACACATTAGGAATCAGCAGCTGGAGGTTTTTCGTATGTGTAAAGATATATTTATAGCGGTGGCAGAGAGAGAGAGTAAGAGTAATAGAGAGTAAAGTGCGGTTCACACAGGCCAAACCCCGGGGAATATGTGCCGGTTTTGTTCAAAAAACCCTACCTATAACTGTCGCCGATAGGAATTCTCGCCGACGTCGGCGAGTGTTCCACTTGGTGCCCCCCCCCCCTTTTTGTTGATAAATAAAGACGGGATTGTTGTCGTAGGACGCCTGGACATGCCTTTGTTGATCAACAAGTCAATATTAGTAGATATTCCCCTCAACGCGTGCGCAGTTCTCGTTTTCTTTTGTTAGTAAACAAAGGCGGATTGCACCTCGTAAACAGACTGCTGCTTACACAACACCGGGAGGGGCTGGGTGGTTTATATGGTACTCTCGTCTACCAAATCTTTCTTCCCCGTCGGCGAGAGTTCCAGCTTTTCACTTTGTTCAGTGTTTCTATTAATTATCTACAACTCAATATATATATATATATATACTAGCCGCAAAGCCGCCCTCCGGGCGGACTTTTTGGCTAGCTCCTGCGGAGGGCTATTGGTGGGCCTTCGGCCGCACTCAAACATACGACTCCAATAGCCACTTCTAACTTTTCCTGAAATCATGTATGTAGAAATGTATGTATTCCCCACTATAACCCATTCACTCACGGCCATTACCATCACCCCCCACCCATTCTCAATCACCATTACCCATCACCCCACACCATTCAAACACCCATACCCATCACACACACCATTCACCACCCATTTACCCATACCCCCCACCTATTCCCTCACCCATCACCCCCAACCCATACCCCCACCCATTACTCACCCATCACGCCCAACACCATTACCCATCACCCACCACCCATTCACCTCCCCTTACCCATACTCCTACATCAAGAATTTCCTCAATTCTCGCAACCCATTTTTTCACAATTCCGCTAATAGCTGCTAAAAAAAAAAAAAAAAATGATCGATCATCTCATAATGGGCTTAAAACCTTCCCCTGGTCGACCTGGTTTCCAAAAATGTGCAATAGGTATTGCGACAACGGAGGCGGAACCTATACCATAACACACACCCACACAACACACATCACACACACACACACACCACAACACACACACACACAACAAAGACACCTTTGCTTAATTATTATATATATATCATATATATATATAATATATATTATAAATATATATCTATATAATATATATATATATATATCAATATCTATATTGTTACGACTGCGGCTTCAAGCGCAACAGACTGTTCACTAACCGTTGAAACCGTATAGAGCCCTCCAGCTTCTATCCAGAAAGAGAAGGCCCGTAACTCTCCCTTCTACTGACTCCTTGCTCAATCAAACGTATACTATCCGATTACAGCCTAGGCTACTGACAGGCCGGCTGTATCCTACAACAAGAGTGGAGAGGGGAACCCTCTGCTCTCACCTCCTCTAGTGATACTTGAAGAATGCTACGTATGCTACATATGCACCGCGATTGTAATCTATGGACGTTAAACATGGTGATGAAGTTCCCCCTGTTACGTTATTACTGGAGTGCACCTCCCACCTTTCTCATCCCACTCGCCCAGAAGGACTGGGAAACTGTATTCGTGTTATGAGCTGGCCACGCAGAACAAGGTAAATTAGTGTACAGGCCGATGTGTGTGTGTGTCAGTGTCTCCTGTGCTAGCCAAAACTGCAAACACGGTAACCATTCGTTTCCCGCCTTCCGTCCGTTAATACTAAACTTAGCACGTGGTCAGCCCGAAAGCCTCACCCAAATGGTGGAACCCACATGTTTTCAATACTACGCAAGAAATACTACAGCTTCAGACACCCTTTAGCTATTCACTGACTCAAGTGAATGCCGGGCAAACTTCCTACACAAAGACTCAACAACTACCAAAACGCAGCAACTCAACGACGATGGATAGCATGAAGCTGCGGAGCAGAGCGGCACGTGTGTTCGCTATTAAGGCCAGATCTCTTCTAACTCGGGCGCCGCCCTGCCACGCGGGACTGAGGGGCCCACCAGGGGCGGGGGGGGGGGCACCTTCCTCTCTTCTCTCTCCTCCTCACTCACCCGAGGACACACACCAGCCAGGCCCCCCGGCAGGTGTTACACGCCCTTCCCCAAGGGAAAATTTTGTTCCCTGGAGCAAAATTTTATTTCAGCCCCGCCCTCATGCACATCTGAGCGGGACAGGCAATCGGCTATAACATTATCCACCCCTCGGCCCTCGGATATGTTTCACGTCCAAGTTGTACTCCTGCAACAACAAACTCCAGCGAGTGAGACGTTGATTCTTAAACTTGAACTTCTGCAAGAACTGCAAAGGGTGATGGTCAGAGTAGACTTTGATCACCGGGCCATATGAAGGCAAGTACACCTCAAAATGCTGCAAGGCCAACAGAATGGCCAACAACTCTTGCTATATAACGGAATAATTCCGCTGAGCGGCAGTGAATTTCTTAGAGAAGAATGCAGCTGGGTGTTCCTTCTGATCTTCCCCCTGTTGCAATAACACGGCACCCACGCCCACTCGACTAGAAATCGGTCGCCACACAAAGGCTTAGTGAAGTCAGGGGCACGCAAGGATAGGATGGTGGCACAGTAACGACTTCACTGAATCAAAGCCTGTTCACACTCTGCGGACCACTCCCACTTCCTGTCCTTTCGCAGCTAGTCCGTAAGGGGGGCCAGCACCGTAGAGTAGCCCTTGATGAACCGCCGATAGTACCCTATCATGCCCAGGAAACACTGAAGGGCCCGCCAACAAGAAGGTGCCTTGAAGTTGTTAATGGCCTTCACCTTAGCTTCAGAGGGGTACACCTGGCCATGTCCCACAACGTAACCCAAGTACTGCACCCGGTCTTGGAAAAACTCACACTTATCCAAATTGACCACCAAGCCAGCCTCACCTAGGCGACGAACAAGTGCCTCCACGTGGTCAAGGTTATCCTCCCAGCTGGAGTCAAACACCACCACGTCATCAATATACACGGCACAGTTCGGCACCCCCTCCACGACCCGATCCATGAGCCTCTGGAAGGTGGCTGGTGCATTTTTCAGGCCATAAGGCATTACTTGGCACTGATACACCGCCCCATTTACCACGAAACTGGCCACCTGCTTGGCACGCTCCGAGAGGGGTACCTGCCAGTAGCCCTTGACCAAATCTATCTTGGTAATGTAGGTGGCAGACCCTATCTTGTCCACCGAGTCGTCTACCCTAGGCAGAGGGTAGGTGTCAATCTTCGACAGTGTATTCACTTTTCTAAAGTCGACACAAAAACGGACCTTGCCATCAGGCTTGGGCTGCTGGGTGACGGGGGAGCTCCATTCACTGGACTCCCGTTTGATCAAGTTGTGATCAAGCATATAAGTAATCTCCTCCTCCAGGGACTTCTGCCTGAGGGGATTAACCCGATAGGGAGATAGCTTTACTGGCGCGGCATCGCCGACATCAATGTCGTGCACAGCCCACGTAGTCCGCCCGGGCGCACTGCCAAAGACCCGGGGATACTGCCACAGCCGCCGACACATCTCCTCCCCTCTCCGGGGACAGATGTTGCAATTTCTCCCTGAGGGCCTCCTGACTGTTGTTCTCCCACAGTCCGACAGGAACAACGTCTCCAAAACTTGGCTACTCTCCCGCACCAAGCGTCAGGACCAAGGGTGCCCCTCCTCCGAGCTTACAGATTGCCCTTTTGGCGGTGGCCGCTCACCCAAAGGAGCCTCAACACTCTCACCATCACTAACTCCCTCTTCTTCTCCACCCCCCCACCACCGGCAGGCCATCACACACCTCCTCCTTCTCCTCTTCAATCCCTATTCCTTCCATTCTTCTCCTCCCGCCCTCTAGCGAACAGGGACTTCAAGGTCTTGTCCTCTTGCTGCTTGCGGTTTAATTCAGTCGACCCGATTGACATCAACTCCTTGGAGAACAACGAGGTAGGGGCTGAAGTGTTAAGCCGAGTACCAGATAGTAAATCGCCGCCATTCCTCGTGCTCCCTCGGGTGCGCCTGGCCGAGGAATCAAACTCTTCCTCCTCCAGAACGAGACTCTGAGTGTCGGGTGTTTCAGGTGGTGACCCTGTAGGCATACAGTCGGCCCCAGCATCCTGACCCGGCGAAAGGCTGGCTTCAACCTCACCTCCGGTGCACTCAGCAGGGTGGTGCTCGTCAAACTTAACACCGACGCCCTCACTCTCCCCACCCTCTGCAGTAGCACCCCATCTTTCCTCCGGTTCCTCCGGTAGCCCTGTGTTTCTACAGTCGGCCCCAGGATCCTGACCAGGCGAAGGGCTGGCGTCAGCCCCGCCTCCGGTGCACTCAGCAGGGTGGTGCGCGTCAGACTTAACACCGACGCCCTCACTCTCCCCACCCTCTGCAGTAGCACCCCATCTTTCCTCAGGTTCCTCCGGTAGCCCTGTGTTTCTACAGTCGGCCCCAGGATCCTGACCAGGCGAAAGGCTGGCTTCAACCTCGCCTCCGGTGCACTCAGCAGGGTGGTGCGCGGCAGACTTAACACCGACGCCCTTACTCTCCCCACCCTCTGCAGTAGCACCCCATCCTTCCTCAGGTTCCTCCGGTAGCCCTGTGTTTCTACAGTCGGCCCCAGGATCCTGACCAGGCGAAGGGCTGGCGTCAGCCCCACCTCCGGTGCACTCAGCAGGGTGGTGCGCGTCAGACTTAACACCGACGCCCTCACTCTCCTCACCCTCTGCAGTAACACCCCTTCTTTCCTCAAGCTCCCCCAGGGGCACTGTCTTACTACAGTCGGCCCCAAGAACCTGCGAGGACGGCTAAGTGTAGCTCCACCTCTGGTGTACCCCGCAAGGTGCGACCCGTCGCCCTCCCTACCGGCGCTCTCAATCTCTACCCACCTTGCGGTGACACCCTTCTCTCCGAGTTCTTTCTCTGGTGACCCTGATGTACTACAGTCGGTCCCAGGAACTTGAAAGGACACCGGCTCGTCCTTATCCACAGCCTTCCTGGCCATGGACCTCGTGACGGCACACACGGGGAGTGAGGCTTCCACTACCCCGCACCCGTTCTCCACACCAGCCGAGGTCTCAAAAGGTCTCCTCTGTGACCGCGACGGGGGGCGTAGGTGAAGGAAATACCCTAGCTCCCGCCAAGTCATTTCCCAGCAGGAAATGTACCCCGTCCACTGGCAGAACATCCACTACAGCCACGTGAGCTGCAGCTGTCACAATAGGACAAGCCAGCTCCACAGGCACACAATCATAGTACTCCGTCGAGTTCATCCCCCGACAGAGCACGTAACACGCTGTGCTAACGTCTCTTCCTGTCACATTCCTGCACACTAACTGTTGTGCACCCGTGTCTCGAGACACCGTGACTGGATAACAGGAACCCTCATTGTCCCTCAATTTTTACCGTGCCTTGACACGTGAAGGGCTTACACCAGTCCAGGGGCGACTTCCGAGAGAGCTTATCTGGGGGCGACATTAACCGGGAAGACACGTCACTGGGCTCTACCGGTGGAGTGCCTTCCTGGCTACTCCCCAGTGTACCTGAGGCCACAGCGCCACCCTTGTCCTCCTCCAACCCTCTCCCGCCCCCTTAGCTGGACCCAACAATCATGGCCACTGGCTTGGCAGACTGAGTTGCCTTCACCTTAGCACAGTTCATCTTGGTGTGACCTGTCTGCTTACAATAGAAGCAGGTTACCTTAGGACTAGATGAAGGACTCCTAAGCTTCTCTCCGTCCTTACCTTTTTTGTACTGACAGGTGGTCTTATTTACAGAGGCTGCTCCTCCAGCAGTCCTCTCCCGAGAGTACGGAGTAGTACAGCCCACCTTGGGCACCGACCTTCGTAGAGCTAAGACTCTGTCATCGGCCCACGTTGCCGCCTCCTTCAAACACTTAAAGCGTTTCTCCCTAATCTTGGCACTTATGTCCTTGTCAGCTATGTTGGTAATGTGCTCCATGAGGATTAACTCCTTGAGGTCTTTGAAGGAGTCCACATCCTCACTCATTAGCCACTTGCCAAGAGTCTCTTCCAGATACCTAGCACAGGCCACGTAGGTGTCTGCCGGCCTTTTCCGAGCACCTCTGAACTGCATGCAGCCTGTATGCTTCTGGCCGAAGTTCGTACACCTTGAGGATGGATGTCTTAAATTCATCATAATCCTCCAGGTCATCCACGTCCATGCGATCATACGCCTCCAGGGCTTTTCCCTGCAACACATTAGCTACCAGTTCAACTTCAAAGTTCACGAGGCCACTCAAACTCTCGAGCCTTCTTTTCAAACCTCCTAAACCACTCTGTCACCTTTGCCTCGTCAAAAGCCGGAACTAGCTTGAGACTTCTAGCGAGCCTCATCTCGGTAGTGTCTTCCAGCGTCGGCACCTGAAGCGACATACGAGTGGCGGCAGTGAACTCCAAGCGAGACTTTTCCAGCTCATACTGCCTCTGTCTCTCCGCTTCCTCAGACTGCCACTGCCTTTCCGCTTTTCTCTCCTCTGCCTCCAACTTCCTCAATTCCAGCTGCAACAAAGCCTCCGTCGACAACCCTCCATGGTATACAGGCGTGGAGTACATTATACCGGCGTTGTCACCACGGCCACCCGCCAGACGAGGGAGCGGACTGTGGGGTGGGACCACTGATCTATATAACATGGATCGCGGATCTGGGCTAGCTGTGGCCGAGATACTGAAGTCAGCCACCAGCCACCAGCCGCCATCTTGCCAATACCAAAACAAATACATGGGCCGGCCCAGGCATTGGCTGGATGTTGGCTGCTGGCATGTGATAGCCTATATTACCACCTACTACTACTATTAACACCTACTACTACTACTAATATTACCACCTACTACTACTATTACCACCTACAAACTACTATTAACACCTACTAACTACTACTAAAATTCCAACCTAGTGCATCGTCGAATCTTCAAAATCATTTATTTACGGTGATACACAGACAACAGGTGTGTTGCGAGGCCGTACAGGTGTGTAGTGACAGGTGTCTTGCGAGGCTGTACAGGTGTGTAGTGACAGGTGTGTTGCGAGGCCGTACAGGTGTGTAGTGACAGGTGTCTTGCGAGGCCGTACAAGTGTGTAGTGGCAGGTGTGTTGCGAGGCCGTACAGGTGTGTAGTGACAGGTGTGTTGCAAGGCAATACAGTGTGTAGTGACATGTGTCTTGCGAGGCCGTACAGGTGTGTAGTGACGTGTGTTGCGAGGCCGTACAGGTGTGTAGTGACAGGTGTGTTGCGAGGCCGTACAGGTGTGTAGTGACAGGTGTGGTGTATGTGGTAAAGCGAGAGGGGGTAAGAGTGCGGTGTTAGCCCCCGAGTGTGTGTGTGTCTGACCTAAAGAGCGAAACGCGCAGTTCTCGTCCACTATAACGGCGTCAGCCCGTACCGCCGCGGCCACGGGTACCGGCGCGGGCCACAGTGGTCCATAGAAGCTGCTCTCGGGGATTACAGGAAGTTTAAGTGAATAAAAAAACTTGGCCTAATCAAAAAACCTTTCTTAATTAGGTATATTGAATTGAAAGTAGTTAGTTTTTGTACACTGATTTTGAGTATTTTCGTACATACCTGGGGTCGTTTCGTAACTCTAGTAGTCAAGTTCAACTCTGAGCTGAGTGTAAAGAACGACTATGGTTTCATATAGGCTTAAAGAAACAACTTTTGGTAATAATGGATGAGAGTTTTCGCGGTCGTTTTCAGAGACACCAACTATTTTTTCTTGGCCTACAATAGGTGCTTGTTGCAATGGAGATAGTTTAATTTTGCGCAAACCCCCCCCCCCCAAAAAAAAAAAATAATAATAATGAAACCTAACCTAACCTTATAGGTTTAATGAACAAACCTAACCTAGGCCTAACCTTAGGTTTTTAATGAAACCTAACCTAACCTTAAAGGTTCTAATGAAACCTAACCTAACCTTATAGGTTGTAATGAAACCTAACCTAACTTTAACCACAAAGTATACTTTTTTTTTCTTTTCTTTTTCTCGCAAACTAAAGCTATCTCCATTAGAACAAGCACCGCTTATTAGGAAGCGCTATGATATTTGTATCATAACCGCACTCAGGTCTGTATGCATTTTGTCATCAAAACACAGATCACCGTGTAAAAGTTTCGTTGAGGGAGCTCAGTGAGCAAAAAGTGCCCGTGTAATACCGGCTTTAGTGTCACCTCTCTTAGTGTCACCTCTGCTTCCGTTCCCCACTAATTGTTAACAAGTATAAAAAATATACTTATATCTATATCTACCTATATAAAAAAAGTATACCATTATCCACCTATATTTTTTGTAACTAGTAGGTGGGTGACTGGAGTGGGTAGATGGATTAAGAGGGGGGGTGGGGAGTGGGTGTAGGTGTGTGTGTGTGTGGTTGTGTTTTGTGGGTGTGGTGTGGGTGGGTGTGGGTGTCTGGGTGTGTGTGGGTGTGAGTGTGGGAGTGGGTGGGGGTGTGGGTGGTTGTGTGTGGTGGGTTTTGGGGTGGGGGTGTGGTGGGTGTTGGTGGGGGTGGGGGGTTGTGGTGTGTGGGGTTGGTGTGGTGTGTTTGTGGGGTGGGGGGGTGTGTGTGGTGTGTGGTGTTACTCACAGGGGGAAGGGATTTGCCATTCCGGGGTCCGGGTCTGTTTGTACAGGCATAGCAGCCAGTTTGGGCAGGGACGACCCCGAGCAAAGAAAAAAAAGAAAAAAAGGGCCCTTTGTTTTGGTTATTGGCAAGGATGGGGGACATTTTGGAAACCCAGTGCTGGGGCCGGCTTCCGCGATCCATTTTAAAATACTTTCAGTGGGGGGGGCCCGGGCGGAAACGAGTGACGGGGGGGCGGGACACTAACGACACTTGCTCGGGAAAAACTTTGGGTGGGGAAACCCCTTCGTAAACCCAACAAGAGACGGCATGGGTGGACTAAGCTGCGTTTCAACTAAAGTCCCGAAAAAAACAAAAAAACGTTTTAAACATTTCAAGACATTTTTAACGTGGGCAGCACATTTCAAGTATAAATTGGCAAGGTCGGCCACTGTTACGACTTTGGCCTAAAAGCGAAAAACAGACGTTTCCTAACCGTTGGAAAACCCAAATAAAAGCCCCCCCGTTTTCCTATCCAGAAAAAGAGAAGGGGCCGAAAACCCTTTTCCCCTTTTTCCCTTTTCCTGCTAAAATAAAAAGGTATACTCCCGGATTTTAACCCAAAGGATTCCCTTGACACCCGGCTTTTACCCCTTAAACAAAACAGAGTGAGACCCCCCCTTTCTGCTCCCCCCTCCACTTTTAAATGTTTTGGGAAGAAATATTTTACGTAACGTTTTTTCCAAAAAATTTGCACCGCGATTGTATCTATGGGCGGTTAAACAGTGGTGATGGAAAGTTCTCATTGTTACGTTTATACTGGATTTGCAACCTCCACCTTTTCATCCCATGTCCAGAAGGACGGAAACTGGTATTCGTGTTATGAGTGGCCACGCAGAACAAAGGTTAATTAGTGTACAGGCGAGTGTGTGTTTTGTCAGTGTCTCTTGTGCTAGCCAAAACTCCAAAACACGGTAACCATTCGTTTCCCGCCTTCCGTCCGTTAATACTAAACTTAGCATGTGGTCAGCCCGAAAGCCTCCCCCAAAATGGTGGAAACCCACGTGTTTTCAATACTACGCAAGAAATACTAAAACTTCGGGACACCCTCTAGCTATTCAATGACTCAAGTGAATGCCGGCAAACCTCCTACACAAAGACTCAACAACTACCAAACGCAGCAACTCAACGACGATGGATAGCAAGAGGCTGCGGAGCAGAGCGTGTTCCTATTAAGGCCAGACCTTACTAACTCGGGGGCCGCCCTGCCACGCGGGGACTGAGGGGCCCACCATGGGCGGGGGGGGGGCAACTTCATCTCTTCCCTCTCTCCTCCTTACTCACCGAGGACACACCAGCCAGGGCCCCCCGGCAGGTGTTACAATATATATATATATATAAAATATATAAAATATATATATATATATATATATATAATATATATATATATCAAGCTTTTACCTGTGTTTCTAATATAAATAACCTAACTTAAACCCTTACCGTCGGCCAGAATTCCCGGTTTGTGGTCAGGACGAGAATCTCGGGAGACGAGATATCAGGTACCGG
This sequence comes from Chionoecetes opilio, assembly GCA_016584305.1. Classification (NCBI taxonomy): domain Eukaryota; kingdom Metazoa; phylum Arthropoda; class Malacostraca; order Decapoda; family Majidae; genus Chionoecetes; species Chionoecetes opilio. The sequence continues at coordinate 10,262 of JACEEZ010008774.1, read as the reverse complement.
CTGCGCGGCTTCCTCCACACCTGTAAACAAACATTGATTTCCGACAAAAACGAATGCCGGATTCATTCAAAGTATATCAAAATTATTCAGGAAAATTAAGTTTCGGCCACGAAATTAGTGAATGCCCAATACCGAATTTTTTCCGATTTCTTGATGGCGGGGACCGCAAAACCCGGGGTATTTGTTCCTCGGAACGAATCGCGTGTATGAACGTAATGGGGGGCACACGGCCGCTATTTCCCGGTTTCCCGAGGCATAAATGTGCAGGTATTTGGCCAGTGTGAACCAGCCTTAAAGTAATCATCCAGACCCATTCTTTCTTGCATAAGTATGTTGAATGTTCATTCAAAACACCTAATCCACAAAAATAATTAATTTCCACGCCTTTTTTCCGTAAAAAACACAAAAAAAACCAAAAAAAAATCAGCCCGTTCCAGCCGCCGCGCGAAACTTGTGATGACGTCCCGGGAAGCCGACAAACTGCCATCACACAGCTTGCCTCTCCCCGGCGCACAAACATTCTCACACATTTTTCTTGGCCGTATCGGTCACGTAACAAAAAAAAAAAAAAAAAAAAAAAAGTTTCGATGTTGTTAATATTCACTTATTATTGGTTTTAATGGTACTATTGTTCTTTTATATATTTTGTTATTTTTAAATATTTTGATTATCTTAAAATTTGTTTTTAATTACTTTTACTGTATCGACAGGGGATCGAGTTTCGACAGGGATACTTGCAGCCTATGTTGATCTAAAGAAGGCGTTTTACTCAGTGCATCGTGAGTCACTCTGGGATCTTCTGCGACTTCGAGGGATTCCTGCAAGGACTATTGGTTTGATAACGGGTCTGTATTCTGGGACTGAGAGTGCTTTTGAAGTGTGGGGCAGGTGTATCCAGCTTCTTTCCTGGAATACAGGAGTGAGGCAAGGGTTTCGTCCTTCCCCCATCACTTTTAAACGTTGTATGGACTGGGTATTGGAAAAGGTTGTAGATCAAAGTGTTTGTGGAGCATCCGTCGGCAACCCCAAGACCACTGATTTTGTTTTTTCCGAGATGCATAATCTTTTGCGAGTGCGGAGGCCCCTGGTGAGGGGCCTCGGGGCGCTGCCGAGGGGGGGAAGCCTTTGGCTTGAGTTCCTTAAAGCCAAGGAGGTAATTTGGAACTTTAGAGAAGCAGTACAGTCTGTTCTGCGTGTGGGAGGACATTGAGATTTTGGAAAGTTTTTCATACCTTTGGTAGCGCATCCATAATGACGGCGGGTCACTCAAGAAGTCTTACGACGGATTGGCATAGCCCACGGTGTTAGGGCTCGCTCAGCGGGAGATTTTGGGGTTTGGTACCGTGCGGAGGACAAAAAATCCGGATCTTCAAGTCGCTTTTATCCCGTCTTACCTATGGGTTTTGAGACATGGACACAAATATGACTTGAAGAGACGATCAATGCCTTTTTGGGAATAAGTGTTTCGAAGAAATCATGGGGGACGCGGGATGATTCGTGTTTAAAAACAGCGATTTACCCTGAACTGAACGATGCCTATTACCCATAGTCGTCAGGCCAACTTCGGCTAGATGGGCATGTGGCACCTCCCTGAACCGATTTTCCTTCCCATCGGGTTGTATCTGAAAAAGCAATCCGGCGTGGAGGGGCCAAGGGGGCGCCCCAAACACCCCTTGCCCGCCTCGTGGCTGGGGCAAGGTTTGTGATTTGGGTTTTCTTGTCGAGATGCTGTGCTTGGTAATTGGGCAAAGAAGCCTGCAGGGAACTCGGCGCGCGTGGTGATCCCCCCGTTAGTGTGGCGATCGTAGGGTGATATGGTGTCGAGGCTGACAGTCGCCACCCTCGGCGTATTGCCCCTCAAGTGAATTGTGATTACTGCTTATTTATGTAAATTGCGATGCGTCAATAACCCCGCAGTTGCGAGCGCTTAGAAAACTTAATATCTTATTTGTATCGGTCCGAGACGGTGCTAAGGCTATCTGGAAATGGTCACAGCTTTTCTGGTTTTGTCTCTTGCACCCAAATAGAATTATAGGGGCTGTGTGCAAGTATGTTTCTATATTATCGCAAAATATATTTATTCCCATTAAAGTCACTTAGCAATTAGTTCAAGTACTCTTACTTTAATTTCTGATGTTTCACGTGCGTTCTGCATTCCGTTCGAGGGGGACTGGGTTGCGAGGCTGCGTTTTGTGACGTCACCGAGCTCATGCTGGCCGTCCGTCTGCTAGTCGTCCAGGAGCGTCTTTGAAGCTCGGGGAGTAATGCCGATTTTTATTCGGATTATTTAAAAAACGGCTGAATGGATTGCAAAAAAGTGACACGTATATTAAAATATATATTGCGGATGAATTGGAGAATATTTTGATTGCATTAAAAACGGGAATTGATTAAAAATGGTCTGTTACGATTATTTAGATGCCGTAGGCGAACGTGCGAATTTTATCAAATCATGAAAAGCGAAACATAGAATGAAATCATATATATTGTGAAATATATAGATATTATAAAAGGATTGTGGAAGGAAAGTTATAATTGGAGTGCCTTAATCGAGTTGCTAAATATTTGCAACATTCACATAAGGAGGGATATAAATTAAAAGTAAATGTATAGTCGTTTAATTATAGCTACGAGGGAGGTTCCCGAAGATACGGGTCAGTTAGGTTCCACCTGGCATAACTCGTAAGCCTGAATCTCGTATAAAGACGAAACACATACTAATGTGTAATATGAGGTTTTGGTTCCAAGGAACCCCATCAATTAAGAAAATACAAAAAACAAAACCTGTTTTTCAAGCTGAAATAAACTAGCAAACCGACAACACACAGGCGTCGTATATTACCCCCACTGTACTACCTATTCTGTAGAAAACCATTCTGTAAAGAGAACATAGCACACAAAATAAACATTACTGCATCATTAATTACACTAAAAAAAAATGCATAACCGCAAAAAAAGACGTAATGTAAGGGACGCCCCACTTGATACAAGAGAAGGTAGTGTAGGTCCCTAGGCGGGGCCGCTCCACCTTCTAATATCACCTCCTATGGAGGGTCAGTGGCCTGCGCCATATGCTCGAATTAGCCCGTCATGTCCACGCCTTGCTAGGAGGTGATCCCTGACTTCCGTCCCAGGTTGGGGCCGCACACCTGCTACTTATCCCTAAATGTCAGGCCGCACCTATATGCTTAATTACCCTATCAGTCCTCGCTATGCTAGGGGTGACCTCACTGTGGGGTCACCAAATTCCCCCTTGTCCAGACAGGGATGGTAGGGGCGCGCATTTTTGACTTGATAATTTTATCACCCCAGTTTGAATGTCGCATCATTGGATTTTCGATCTCGTATATTGAAAAACACTTAATTTAACACATCTCCTATCATCGGATTCTCGTATACAAATGCTCGTATAAGACTGGACCATCCTCTGTATATTGGGGTATTACAGACTTCAACTTTATGTATACTGGCTTCCCTCGCCCCGACTTACTTAACTGTGTGGGGTTGTCGGTGGATGGAAGAGCACAGGGAAGAAAACATTAGCATAAACTACCGTATATTTTAGTAGCAGTGGTAGAAGTAGTAGTGGGGGAAGGAAGAGTACCAGGAGATGGAACAATACATAAGGCGAAAGGAAGGGTGGAATATGCTTAAAAAGATAAATTATAAAGACCTCTCCGCTTCTCTCTTTTTGTTTATTTCTCTTAATCTCGGCTCTCTTCCTGTGTTATCCATTATATTTGCCTATGCCGTTACCCATGAAGAGCTGAAGTAGGATTCATTTGGTGAGTCATGCGGAGAAAGGTAAAAGGCCAGCTAACTGGGTAAAACTAACTCAGAAGTACTGAGGCGGCGGGGTCCTCTCCCACGGGGACCTACTGGTGTTTGAGTAGTGTGGGTTTATATGGCGCGTTTTGCGTCGACCGCTCTGGCCTCGGTTTGCGGGGTACTGGACTAGTCCCGGGCGGCCACTGTTTTCGACGAGGCGGAGTTGGACTTGGGACCCAAATCGACGAATCGCCCTGCTTCCGCGCGTCTTTCCTTAACCTGGAGACATGCGCTTTTGAGCTGGCCAACGCCCACTTCCATCCTGGTGTGGGGCGCATGCCCACCACCGGATGTTACGCAGTGATTTGCACGTCCCGCACTTCCTCCCGCGACTCTCTGGTGCTGGACGGGGCTTGATTGAGGATTACCATCTGGCACCGCCGCGCCAGGTCAGTTTCCACGGGCCCAATGTCCAGCTACAGGGAAGCTGGCGAAACCCGGGCCCCCCCCCCCCCCCCCAACGCCCGCATGGGCGGGTCCTAAACCCCCACCCTTTTCAACCTCCCGAGGAGCAGCGGTCAGCCTGCCGTTCCGGGAGGGCACGGATTTCAGCAAGCCCACGACTTGGGGCCTGGTCGTACGGGAAAAAAAGTGGGGGGGGGAAAAACCCCCCCCCCCCGGGGGGGGGGGGGGGGGGGCCCCCCCCCCCCCCCCCCCCCAAAACCGCCCGAAAAATGGGCGGGGTTCCCCCAAAAAAAAAAAAAAAAAAACCCCCCCCCAAACCCCCTTTTTTTCCCAACCTCCCCTTTGGGAGGAACCCCCCCAGCCCTGGTAAAACCCCCCCCCCCCCCCCCCCCCCCCCCCCCCCCCCCCCCCCCCCCCCCCCCCCCCCCCCGGGGGGGGGGGGGGGGGGGGGGGGGGGGGGGGGGGGGGGGGGGGGGGGGGGGGGGGGGGCCGGGGGGGGGGTTCCCCCCCCCCCCGGGAGGGGCAAAGGGCCTTCTCAGCAAGCGACGACGGGTCCGGGGTCGTACTGGCCGGGGTGAGGGGGTGCTGGGACCCAGCAAGCCTTGCCCCTGGTCAGTTGAAAAGGCAGAGAGCTGGGTCTCAAGATATCGCTGAGAAGCCCAAAGGGATGGTGTTAAAGGCCGCGTCCCCCCCCCCGGTCGTCCTTACAGATCAGGGCATCAGGCTGGTTTGGACCCACCCCTTCCCCGTACCTGGGAAATTTGGGTTCCCCGGGGCCCTCCCTTCACCACTCAGGTCACTATTGAGGGGAGGGCGAGCCCAGGCCAAGTCAATGGGCCCCATACCAGGACACACGCCGGGCCACGTCACAGTGCGGCCTCTTCTAGGCACACTGTGCTCCCCTTGTAGACTACAGCGCCCCGTGCTTGTCGCGCTATCGCTCACTCAGGAGGAATTTAGAGGTCCTTCAAAACCGAGCTTTGGGACCTGCTGGGGCACCGCGCGGGCCCAAACACCCCGTCATGCAGGCGGGAGGCCCGGTTGGTGCCCCTAGCCCCCGGGGTTTCGACAGATCGGGCCTGTGGTGGCCAGATCCTCTGCCAGGAAAGGGAGTCTGCGCGGGGGGGACTGGCTATGCGGGGTCGCAGGGGTGGCAGACCCCGAAACCCCCTCCCCCCCGGCCCAAACCCCCACCTCGCTGGAGGACCTGACCGCCCCGTTGTCAACTACGCCCTCCGCCACCGGGGCACCCCTCTGCCGCCCGGTGTTTATCGCCACACTGCCAGGGGGAAGGGTTGTGGCACGGGGGAGCTGAGGCAGCACGCCCGCAGGCGGGGCGCACGCCAATGTCCCCAGCAGCGTCGGGGGTCGCGGTCTACTACACCGCGGCTCCTTGACCTTGAGAGAGGCTTGACAGGTGCTGCGGTGGTTACGGGGGGTAGGTGCTGCCTGGGGACGCCCGCCCATTGCTCCACGCTGCAGACGGGGACCTGGTTTCGATAGAGGCCCCCTACGCACCCCCTGGGCCACAGGGGGAAAGGTCGTGGTGATTCACCCCGACCCCCATGTCCCCCCTGAGGCCTACGGCAGCCCCGCACACCGATGGACAACGTGCAGCTCACCCCGCCATCCTGGGCCACATCCGGGGCCTCCCCGCTGGGGGCGCCGCGTAAGGGTTCAACTGGGTGCCTAGCCACTAAGCCCCGTGGAAAACGAGGGGGCCCCGGGAGGCCACCAGACATCCAGGGGTGGCCTTGACTGTCTTACCCAGCCCCGGGGGCCCAAAAGGTACTGGCCAGACGCGTTCCCGTCTGGCCGTAGGGCAAACAGATCCGCCAGCTGGTGCAGACATCGAGACAGGGAGCTGGCAAAACAAGCCACGAACAACAACGAGCCCTTACCGCCCCGCCCAGCACTTCCCGAGCCGAGGGGGTCGTCCTACACCGACTTCGGCTTGGCTACGGGGGCCCGGGGAGTGAGGGACGGGTTTGAGGAGCGGCCTGTAGCACTGTCCCCCATATGGCCCCCCCCCTTTACCCCACACCTGCTTTCCTGCCCGCTACAGAGCGGGTCAGACAGGCGCGGCCCGTGGAGATGGCGGGGCCCCCCCGTGCGGCAGTTTTTTATAAAAACCTGCCCTCCCCTGGGGGTGGCGCATCCGCCCCCCCCTCCCCGATGAATAAGGGCGGGAGTGACCCACGCCCCGCCCACCTGTTTTTTTATATATATATATTATATAATATATATTATATTTTTTAAATATATTATATATATATATATATATATTTAATATTTAATTTTTATATATTAAAGATATACGTAATTTTTATATATATATATTTTATTGTTTATTAATATATAAAAATATATATATTAATATTATAGAAAATATATTTTAAAATAATATAATTTATATATATTATAATAAATTTTTATAAATTATTAGATTTTAATATAATAAAAAATATTATATTTAAAATAATTTTTATAAAATATATAGATATTTATAAATATATAAAATATATAATATATTATAGATTATATATATATAAAATAATATTATATATTTTAAAAAAATTATATATAATATAAAAATAATTATAATATATAATAATATAAAAATAAATATATATATATAAAAATTTTTTTAAATTAAAAATTTTATATATTTATAAATATATATATAATATTTAAAATATAATATATATAATATATATTATAATATATATATATATATATAATATATAAATTTTTATTATAATTGGTTACCCATTAAATTTAGATAACTTCTGCTTCTCGTTGATGTCTGTCTACGTGATGGGCGGGCGTTTTTGGTTGTTTACTCCCGCTTTGTATCTCTGGAGTAGGCTGTTAAGCCTTTGTTCTTTCATTTGGTAGAGCTTGTAGGTCGTTTGCCTGTCAACACAAGGGGTAACAAAAAAATCGCGCCCCACTCACGGGACAAAAAGAAAGAGAAAGGAAGTTTTCTACCAACAGCGCCGCCCCTAGGCTGCGCAGCAGCCCGACTCATCAATAAAAAAGCGCTCACTTCACAAAAAGAATCATGTCACCCCCTACAACTGGGAGAAAACATCTTCCGCTCTGCTGAAGAAGGGTTTTTAGACCCGAAATCGCGAACAGCAAAAAAGGACAAGCTACGGCGGGAATCATAAGTATATAAAATATATATATATTAATATATATATATATAGTAATATATAAATTTATATTAATATTATAATTTTTAAAAATTAATATAAATAATATTTATATATATTATAATTATATATATAATATATATATATTATATAATTTTAAATATTATATATAATATATAAAATATATATATAAAAATAAAATTATATATATAATATATATATTCGTATATAATAAATATATATATTTTTTTTAGGTTTAGTATATCCCTGTAATATAGATTTTATTTCCGTTGCCCCTTGGTGGCGCGGCGGGATTTTATAGGACATGTTCTAGGGGAAATCCCTTAAATTTAATTTATTTTTTAGTCTATATTTAAGATTTAATTTATAAATTTTAAATATTAAATTTAAATTATATTTAATTAATTTTAATTATAAATTTTTTTAAATATTGAAATTTTTATTATATATAAAAATTTTATTATTATTTAACTTTAATAAAAAAATAATACATATTTAATTATTTTGAAAATTTTTTTTTTAAAAATTTTTTAAAATAAAAAAAATTTTAAATTTTTTTTTTAAAAAAATTAATTAATAATTAAAATAAAAAATAAAATTCTTTTATAAATTTTACATAATTTTTTTTAAAAAATGTTTGTAATAAAAATTAAAAATAATTATTTTTTATATTTTTTTTTTTAATTTTTATTTAATTTAAAATATATTAAATTTTCTTAAAATAATTAAAAATTTTAAAATATATTTTTTAATTTTTTATAATTAAAAATTTTAAAATTTTTTTTAAAATTATTTTTTTTTTTATTTTTTAAGAATTATTTCTTTTAAGGGGGAATTATTAAAATTTTTTTAATTAAATTTTATTATTATATTTTTAAAAAAATATTTTAATTTTACACTTAGGGGGGCAACCCTAGTATTCCGAAAAACAGCAAACACTTTTTTAAATACTAACTTTCCGATTTTCTGTAAAAATATTTTTTCCTTTGGGTTTTCTCGACACAATCTTATTTTGTAACCTCTCCGACGCCCCGATGCCGCCACGGATATATTATGCCTTGTTTTAAAACCCCTCGTAAAAATGTTTCTTTCCCCTTTCTGGCCTGATTTCGAAGGTTAAAAAGGCCGGTACACGGACTTTTTTTTTTCCGATCTTTTGGTTTTTTTGCTCCCATATGTTTCCCTGATACCGGCACTTTTGGTAGAAAACGCGGAGTCGCGCATTTTCGTCCTCTTGCTCCCAGTACCATCTTTTTTTACTTTTTGGAGTAGCCGACGCCACGCAAGATTTGTACAAAATAACATTTAAGTTAAAAAAGAAAAGACCAATCTTTGGGTGGTCAAGAGATCTGTCATCCTAGGGATATGTTTAGGGAAAATAAGGTGTATATAGGGAATAAGCTGTGAAATTTTGTATAGTAATGTAATAGGGTGTGTAGAAGAAAAAAATAAAGATGAGAGGGGAAAAATAAGTTGGTAGGTAGGGTGGGGCAAAAAAATGGTTTTTCTCTATATAAAAAGCACGTGTATGATATGGTAATCTCGTGTTATTTTGATTTTTTTAAAGTATGATTTATATATAAAAATTTAAAATTTGTTTGAGTTTTTTGATGGAAGGGAGACGGAAAAAGTGATAAAAAATGAAAAAATAATAGGCTGCGTGTGTTTTTTTCTATAGAAACGGGGGTAAAAGATATGTGGGTTTTTTTTACTTTTTTAGGAATACAAATAAGGTTTTTAGTGGTTTATTTATGGGTTTCTTATCAAGGGAAATGTGAAGGGGAAGGACATTTTATCATGGATAGAAGCGAGTAGCTAAGAAGAAGAATAAGAAGATCTAGCTATCTGGTAGGAAAATGTTCGTAGCCCAAAAGCCGTGTACAACACGGCACTTTGCCAACCGCTACGGGATCTTTTGGAGCAAATACCCAAAAAATGCCGGGAAAAAAAATCGCTCGTGTGACACGGCCTTTCGGTCCTGACAGAGTCCCTCCTATTGTTCCAAAAAGAGAAAAAGTGTTTTGGCTTCCCCTGCTGGGCAAAATTTTTTCCGTCTTGTCTATTACTTCCACCTTTCCTTTTTGTGGTAGTTTGCTCACATCCCAACCCTTCCTGAGAAGGGTAACCCTTTAATTTAAAAATTTCCCTCCTATAGCTTGACTTTTTGCCCTTTTTGAAAAAATTTAAATTTACTTAATATGAAAAATTCTTAAGCATCTACTGCTCACTATCGATATCTATCTGATCGTCAGTACGGTTTCCCTAAAGGGGACCTACTGACGATCTTCTGCTTTTCCCAAAGAAAACTTGGTCACCTCTTTAGGGGTTTCGGTGAAACTTTTTCTGTTTTCCCTTGACATTCAAAAGTTTTTATAGGGTTGGGCCCCCAAATCTAAATTTCCCAAAATACCCACTTTTGGTTTTATCCTTCTCTCTGTACCTTCATTTTTAAGTTTTCCTTCACACCGTCCTATTGCGCTACTGTAGACGGACATTGTTTTTCCCCTAAATCTTCAATCCCGGTGTTCCACACGGTTTGTCCACTCTTTTATTTTTCATTAATGATCATTTTAAGTCTTAAAATCAAACCCCATCCCCTTTTCGCTGATGATTCACCCCGCATTCTTCAAAAGTCTTTATTAGACGTCAACTTTACAGGAAATAAGTGATTTACGGAGAGATGCCACTGAGCGCCTAAATTCTGACCTTTATGATTTCTATTTGGGGAAAGCAAACCTTTTTTGTTCAAGTCCTCCCAAACAAAAACCCCCAATTTTCCCCCTTTCTTAACCTAAAATTTTTTAAAAAACTTTTTGGGAAAAAAAACCTACCAGAAAATTTAAAAAAACT
>JACEEZ010008773.1:0-11421 GCA_016584305.1 Chionoecetes opilio | reverse complement strand
TTTTATCACGTTAATTTCTAATTTGTGTAAACATATTAATATTCTACATTTAAAACAACTGTTCCTTTGTTCAGACACCCCAGCCATCATGGGGAGGATATATAAGAAGAAAACGAACAGGGAGAGAGATGAAGCTGCTCTGCAGTCTGTTTTTAATGAAGAAAAGGAAGTAGAAGCTCTATGGGGAAAAGCTGCTGAAAAATATGGGTTCCAAGAAGCACACTTCACGACTTTTGTCATGGGAAAAGAAAGAAAATCAGGGATTTAAGTTAGGGCAATTACGCAGTACGGCAAGTCCTCACACAAAATATGGAAGTGGAAGTGGCTGATTACACTGGTCGACAAAAAAAAATCGAAGATATGGTTCTGGACTAAATGAAGCTGATTATGGGTAAATCGACCCTGCTGAACTCGAATCTGATGTTCAATTAACTCTATCACGTCCAGTTTTTGAGAACCAGGCGCATTCCCATGAAAAATATGGGTAAAATCAGCAGAAATAGTTTCACCAATGTTTTCATTTTAAACTTTTAATCTTTTCTTTTCTCAAGCCTATTTAGGGCAGTGCAGTGTTTTGAGTCAGTGTGGTTTGTGCAGTGAGCAGGGGGGGGTGTGCCGCTGCGTATTGGCGAGGGGTTAGCAGGCTGCGTAGTACTTTTTTACCTACTGATCGTACAGCTATTGACATATGTTTAAACATTTTATTTTTCTTTGCAGATATGATGTGTTTGATTTAGTAGAGTCCTACTTTTAGTTGGTTTCCCGGGATATAAGTACCTTGTACGGGCTGTGATGGAGCGCCGTAAACTGGGGTGAATGCTTTCGAACAGTTTTTGTTACATATGTAAAATTTTTCCCCCTGACAGTCTGAAGAAACCTTTTACAAAGAATGTTAATGCAGCTTATCTGCATTACTTCAAGTGCCGTATAGGTGACAAGATAAGAAGTGGGCCCCTCACGTAGCATGCAACCCTGTGTGAACCACTTGAATGAATGGATGCGTGGAAAAACGGCCATTAGGCATGGCATTCGGCATCCCAATGTTTGGCGTGAAACAAAAGGATCACAGTACTGACTGCTACTTCTGCCTCACTAACATCAAAGGATTTCAGTAAAAACGCGAGCTAAAATCAGGTATCCTGACGTACCTTCTGCCATCAGGCCGGGTGCCACATGGTCCTAAATCTCCAGTTCCAAAATGTTCCAATTGCAAGTGCTATAAGTGAATCAGATTCGAACGAGGAGGAAAATCCCATGGATACAGACTTCAAGAAATGGCAGACAACAGAGCCCCCCAAATTCATCAGTCAGGAAATGCTACATGACCTTGCTGGGGACCTAGATCTACCCAAGGAGAAAAGTGAAGTCCTTGGGATCTCGTCTCAAGGAATGGAATTTGCTACAAGAAGGAGTTCTCATCACCACGTTTCGTCGTAGACATAAAGAAACTTTCAAGCTTCTTCAAGATGGAACACAAGCTCTGTTACTGCTTTGATGTTGACACACTCATGGAAAAACTTTGTGAGTTCACACTTATGATAAGAGTGGGTGGCGGCTGTTCATGGGATTCAAAAAAAAAACACGCTAAAGGCCCGGGTTCTTCTGCATAAAGGAAATAAGTTTTCCGAGTTTTTCCAATTGCGCATGGACATAAAATGAGTGAAACTTAGGAAACTATGAAGACTTTGTTATCTGCTTTTAAAATATGAAGAACATAGTGGAATCGGGTTGGGGACCTGAAGGTAAATCTCCTTGCTTCTAGGACTCCAGTTAGGTTACACTAAGCACATGTGTTTTCTTTGTTTGTGGGACTCATGAGCGGACAGCAAACATTACAAACAAAAGGAATGGCCAGCACGACCGAAAGACTCACCTGGCAGGTTCAACTGTATGTACAAACCTCTTGTTGACAGTGAAAAAGGTGTATATAAAAAGTCAAAATTGACTGTGTTTTGGGCAATTTTGGGATATTTCCAGATGTGGCACATTTTCGGATATATTTCTAACATAATTTAAGTATATTTTTTGCCAGATATGTACAATAGGTCCTAATAAAGCCGCAGGCCCACCACCATAATTTAATTACGGTAATATATATTAACGTAGGGGGATTGTTTCGATTAATTATATAAATATATTACGTATATAATTATAATAGCTTTTAAAAAATTTAAAAAGCCGATATTTAAAAAACTATACGTGTAGAGAAAAACAATGCCATTTCTGAGATCAGCTGAAAAAATGTTTTCCCAAACCCACACACAATGAACTCAGAACCATTTTTGGTGTCGACCATGTTATCTAATGCTTTGCTCTAACATATTTCATGGTTTAACCACCAAGATAACAAGGCGGTTTGCCTATGAATATGCATTTGCTAACAACATTGAGTGCCTGAATCATGGAAAAGGGATAAGTCAGCAGGGAGAGACTGGCTCACGGGGTTTCACCCGAGAGGAATAGCAAGCTCTCTCTTAGAAAGCCCTGCAGCCACAAGTCTGGCTAGAATGACTAGCTTTAATAAAAAAAACCCTTTGGTTTTCTTTCAGTCGGGGCCCTAGAGGATATCTTACTGCGATACAACCTGACAGAATCAAGCATCTACAATCTAGACGAAACTGGATGTAGCTACAACCGTTCAAGGCTCCCTAAGGTTATTGCACAAAAGGGAGCTCACCAAGTTGGGCAGGTGAACATCACAAGAGCGTGGAGAGTGGTTACAATGGTAGGGATCATATGTAATGCCCTGCCTCCATGCTTCATATTCCCTAGAGTAGGTTTGATAAGGCACGTATGTTGAAAGGTGTTCCATCAGCATGCAAAGGTTTCTTGTTCATCTTAGTGGCTGGATGACAAGCAATAATTTTTTTCTGTACTAAAACATTTTTTTGCTAACACGAGGTGCTCTCAGGACAACAAATTTCTACTCCCAATTTGTCCATAATTCTGGATAAATTTGGTCTAATTATATATTAATTTCTCTACAAAATATAGAGGCTATTTTTTGTACTCGAGTATAAAAAAAAATTGTTGAACTGATAATTTCTTGTTTATTAGCCAATCCAGCTCAAAATTATTTTAAAAGTAATCGTCCAGACCCATTTTATTGCCTAATTATGTTGAATTTACATTCAAAACCCCTAATCAAAACCAAAAAAAAAAAAATCCAGGCCTTATTTCCGTAAAAGCAAAGACTTTTTTAAAAAAGCGCGAAAAAAAAAAATCTTCCCCTTTAAAAGGGCTACGAATGTTATTGATGACGTCAGAGGAGGAAAAGCTCCAATGTAAACATCTGTCTGGCACCTGTCGGCAAATGTTATGATGAGCGATTGTACTTCGGTGTCAGACAGTGAATCTGTCGCTGTGACAGATCTAGAGTACGATGCTCAATCTGAGACCGAAAAATGACGCTGCTCGCGTATACTATGAGGAAAACGAACCTCAGATTGTTTATGGGAGCCCAACCCTATATGTTTGAACCAGAATACGAGGCGGACGAACAGATATTAGCGGCAACAACAAAACCCCTTCCTTACACAACAACCCCCTTAAAACAACAAACACTTACACACAACAACCCTTTACACACAACAACCCCTTACACACAACAACCCTTTAAACAACAACCCCTTACACACAACAACCTCTTACACACAATAACCCCTTACACAAACACCCCTTACACACAACAACCCCTTACACACAACAACCCCTAACACACAACAACCCCCTTTCACACAACGGTGCATCCCCAATTTCGGCCGCGGGCCCATGCGGCCGCCCACGGCAATATTTAAATTAACTTTTTGGGGTTATAGTAAGGTTAGGTTAGTACTTTAGGGGTTATAGTGAGGGTTTAAATTAGTAACTTTTAGGGTTTATAGTGGAGGCTAGGGGCAGTAACTTTTAGGGGTTATTGTGAGGTTAGGTTAGTAACTTTTAGGGGGGTTTTGGTGAGGTTAGGTTAGTAACTTATAGTGAGGTTAGGTAGTAACTTTTTAGGGTTTATAGTGAAGTTAGGTTAGTAACTTATAGTGAGGTTAGGTTAGTAACTTTTAGGGGGTTATAGTGAGGTTAGGTTAGGTTAGGTTAGTAATTTTAGGTTTTTATAGTGAGGTTTAGGTTAGTTACTTATGACAATTCTTATGTTTAGCATATAGTTATATATTTAAACATAACGTAAATAAAATAACGTTAAAATAGTTTGCTCCGCGCGACTGCCCTCTATATATGTGGGTCATACGGGCGGCCGCATGGGGACGGGCCGCATAGGGTGGTGACCCACACAACAACCCTTACAAAACAACAACCCCCTTTCACACAACAACCCCTTTTCACACAACAACCCCTTACACACAACAACCCCTTTCACACAAAACCCCTTACACAAAACCGCTTACACACAACAACCTACACACACAACCCCTTACACACAACAAACCCTTACACACACAAACCCCCTTTCACACAACAACCCCCTTACACACAACAAAACCCCTTACACACAACAACCCATTACACACAACAACCCCTTACACCACAACCCTTACACACAGCAACCCCCTTACAACAACAATGGTTTATAGTGATGGTGGTGACACACAGCAACACAACAGCACCGGTGAGTGAGTGAGTGAGTGTGTGTGTGTGGTGTGTGTGGTGAGTGTGTGTGTGTGTGTGTGTGTGGTGTTTGGTGGTGTGTGTGGTGTGTGGGGTGTGTGTGTGTGTGTGTGATGGTGTGTGTGGTGTGTGTGTGTGTGTGTGTGTGTGTGTTGTGGTGTGGTGAGGTTAATCACTACAAATCCTTGCCAATTTCAACTTTCCGTTCCAATCTGCCCTAGTCCGCCGCACTAATCCTTTTCAACACATTTAACGTTGTCGTTTTCAGTCGGAAACGTGTGCAAACTTTCTCGAAAGGCACAGCTGTCTGCTGCACCCCCTAAAGGATGCATGCATGTGGCATATCCAAAAAAAAAAATCTATCAGAAACACCCAAAAATCTTCAAGTACTATATTTATCTCGTTGTTTACGTGCTTCTGATCAGTTTCGGAGAGAGGTGGCCTTCCTCCTGTTACTTTACCGAGCCGTGGCGCATCGTCTGCCAGTTGCCAGCAGCGTTTTCGAAGCTCGGGGAATTTACAGATTTTTATTGTGGATTATTAAAAAACGGCTGGACTGGATGCAAAAAAGTGACAAAATATTGTTGAGACACTCGATAATGGCTATACTATAAATACATAAAACAGGAATGATGAAATGGTCTGGACGATTACTTTAGGATTTTGCCGAAAAAATACATGAGTCCCTACCATCCCACCCATCTGGGCCCGGGCCATCACCACGGATAAGGATGGCTCGGACGATTTAGAAATTTGTGTTTCATCATTTTCTGGGAAAAAACGAAAACAGCTACGGGTTTTGATATCACCAGGCTAAAGAGCCAGATGATGAGGGAGCATTTTGAGATAAACAAAATTACATGCTTCCTAAACTGTTTTTCTATAAAATATTAAAAAAAAAAAGTGGCCGAATCATCACGCTCTTCCCCATGGTGTTGCCTGCATGTTAAATGAAATTATCTTCTAGGGGCGTCACTGGTGGACTCAGATGTTAAAGGAACCCCTGCGGTGGGCAAAAGCCTCCACTGCGATGGAAATTATTTTAGATCTGAACTATTGTTGCTGTGCTTGCTAATTTGTTGTTTGTTGCATCTGCTTCACTAGAAATGCACGCTGTATCAGATATTTTGGGTTTGATGTCTCATAAAATTCGTCGAAAACACTTTGTATTGGAGGATTGGTACACTTGTGTTTCAAACGACGGACGAGGGGATTGACATAAAAATAATAAGAACATAATAATAGGAAACTACAATGGCCGTGAGACCTACACGTGGTGTTCCTGTTCTTTTACTATCTAAAAACCCGTTTCATCCCTGAAATTGTTTAGCCTCCTGTTAAAGCTCCTTATGACCTCCGCACTACCTACTTGACGACTGAGTCCATTCCAATCATTACCACGTATTGGGAAAAAAAGATTTCCTATTTCTTTAAAATCTAAAGATTTTCCAGCTTGAAATCCGTTCCTTCTTGATCTACACCCGATTACTACCTAAGAACTTTTTCTACACTCCTTTATTTTGTCCCATCTAACTGTCTCTATTCTCATTTCAAACCAAATGGCTGTTGCCATAAAATGTTTCGCAACGACATACATTGCTCTCGTGCTCACGGTCTTAAATCCTCCGAATTTTTATCATCCCGGCTTGCCTCTAAGTCACTCTCTTACTAAATTAGCATGCTGTATTTTTCTCACCTAACTCTTTGGACTATGTAAAATTCTTCGACTATTTAACATAAAAAGTGGGGAGTAATTCTCATCTCGTTTTCCTTTTGCGGAAATTTCCATTCTTGGAGATTTCAATGTTCACCACCTGCATTGGCTCTCATCATCTTTCACTGACCAAACCCGGGAACAAGCCTACAGCTATTCTATCCCCAAGTCCTAAGCAGCTGGTGCAGCACCCACCCGTATTTCCTGACCGCATTGGAGACACGCCCAACATTCTTGATCTTTTCCTAACTACTAGCCCTCTGCATACTCTGTGAAACTATTCTCTCCATTGGGGTTCCTCCACAAAATCTTTTTTTTTGTAACCCGCCTTCGCTCCAGTGCCGCCTCGGACCCACCAAGCGAAGGTGCTTCTGCATTTCAACCATTAAGTGGGGGACTTTATGCAGTACTACTAATTTTCCAGGGAAATTATTTATTTTTTTTCCTGTCGGGCCCATCTCTTTGTGCACAGCGCATAACTGAGGTCATTGTCCTTACATGGAGCTACATCCACACATTTTTCTCAATTTAAAGCCCTGTAAACCTTGGTTTAATCTACTTGTTTCAGCTGCCCAAGGTAAGAGGGGGCTCACACACTTTACAAAAACCCACCATCTCCGAAACTCATGCTCTTAAATATTTCCCCCCAAATATCCCAAATTTTATTCAACTACCAAACACTTTTCTTTCATAGAAAATGCGACTCTTTCTGAATAAAATTTTTCTCGGACTTCTGGCATCTACTAAAAAACTCTTAACATTTTATATTTTTCATTTTTCCCTTCCTTTGCTTCACCAAGATGGCCCCAAGTGTCTCATCATATCAAAAGCGAACTTTTCGCCAATCCTTTGCTGAAATTCCCACGGGGTTAATAAAGGATTTTCTTCCTTCCCCCCACCCTCTGATTAATTTCCCTTTTATTAAGATCCTTTCGAAATGATTTTTTTTCTTTGCCTTTTCTGGCCTATTTCTCGGAAGGCTTTACGTTTCTGCGGACCCCTCCATTGTCCAAAAAAACTTGCTTTGTTTTGCACCCTACCTGGTAAAATTTTTACATCTTGGCTATTACTTCCCCTTTCCTTTTGCTTAAAATTTTGTAATCAAAACCTGTTTCCAAAAGGGTAACCGTTTAATCCCAAAACCACCGTCCTATTGATTTAACTTCTCCCTTTTTCTAAAGCTTTTAAATTATACTTAATTTGACCCATTTCTAACTTTTTATTTTACGGGAAGGGGGAAAATCTACCCATGAAAGATGCGTCTATGACGTGTGGGGGTGATTGCCAGTGAGCCCCCTGAAGGAAGTAATTGGTTTTACTGCCCGGGGTATATACTCAATATGGTGTATTGCAAGTGGCAGCGGGTTTTTAAATAAGGGTTGCTGATTTAAAAACGTAAAGATTGAAGTAAGTAAAAATAGGGGCCAAAGAAACAATCAATCAAACATTGAGGGGAAAGCCGGGGGGGCGCGCGCCCGCCCACCCCCGACGCCACTCCCGAGGATCCACCCCGCGCGAGTTCCATGCAGGCTCCTTTTTCCCCTATCTCGACAAAAAAACATCAAATTGCCCAGCCCCAAGCCTTGTGGGGGCCCCCTTGGCCTCCTCCACGCCGGATTGTCTCTTACAATACAACCCCATGGGAAGGATGGTTTAAGGGGGCGTGCCCCATGCCCATTAGCCGAGGTTGGCCTGACGGACTATGCAGGTAATAGGGTGATTTAGTCTCACGGTGCATCGCTGATTCCATAAACTCCCAGCGATACCCCATCATTCTGGAAGACATTATTACCAAAAAGGCCCTCTTCAAATCACTATTTAGTGTCCATGTCTCACAACCATAGAGTAAAAGGGGATCCAAGCGATTTGAAGACCCGGATCTTTGTCCTGCTGCACAGGTACCGACAAACCCCCAAATACCCCCTGAGGGGTCCATAACACCGTGGCAATGCCAACCCCCGTAGACTTTTTGACTGACCCGCCGTCAATGGACTGCGACCAAGGTATGTAAAACTTTCCAAATCTAAATGTCCTCGCCCACGCATGAACAGACTGTATGCTTCATCTAGTAAGTCTCCAAAACCTGGCCCTTGGTCTTCAGCCAGGAACCCAAGCCCAAAAGGTTTTTGCCTCCCGTGCAGCGCCTCGAGACCCAAACCCAGGCCTCCAGCGACTCAGCAAAAGTTTACTGCATCATGGGCAAAAAAAAGATAGTGATTTTGGTGTTGCCAACGGATGCCCCAAAATCCTTGATCTACAACCTTGCCCCAATCCAGCCCAAACAAGCGTTGAAAGTGATGGGCAAGGACGCACCCTTGCCTCACTCCTGTTTCACGGAAAGAAGCCGGATACCCCTGCCCCACATTTCACAGCACTCTCAGTCCAGAAAAGACCATTATAAAACCCCAATATCCTTCGGGAACCCCCCCAATCCAGAAGATCCAGAGTGACTCACGATGCACTGGTAAAAAGTTTTTGAGATAAACATAGGCTGCAAGACCCCTTTCGAAACTCACTCGGCTTCCCCAGACACGAAGCGCTGGATACGGCCCGTTGTTACTTACCAGGCGTGAACCCAGATGCTGAGGTTCTTGTTCCCCAATGGTTCGAACCCGTGTCAGCAATAGTTGGCAAGCACCTTGCCTGGTACGCTGAGAGTGAATACCGCGGTAATTGTTGCAGTCCGACTCCCCTTTCCCTTCCCCAGAAAAGGGACGCCCACCCCCTTTTTTCCGTCAGGAGGAATGGTACCTGATTGCCACACGGCAGTCGGAAAGCATGCAACCCGTGGATCATGGCCTCACCCCCCCCTTGGGAGTCCGCACTGTTTACAAACCCGCTGCCTTTCCCCCCTCAACTTTGCTACAGCCCCTCTGCTTCGTCAAGGAGGGGCGCTTCGTCAATGGGGGGATTTCCCCCTCCCCTGCCTGTAACCCCTGGTGTGAGCGCTCAGTTGGAGGGTCCACCCGGAAAAACTGCCCAAATTTCTCGCCCAACGAGCCATCTCCCATCCATTCCGACACGAGGCGCCCTCTGCTGTTCGAATAGCACCCGCCCGAAAGGAGACTTGGAACGGAGCTTCTTTTAGGGGGTCGTAGGGGGGCGGAGGGGTTAGCGTTCAAAAGACCCCCTTTCATCCTGAGACTCCTGACACCTCTCCTTTTCTTCCCCCGGAGGGGTTTTATCCGGGTGACAGGCCCTGTGCTGGTTTCCGGGTTTCCCCGCCGCCTGGCGCGCGACTTCCCCGATTTTCTCCAGCGTCTCCGTCGAACAAAAAGCCCTTCCTCGGGCGCTCCCCAATCCCTTGGGAGCCCGAAGTTTTACGTTTTTAAGGTATCCCACAGTTTATACACCCCCAAGCCCGACACATCAAACCCATTTTAGACTGCCACGCAACCATGAGCACATGTCAAGCCTTCAGTTTCTCAAGAGAAACCATAGGTTCCTGTGAGATTCTTCGGCTTGACATGAAGCTTAAGTGTAGCAAAAACAATCTGTGATCTGTTCCAAAAGAACTCGCACCCCGGTAAACCTGCAGTTCAGAGGATCCCCCAACAGTGAAACGGGATTGGCGACTCCTTTGCTACCCCCCGGAACTATACCATGTCCACGGTGCAGCTCGTTTGATACCAAGAACCTCAATTCCCAAACCTTTTGGCCCTTGCAAAGTTCAGAAGCAGAGAACTTTGGGTTTCTGGTACCGGAGCCATGGGGACCAAATAACCGTACCCATCTGTCCAAAATCGAGTGAGACAATACTATTATTATAAATATATTTTGTATTTAAAATTATTAATAATATATAAATTATATATATATTTATAATTTTTAATAATATAATTAAAAATATGTAAAATTATAATAATATATATATATATAATTTTAATATGTTAATTATATATATAATATATATAATAAAAATTTAAAATTTAATTATATTTTAAAATAAATTACACGATAAGGGTTATTTTTACTATGAAGCACGGGCTTTACAAACGGCCAAGGAAAGCTTAAGTTTTAATAACAGGCCAGAAAAATTAATATCGGACAAGAACCCACTCACAGGTGAGTGACAATGCCAGACTACATGGAGTTTTCCCTTTAGGAGCGCCTGGTATCGGTCTCCCCTCTTTCCCTTTCCGGGCCCCCCTCGACGCTCTTATAAAGGAAGGTTTTTTTCTTGAACGTTGTTTACCCAGGAACTGCTGAGTGCGTGGAAGAGAACGGCAGGACGCAAACACTCAACTTTTAGGGTGTCTGTCCATGTGTCATTGCTTATCATCAAAGAAAAGTGGAAATTTCCCCACAGGCACACACCCAAAACACTGATTACTTTCTCAAGCAGCAACAGCACAGAACACAATTATGTCAATGTAACTTTACGAGGGGGATATGTTGTCCGAGCAACACGATAACAATTGTTGGGAAAGGGGCGACACACGTCATACACTCCAAATGAATACTGCCCGATAACAATATTTTCATCATACACATACTACATATAAAATACCGTGCCATAAAAAATTTGAAGATTTTTTAAGCATCTATCTCTCACAATCTTTATCTGATCATCAGTACGTTTTTCCCCCGGAAAAAGGGGGATCTACTGGGGGATTTTTCTACTTTTCCCACCTGAACTTTGGGCTCCTCCTTTAGGGTTTCCGGGAAAATTTTTCTGTTGCCCTGACATATCAAAAACATTGATAGAGTCGGCACAAACTTTTAGTTTTTCCAAAAATCCCTCTTCCCTGTCTATCCCTTTTTCTGTACCTTCTTTCCCAAGTTTTTCCCTTTTAAAACCTTTTTATTTCAGTTTCTGTAACGGGCTTGTTTTTTCCCAGGTCTACAATAGTGGTGTTTTTCGGTTCGTCCCCACCCCCTTTCCCAAAAACAACCCCCCCCCCCCCCAAAGGGTTTTCCCCCTTTTCCTCTTTATTAATCATAAAAATTTTCCCCAAATCCACCGGGCCTAATTCTGATTTTCTAAATTTTTCTTTATTGGAACAAAGCAAATTGTTTTTTTTTCAAAATGCCTTAAAAACCCAATTTTTATTTTTCCCCCCCTTTTTTTTTCCCTTTTTCCCAAA
>JACEEZ010008770.1:220765-249240 GCA_016584305.1 Chionoecetes opilio | reverse complement strand
ATCTATGACGTTTTATTATATGGTATACTGTAATCTTCGTAAATGTTTGCTCTATAATATTATCAAATAAAAAACAGTAAAACACGCTAAAGAAATGCCATTACGAGACTGAAAAAATATGCATGAACTTAATATTCACTTCAACTCTTCGCCATTGAAAACTTTGCGTGTCAACTTTTATCATGAAGGGTATCAATAGAAGTGCAATGTTATTAGCTTTCCATTAATATATAGTTTTCTGATAAATGAATTAGAACCATGCATAAGTTAGCGTTAAATAAATAAATAAAATCATTATACGGGTAATTTTCCCGATTGATAATATGATTTATTTACTTATATATTTCGTTTTCTGATAAATGAATTAGCACCATGAATAATTTAGCGTTAACTAAATAAATAACCTCATTAATCGGGAAAATTACCCGATTGATGAATTTATTTATTTAGTTAACGCTAATTTATGCATGGTGTTAATTCATTTATCAGAAAACGAAATACATCAATGGAAAGCTAATAAAATTGCACCTCTATTGATACCCCTCATGATAAAGGTTGACTCGCAAAGGTTTAAATGGCGAAAAGTTGAAGTGAATATTAAGTTCTGGCATATTTCTTCAGAGTCTCGTAATGGCATTTCTTTAGCGTGTTTTACTGTTTTTTATTTGATAATATTATAGAACAAACATTTACGCAAATTACAGTATATTATATATACTGATAAACCAGTCTATATGATCCGTATATATATATGAATCCGAGCGGCCCTCCGACTTAAGGACCATTGTGCAACAGGCCGATATTCCGTGCGCAGCCCAGATTTACAGTGGTCTATGGTTAGGTATATGTAGGTTCAGTTAGGTGCAATTTCTTTTTCAATCATGTTTGTCGCAAAAAAAAAATATTATAAATGATTTGCGACATAAACAGTTAGCAGATTAATTCAAAACACATCAAAACTCACCAGAAAAAAACTGTTTTGTCCACCAAAGTGAATTCGGTGTCAAACTGGAAATTAACCATCATTTGTTCCCTTCCCTCCCCTAAATCTTGCCTCACGGAATCTTTCTCCGGGGTGTAGTGGATCGGCCGTCTCCCTACGAATCCGCAGGACGGGTTTTCGAATCCGGGCCATGGCAGGTCGGCGGCCAGCCACACCCACACACACAGTGCCCCTACACACCCCGGTATTATTTCGGTAGTGGGCTTTCAAAAGTCCTAGGATTCCTGTGCTGATGGCGACGGTGGAGTTGCACCTATTTATTCTTATTAGATCATTTTTGTCCGTAATTTTAACCAAATTAACAGCTTGCCAGGAGGTTTAAAGGTTAGTAGAAGACGTGCATGACATAAAATTAGTCCATCATAAGGTAGTAAGCGAGATATGGCCAGGGCGATAAAACGAATCTTAACCCCTTCACACCCAGATATTTCCTTTGCTATTAAAATCATCTGTTGTTAGCCATAAAACTACGAATGAAAAGTCCTGAATAACCAAATTATTAGTGGACAAGGATACAAAACAGGTCATAGCTATAAAATTTGCTTATATTCACAAAAAATCGTCTAATGGTACCCCAATTACAATGAAATTAGTTTTTTGGGTCTCAAGGGGTTAACCTTCTTACCTACAGCATGGGGTAGATTTCTGCATTCTGAGTAGTTTTAACCCCATTTCTAAATTTGAACCCGACATAACGAGATAAACAGGATAAAACACGGGTCTTTTTTGGGTCAAATATAGGGGTACATTTCCAGATGAACACCGAACTTTTCTTGGTGAACGAAAAAATTTTTTTGTCTGGTGATTGTTTATTTGTTTTGAATTAATCTGCAAACCGTTTCTGTCCCCAAATAACTTTTTTCTTTTTTTTTTGTGATTTGCAACAAAATTGAAAAAAAATAAATAATTGAACCAATACAAACCAAACCTTTTACCTAACATAACCTTACCTAACCTACTAACATAACCTAACCTTTACCTAACATAACCTATACCTACCTACTACATAACCTAACCTTTACCTAACATAACCTATACCAAACCTACTACTAACCTAACCTTTACCTAGGAAAAACAAAATAATATATGCGATACAAATGGTTAGCAGATTACCGCCTCTGGGGGAGGCCGTAGCGGAGTGGTTAGCGTCTCCGACTGGCGTTCTCGGTGGCCCGAGTTCGATCCCCGAAGAAAACCAAAACCTTTCTGCACCGTCGAGCTCCCTAAGAAAACCCACATGCCCTCCCCATCAACTCTGCCTTGGCTTGCGAGTGCTCGAGGACACGGGGGGCGGCATGAGGCTCACAGGCGTCACTATAAGAATCCTGCCTTTTGCGCCACCACGGGCGAGGACCAACCATCAGACCCTCAAGTGAACCTCCAAGCCTCCCATCCGAGCCCTGGGTCACCACTGCCTACAGGCGCTATAAGCACAAATGTAAGAAAAAAAAAAAAATTAATAAAATAAATATAAAAATTTCAAAAACCATGAAAACTCACCAGATAAAAATTGATTCGTCCACCAAAGGAAGTTCGTGTTCATCTGGAAATTTTCCAATAAACGTCTCGCACAGCAGCAGAGGTATTAGCAGTTCATGCTAATAAGTAGGGGGGGGGGGGGGGGGGGGGGCTGCAAGCCATGCCCCCCCCCTATTGCAAAGAATATAATAATAATAAATATTATTAAAAGATATAATATATATATATATATATATATATATATATAAAAATTATATATATATATATAGGAAAATTTATATATATATATATATATATTTTAATATATATATATATATATATATATTATATATTTTATAAAATATATATATATATATATTTATTTATTACTTATTTATTTATTACTTATTTATTTATATAAACATATTGAAAATTTTTACACTTGGACCGAAATTCCCTACACAATAGGGAGTGTGGTTTCTGCAGAAACTACAAACTACGGTTCTCGTACGGTAGTAAAACTACTGAAACTACGGTTTCTAACTATAAACTCTTCACCTTACTAATTCTAAGAAACATTCTCTTTATGAACTTCCGTCGCAATCACTACTTAAGGAGATACAAGATGTTTTTAATGGGAAGGAGTGTATTATATATTATATTATATTATTTCCCTTCATCTTTCCCTCCTATGCTTCACCCAGATGGCTCCACAGCTGTCTCATCTACTTCTAAAGCTGAACTCTTCGCTCAAACCTTTGCTAAAAATTCTACTCTGGTTGATGAAGGGCTTGTTCCTCCTTCTTCTCCACTCTCTGACTATATTATGTCTGTCATTAAGATGCTTCGTAATGATGTTTTCTTTGCCCTTTCTGGCCTAAATCTTCGGAAGGCTTACGGTCCTGATGGAGTCCCTCCTGTTGTTCTCAAAAACTGTGCTTCTGTACTTGCACACTGCCTGGTCAAACTTTCCGTCTTTGTCTATCTACTTTCACCTTTCCTTCTTGCTGGAAGTTTGCTCACATCCAACCTGTTCCTAAGAAGGGTGACCGTTCTAATCCTTCAAACTAAACCCTCCTATAGCTTTGACTTCCTGCCTTTCTAAAGTTTTTGAATCTATACTTCTAAGAAGATTTTTAAGCATCTATCTGCTCACAATCTTCTATCTTATCGTCAGTACGGTTTCCATAAAGGGCGATCTACTGGCGATCTTCTAGCTTTCTTAACTGAATCTTGGTCATCCTCCTTTAGGGGTTTCGGTGAAACTTTTGCTGTTGCCCTTGATATATCAAAAGCTTTGATAGAGTCTGGCATAAATCTTTTTAAATTTCCAAACTACCCTCATTCGGTTTCTATCCTTCTCTCTGTACCTTCATTTTAAGTTTCCTTTCAAACCGTTCTTTTGCAGCTACTGTAGACGGACATTTTTCTTCTCCTAAATCTATCAATAGTTGTGTTCCCCAGGTTCTGTTCTATCACCAACTCTCTTTCTATTATTCATTAATGATCTTTTAAGTCTAACTCAAAGCCCTATCCACTCCTACGCTGATGATTCTACCCTGCATTTTTCAACGTCGTTTATTAGACGTCCAACTCAACAGGAACTAAGTGATTCACGGAGAGATGCCACCGAGCGCCTAAACTCTGATCTTTCTATAATTTCTGATTGGGGCAAAGCAAACCTTGTTTTTTTTCAATGCCTCAAAACCCCAATTTCTTCCCCCTATGTACTCTATAAAACCTACCAGATAACTATCCCTTCTTCTTCAATGACACTCAACTGTCTCCTTCTCTACAATGAACATTCTAGGGCTATCCTTTACTAAAAAACTGAACTGGGAAAACTCACATCTCATCTCTTGCTAAAACAGCTTTTAAGAAGTTTTGGTGTCCTGTGGCGTCTGCGTCCTTTTTTCTCCCCCCCAAATTGCTTGCTCTCTACAGGGGCCTTATCCGCCAATGTATGGAGTTTTTTCTCACATGTTTGGGGAGGATCCACTCATACAGCTCTCCTAAACAGGGTTGAGTCAAAAGCTTTTTTGTCTCATCACTCCCCTCCTCTGACTGACTGTCTTCAATCTTTAAATCACCGCCGCAATGTTTTCTTTCTCTTGCTCTCTTCTACCGTTATTTTTATGCTCACTGCTCTTCTGAACTTGCTAACTGCATGCCTCCCCCCTACCGCAGCCTCGCGGCACAAACTTTCTACTCATTCTCATCCCTATTCTGTCCATCTTCCTAATGCAGGAGTTTAATCATTATCTTTACTCTTTCATCCGTTTTACTGGTAAACTCTGGGAAATCTCTTCCTGTTTTCTATTTTTTCCACTTTCCTATGACTTTAAATCTTTTCAAAAAAGAGTAACAAGACACCTCCCGAACTAAATTGGGTCACCCCTCTTTTTTATTTTATTCTCTTACTGTCGTCTTTATAGGGACTGGCAACTAAGCGGGCTTTGTGTTACCCATTTTTGCTGTGCCCTTGGCCCGTCCTTTGTGATGTAAAAAAAAAAAAAAAAAAATTACATTTTGACTATATTATAACGTTATGCTTATTGACGCCAAACCTACTATCTCACAGCAGAATAGAATATTCCCAGCCAGGAAAGGGAAGGAATACATAGGAATACAGAGGAAAAAAAAGACAAACCAGGAGACCTATTGGTCTATATTGAGGGTATCTGCTGAACTACATTTAACTACATGTAGATAACAGTTGGAAAAGTATACCAAAGTATATATATATTTCTATATATATATATATATATATATATAAATATATATATATATATATATATATATATATATATATATATATATATATATATATAATATATATATATATATATATAAAATATATATATATATATATATATATATATATATATATATATATATTTTATTTTATATATTTATATATATTTAAATATATATATTTATATATACTTATATTTATCAGGGTGGCAAGACACTCGTCTTCTTGGGTTCTTTATATTTATGCGCGTGCAAAGTTTTCGCCAACACACTTGGCATCATCAGGGTAAAATTTTTTATAAATTAATATACTAAAAATTGTTAAAGTAAACATCAAAAAAATCTAAAGTAATAAAAAATCCTATATTTTTAAAAAAGCTAAAAACACAATTTATACTTGGGCAAATTTCCGGGGAAAACTAAGGCAAACTAAATTTGGTCCCCCGCTCAAAAAAGTATTCCTCGAATCGCCCCTCCGCTCGAAAAGTTTCGCTCGAATCGTCTCTCTCTCTCTCTCTCCCCTCTCCCCTTTCTCTTTTCTCCCCCCCTTCTCTCTCTCTCTCTCTCTTCTCTCTCTCTCTCCTCTCTCTCTCTCTCTCCCCCTCTCTCTCTCTCTCTCCTCCTTCTCTCTCTC
Organism: Chionoecetes opilio; assembly: GCA_016584305.1. Taxonomy (NCBI): domain Eukaryota; kingdom Metazoa; phylum Arthropoda; class Malacostraca; order Decapoda; family Majidae; genus Chionoecetes; species Chionoecetes opilio. The sequence continues at coordinate 243,391 of JACEEZ010008770.1, read as the reverse complement.
TCTCTCTCTTCCTCTCTCTCTCTCTCTCTCTCTCCCCTCTCTCCCCTCTCTTTTCTCTCTTTTTCCCCTCCTCTCTCTCCCCTCTCCTCTCTCTCTCCCCTTTCTCTCTCTCTCCCCTCTCTCTCTTTTTTTTAAACATCATATCATGAAGCCCAAAGTGCACTGTCGTGGCTACCTATTTTAAAGGCAATGTACACATAAATATAAAGACCAAAAAAATAAAAAAAACATTATATACATTTATGCATCCTGTGTTTTTAAAGGCAGTTCTGTCCTAGTGTCACAGTTCACTAGCCTCCGGGTGGGTTTCGACGTCTCCCCGATTGGCGCCAACTTTCACTTTCCTCTCTCTCCTCTCTCCTCTCCTCTCTCCCTTTTTCTCTCTCTCTCCCCTCTCTTCTCTCTCTCTTTTCCCCCACGCCTTTCTCTCTATCCTCTCTCTTTCCTCCCATGGGGCTACTTTCTCCCCTCTGCTCCAATTGACCCCCTTCCCCCTTTTCCCCACAATTTTCTCTCCCTTCCCTAGCTTATCTTTACCTCCTGCGCCTTCCTCCTTCCCTCTCTCCTAGCATGTAATATCTCGGTCGTTTCTTTTTAGGTCTTCTTTACCGCTGCTTGGGTTTGCAATGTGAAAGGTAGCAGTGACACTCTCTCCCCTTCCTCTCTCTCTTCCTCTCTCCCTTCTCTTCTCTCTCTCTCTCTTCTCTCTCTCTCTCTTCCCTCTCTCCTTCTCTCTCTCTCATCCCCTCTCCTCTTTTCTCTCTCCCCCTCTCTCGCTCTCTCCCCCCAATTTTCCCCCTCTCTCTCTCCCTCTCTCTCCTCTCTCTCTCTCTCTCTCTCTCTTTTATTTCCTGTTCTCTCTGATCTAACCTATCTCCCCTCTTTTCAGATTTTATTAGTTTTTTCAATCCTCCTCCTCCTCCTCCTCCTCCTTCACACACACAAACCCTCATGTACAGTCAAATCTGTCCTTTTCGCAATCTCTCTTCCTCTCGAGGCACGTGTGTTGTTTCGCGACAGAATTCGAGATAAAAAATGCACCTGAACCTTTTTAGCTGACTGCCACACACCGGTCTTTCGGGTCATGGTTTTTTTCGGTTAGCATGTACCGTCAGGGTTTACTTTTTTTTTGTATAGATGTGGTGTGTGTGTTTGTGTGTTGTGTGTGTTGTTGTGTTGTTTTGGGTGTGGGGTTTTGTGGTGAATCATATGTATTTATTTGTCGTAAAGAGACTATCGTTAGCTGTGTTGATAGGGGGAACGATCAAGACTATGGGGTTCTGTTTGATAGGGGAAACGATAAAGAGACTATCGTTAGCTGTTTGATAGGGGGAACGTAAAGAGACTATCGTTCGTGTTGAAGGGGGAGATCAGAGACTTCGTTAGCTGTGTTGATAGCGGAACATCAGAGCTATCGTTAGCTGTGTTATAGCGGGAACGATCAAGGACTATCGTTACTGTGTTGTGGGGGAATGATAAAGAGACTATCGTTAGCTGTTTGATAGCGGGAACGATCAAGAGACATCGTTAGCTGGTTGATAGGGGGAAACGTAAAGAACTATCGTTAGCTTTTTGATAGGGGGAACGATAAAGAGACTATCGTTAGCTGTTTTAAGCGGGAATGTCAAGAGACTATCTTTGCTGTGTTGATAGGGGGGAACGATCAAGAGACTATCTTTTAGCTGTGTTGATAGGGGGAACGATAAGAGACTATGTTAGCTGTGTTGATAGGGGGAACGATCAAGGACTATCGTTAGCTGTGTTTGATAGGGGGAATATAAAGAGACTACGTTAGCTGTGTTGATAGGGGGAACGATCAAGAACTACGTTACTGTTTTTTGATAGCGGGAACGATCAAAGACTATCGTTAGCTGTTTGAAGCGGGAACGATCAAGAGACTATCGTTAGCTTTTTTTTGTGCGGGAACGATCAGAGACTATCGTTATGTTTTGATAGGGGGAACATCAAGAGACATCTTTTCGTGTTGATAGGGGGAACATCAAGAGACATCTTTTAGCTGTGTTGAAGCGGGAACGATCAGAGACTATCTTACTGTGTTTTAGGGGGAACGATAAAGAGCATCGTTACTGTGTTGATAGCGGGAACGATCAAGGGGCTACGTTAGCGGTTTTTTAAGGGGAACGATAAAGAGCTATCGTTGCTGTTTTGATAGCGGAACGATCAAGGACTATCGTTAGCTGTGTTGATATGGGAACGATCAAGAACATCGTTAGCTTTTTTGATAGCGGAACGATCAAGACTATCGTTACTTTTTGACAGCGGGAACGATCAAGAGGCTATCTTTTAGCTGGTTATAGAGGGAACGATCAAGAGACTATCGTTAGCTGTTTCAGCGGGAACGATAAAGAGATATCTTAGCTGTGTTGATAGCGGAACGATCAAGAGACTATCTTTAGCTTGTTTAGCGGAACGATCAAGAGACTATCGTTAGCTGTTTTTAAGAAGGGGCACAAGAGACTATCGTTAGCTGTGTTGATAGGGGGAATGATCAAGAACTATCGTTAGCTGTTTGATAGGGGGAACGTCAGAGACTATCGTTAGCTGTGTTGATAGCGGGAACGTAAAGAGACTATCGTTAGCTGTGTTGATAGGGGGAACGTAAAGAGACTACGTTAGCTGTGTTTAGCGGAATGATAAAGAACTATCGTTAGCTGTGTGTAGCGGGAACGACAAGAGCTATCGTTAGCTGTTTTTGATAGCGGGAACGATCAAAACTACCCGTTACTGTGTTGATGGGGAACATCAAGAGCTATCGTTAGCTGTGTTGATAGCGGGAACGATCAAGAATCGTTAGCTTTTTGTAGGGGGGAACGATCAAAAACTATCGTTAGCTGTGTTGTAGCGGGAAGATAAGAGATTCGTTACTGTGTTGATAGGGGGAAACGTAAGAGACTATCGTTACTGTGTTGATAGCGGAACGATCAGGGGCCCCCCCTATCGTTAGCTGTGTTGATGCGGAAAAACGATCAAAGACTACGTTAGCTGTGTTGATAGCGGGAAACGATCAAGAGACTATCGTTAGCTGTGTTGATACGGAACGATAAAGAGACTATCGTTAGCTGTGTTGACGGGGGAATGATCAAGAGCTATCGTTACTGTTTTATAGGGGGAATGATCAAGAACTATCGTTAGCTTGTTGATAGGGGAAAACGTAAAGAGACTATCGTTAGTGTGTTACGGGGGAAGATCAAGAGACTACGTTACTGTTTTTATGCGGAAACGATAAAGAGACTATCGTTACTGTGATGACAGGGGGAGCGATCAAGAGGCTATCGTTGCTGTGTTGATAGGGGGAACGATCAGAGACTATCGTTAGCTTGTTGATAGGGGGAAATGTCAAAGACTATCTTGCTGTGTTGATAGGGGGAAACGTAAAGAGACTATCTTGCTGGTTGATAGCGGGAACATCAGAGACTATCGTTAGCTGGGTTGAACGGGAACATAAGAACTATCTTTAGTTGTGTTGATAGCGGAACGATCAAGAGGCTATCTTTTACTTTTTGATAGCGGGAACATCAAGACTATCGTTAGCTGTTTTTTGACAGCGGGAACGATAAAAGAGACTATCGTTAGCTGTGTTGATAGGGGGAATGATCAAGAACTATCGTTGCTGTTTGATAGGGGGAACGATAGAGACTACTTTTACTGTTTGATAGGGGGAACGATCAAGAGACTAGTTTAGCTTTGGTTGATACGGGAACGTAAAGAGACTTCTTACTGTGTTGATAGGGGGGAAACGAAAAAGAGACTATCGTTAGCTGTGTTGATAGCGGAACGATAAAGAGACTATCGTTACTGTGTTTATAGCGGAATGATCAAGAACTATCGTTAGCTGTGTTGATAGCGGGAACGATAAAAGAGGCTATCGTTACTGTGTTGATAGCGGAATGATCAGAACTATCGTTAGCTGTTTTTTATAGCGGGAACGATCAAGAGATTTCTTTACTGTTTTATAGGGGGAACGTCAAGAGGCTATCGTTACTGTGTTGATAGGGGAAAATGATAAAGAGCCCTATCGTTACTGTGTTGTAGCGGGAACGATCAAGAGCTATCGTTAGCTGTGTTGATAGCGGGAACATCAAAACTATCGTTAGCTGTGTTGATAGCGGGAACGATCAAGAGACTATCGTTAGCTGTGTTGATAGCGGGAACGATCAAGAGACTATCGTTAGCTGTGTTGATAGCGGGAACGATCAAGAGACTATCGTTAGCTGTGTTGATAGCGGGAACGATCAAGAGACTATCGTTAGCTGTGTTGATAGCGGGAATGATCAAGAGACTATCGTTAGCGTGTTGATAGCTGGAACGATTACTCCAATATTTATCACACACTTCCCTAATCAACTCCGTCCTTGCATTAAGAACAATGACGATGAAAAGAGCGAGGGAATACATGCATGGTGTCATTAATATCGCTAATGCTATGCACTGATTTATGTGGCCTGAACAAAAACGAGTAATGTCATGATTATTTTCTAATCATAATGAATACATCATCTCCCTTGCCTACTTTCCTTGTGTGAGTGTGTATATACTTACATACACACATGCATACCTACTTGATAAGATAAAAGAAGTGTATCTAACTTATAAAGCATAAAACGTCGCATTTAACTAACTTAACCCCTTGAGACCCAGAACGTAATTTCCATTGTAATTTGACTACCATTAGACAATTTTTAGTGAATATAAGCATTTTTTTAATCGATATGACCTGTTTGGTATCCTTGTCGACTAACTAATTTGGTATATTAAGTGACTTTTCTAAATTTTATTGCTCGACAATATATAATGTTTTTATTGCAAAGGAAATATCTGGGTGTGAATAGGTTAATCCCTTATACGAATATTATTATACACACTTTTAACGTCCTAGAGAAAAAAGAAAATGGAGCCCTGCCCACTATCTCCACCACACACTTATTTCTGTATAAAACATTGAAACTTTGCGAAACCTTAAAAAACAGAAACTCGGATCAACCTCACTAACATTATATAACAAATGAATCAGTCACACTATAGTCATTCCACAGCCCCAGAATTATGAATGTTAACCCTACTCACCAAGGGAACAGTTATAAACAAAACTACTCCAACAAACCAGTAAATCTTGTTCACCGATAGGTATAGGGTCACACACACACACACACACACACACACACACACATATACACACACACACACACACACACACACACACACACACACACACACACACACACACACACACACACACACACACACACAGAGGCAGGCCAACGTAACTGTAACGCGAGAAATTACATTAATAGGGGAAGAGATGAAATAACACATAATTATCAATAAGCTAACGAGGAATTTTCCTCCACGCCTCATTCCTGAATCACTGGTTAGGCTTATATTTTAAGCCAGTGGTAGTTGACCACGTATCGAAACGAAGTGAGAAGGGGAGCTGAACGTCAGGTTAGCATTTAGTAGCAGACGGACTCCCAGTGGGTAAGCCCACTGGGAGGTGACCTTATCCTCCTTTGTAAAGGTATGTTATAAAATATTTGTTAGCTAGAGATGTAGGTGTGATTTATTGGTGGTTTATGTCTACATAAGGACTAATGGAATTTGTTATCCAGGGTCCCAAGGCAGGAGTGGATATGGAGGTGATGGCGGCGCCAGCTCTGTTGGCTGGTCACCGAGTAGCAGGAATAGAGTGGGAAGTGAGGGCGGCAGCCCTGTTGCGGCTGTCATAGTGGCGGTGTCCTACCCGTGGCGCGGTGTGAGACAGCCACACACTCACGGCTCCCCCAACATGACTCTCGTGTTCTTATCGCCCAGAGATAAGTGAGGCGGATAAAGGAGAGATATTGTGGCGGAGAGTGTAGGATTAAGTCTGTTTCCCATTAGAATAGGATGACGTATGTTTATTAAGTAGTTTGTTTCACATTCGAATAGGATGAAATATGTTTATTAAGTAAGATGTTAGGTTAAGAAGTGTGCGTATCGTTAGGGGATATGATTTATTAGAATTAAGGCAACTTGTGAATGTACACCAGTTGGGAAGTGAGACAGTAAAGAGTTGAATATATTATAATTAGAAATATATTAACGAGTTGTCATTCAGTTTCCAACTTACATATTTTCTTAAATCTTTTGTTTTTGTTCATTCATATAGTTTTTCCCACTTAATGTGGGTGGTGGCAGCGGAGTAACCAGGACTGTAGAGTACACTCCCAAGGTGGGCACTACATAATGGTAACAAAGGTGTAGATGGTCAAAATGACCACTACATAACGTAAAAGCCACTGCCGCTGCTATCGTTTGTTTGATAGCTGGTTAATGTTACTGTTCCTTGGCCTCGATACATAGCCTTGTCTGTTGTCATTCCTGTGTGTGTGTGTGTGTGTGTGTGTGTGTGTGTGTGTGTGTTTGTGTGTGTGTTTGTGTGTGTGTTTGTGTGTGTGTTTGTGTGTGTGTTTGTGTGTGTGTTTGTGTGTGTGTTTGTGTGTGTGTTTGTGTGTGTGTTTGTGTGTATGTGTGTGTGTGTGTGTGTGTGTGTGTGAGGTAATATGAGGTTATGCAGAGGGGGAGGCGGTGGCCAAGTGGTTAGCGTCTTGGAGTGCTGAACTCAATGTCCCGAGTTCGAATCCTGCCGGGGGCAACTCTTTCAAGAGCCTGGTAGGGGAGCAGGAGCAGAAGGTCCCAAGTTCAAGTCTCACCAAGGAGCAACTGTCAAAGCCATCATCGAGTGACCGAAGCATCCCACATGCAGCGTATACCTGTCTGCCGATTGCGAGTGTGACGGTGGACTCTAGGGGCTGCATGCGCCTAACATGGAGATCATGAACATCATAGAAATTGAGATCTTCACCTGAGACCACAGGTGCCACTATAAAAATCCAGCCAGCGCCACCAACGGGCGAGTTCGACCAACATCAAGACTCTCCATATGCCTACAGGCGCTATAGGCTACAACTTAAAAAAAAAAAAAAAATAATACAATATCTTATAAAGCATGTAGTAGTTCCGCTTTTACTTTCTATTAAATATCCTGCACGTAGTTTTCAGCGTTTAGCGTCACCAGCCAGGCGAGGGAGCGTCAAAATGTATAGAGAGACAAAAGTTATATGAGAACGTGACTCAAAAATATATACTTACATAAATCAATTATGTAAAAATTAGGTGATGTGATCGGTTCGGTTTGTTTGTTTGTACAATAGTTGTACAAGAACAAAATAGTCGTATTGTTATGCGGGAATAAGTTCATATAAGTTGATAGATAGATACAGGGGCGCACTAAGCATTTTTTACGGGAAAGGCCAAATATTTATTTTTCGCCAGCCAGTACAGTCCCCGACAGATATCTCGCTAGTCGCTGTCGGGGACATTTTCCGCCATCAGCTGATTCCTTTTTCAAGCTTTTTTCCTTATTTCTGCTTCTGAAAAAATAGTTTTGATAGTGTTAAGGTGCTTGTCCAAGGCATTACGTGAAGCATAAGCGCGACCAAATCAAGGTATAGTAATAGTGTAATAGATAGTAGTAGATAGTAGATTAGTAGTAATAGGGTCATACAGGCTGATAGATAGATCAATGTATAATATAGTGTTGCAGTAATAGGGTCATACAGGTTGATAGATAGATCAGTGTATAATATAGTGTTGCAGTAATAGGGTCATACAGGTTGATAGATAGATCAATGTATAATATAATGTTGCAGTAATAAGGTCATACAGGTTGATAGATAGATCAGTGTATAATATAGTGTTGCAGTAATAGGGTCATACAGGTTGATAGATAGATCAATGTATAATATAATGTTGCAGTAATAAGGTCATACAGGTTGATAGATAGATCAGTGTATAATATAGTGTTGCAGTAATAGGGTCATACAGGTTGATAGATTGATCAGGGTATAATGATAAACTACTGAAAAAGCTGAACACCCTTCAGATACGGTAATTCACGGTAAATAGTTTCCCTCCAGTTATTTAACAAGCAATTTGTGGTAAGTTAAGTAATGAACCGGGACACAAATGAGGCAGTAAGACCGACGCTACGGTACAATTAGACATCTGCTTGTTGAGGTAGTCTGGGCGCGTGTCCGCATAGTTCAGTGCAATGGTTGGCTTGACTTCGCCGCAACACAGGCTGGCAACATTCATTCAATGACGTGTTATAGCAAGTAAGTACTTTTGGCAAGTGTACTCTTGATCATCTAACTCGAAAGTGTTGTTGTTGTTTTCTATGAAGTCCATCGCCGCGGCCCCACATATACTTGCCCCGCGTGTTCAGGCCTTTGTGTAGCCGCGTCGGGCAGCCATCGCCTGCATGTCATTAGTGCAGTGGCTACTATAGTGTTGTTGACGGTATATTAATTTCCAAAGATGTTGTTACAGCAAAGTGCGAATATTGTAATTTTTCGTGAAATTACTTTAGTCTTATGGTCGGCCATCATGGTGTTTCATGTCTTATCAGCAGCACGAGAAGCTTTCTGGTCGCCTTCCCCGCTGACTGTAATGCGCATGCGCCAGTTCTCCCCACACTGGTCCAACCTGGTCTTGCTCGCTGGCCTGGCCCAGTGTAGCCCGTTCCAGCCCGGTCCAATCCGCCTCGCGAAAACAGTGGCCGCCGGGGTCTAGTCCAGTCCAGACCGGGCCAGAGCGGTCGCGAAAACGCGCTACTAGTTGTATTTTAACAGGGCCTGAGCTACACTCGTATGGCCCCGTCTCCATATCTACATTTAATTTTTGCTTCCTTAGTGCTTAGTGTTGGGAGAAGCCACCACCCCGGGAGGCGGGTCACAACCCCCCGCTAACACCCGGTAGACTATACCCATTCACTGCTGGGTGGACAGGGGCTCGGGTTTTAAGGGGACCACCCATCTTTCTCCGCTCCGCCCGAGGATCGAGCTCGGGTGTGTGTGTATGTGTTGTGTGTGTGTGTGTGTGTGTGTGTGTGTGTGTGTGTTGTGTTTGTGTGTGTGTGTGTGTCTAATGCTCCATAGAGGCGTATCCCACAGGGCGTGTTGCTGTCACAGAGTTTAAAAGAGAAGAATTTTCTAATTTAAACTGAGGAATCGGCTGTTGTGGTAGCTTTTGTTGTTCTTGTAGTTGTTGTTGTTGTTGTTGTTGTTGTTGTTGTGGTTGTTGTTGTTGTTGTTGTTGTTGTTGTTGTTGTTGTTGTTGTTGTTGTTGTGTTGTTGTTGTTGTTGTTGTTGTTGTTGTTGTTGTTGTTGTTGTTGTTGTTGTTGTTGATCGTGGTGTTCATGTTCGTGTCCTAGTGTAGTGTACTTGTATTTGCGTTCACTGACGGCATCGGCGAGGGGCAGGAACACCCAGATGCACGTCGCCAGGAGCTGAAGGCCCGCCAGGAAGTACAAACCGTTGGTGCTGCTCTGCGACGCGTCAATAATCACACCTGATAGATAAGACCACGTAATATTTAAGGGTGAGATACGAGCACTTTTACGTGAATATGGCAACAGAGGGAGTCCTACCGTGCTATCTTGAGGCCTGACAAACTGCTTTACTGAGAGAGAGAGAGAGAGAGAGAGAGAGAGAGAGAGAGAGAGAGAGAGAGAGAGAGAGAGAGAGAGAGAGAGAGAGAGAGAGAGAGAGAGAGAGAGAGAGAGAGAGAGAGAGAGAGAGAGAGAGAGAGAGAGAGAGAGAGAGAGAGAGAGAGAGAGAGAGAGAGAGAGAGAGAGAGAGAGAGAGTATTCCACAGATTCCACCGAATTAAACACGCCACCTTTTGGATTCTTTTTTGACTGACTATCAGGGCATTTTTTAAGCAAATCGTACTGGGCGACATTCATTGGATATCACACATTTAGCACACACGGACATGATGAGCCATTGCATCCAGGAGGGTGTTTATAAATATATATCTTGTCGCCTAGTAGCTTAAAAATGTTCTTACTGGGCGACAGTTTTTCATCACTGGGAGACATTTTGGTCGCCCAGTTGTAATGTTAAAAAATGCACTACTGACTGGGTTTTTTTCGAGGGTTTGGGGGGACGAAAACACGTGAGAATAAAAAAGAAGAAGCAGTATATACAAGTGATGGCAGCTTCCTGTACCTATGAGTATCTCTGAGTATGTAGTACCTAACCTAAGCTGACCTAAGTTGACCTAACCTAACCAGTAGGCCTACCTATGAGAGGGCCGAGGGTGAGGTGAAACAGGGTGCTGAGAATGCCACACACGCCGAGCACGGGAAGCAGCAAGTCTGTGCCCATTATCTCGATGATGATCAAGGTGTTCAGAGCAAAGGTGACGCCGAAGCCAAAGCCCCACACAGCCAGGCACAGCGTCCGCCACTGCAGGTTGCCCTCAATGCTAAATGCTGGTGATGGGGAGGGTATCACACGTGCATTGTTAGTAACTTAGTAGTGTTATCGCTGCTATTAATACTATGATTACTGCAATTACTTCAACGTTAGAGAGATACTATAATAGTACTACCAGAGCCTTCAAACTGAGGAGACCATCATAGAAAACGGACCCTCACCTATAACATCACAGGTGTCACTATAAAAATCCAGCCTGCGCCAACCAACGGACGGAGGGCCAACCATCACGTCTCTCCATAGGATAAAATAGCCTACTGGCGCTATAGGTTTCAATGTAAAAAAAAAAAAAAAAAAAAAAAAAGCCCACTTCGCCACACGGAGGTATAAAAGGTAATGACAGGCACCCCTACCTGCTATTGCCCCAACCTCATCTCGGTGGGGCAGCAAGCGACTTTAATCTATCGCGGCCAGGAGTCAACAAATATAATCAATTTAGACAAATTGTATAACAGTATACAAATTGTATTAATTGATTATATATATGATTATACATGTATTTATGTATGTTAGAGAGAAAGATACAATGAAAAGGGTGTAAGGAACAGTCACTGATCGATAGCTTTTGATTGCCTCTTGTGGGAGCATTAATGAGTGTGTTACATAAGAACATAAGAACATAAGAAAATAAGGAAGCTACACTACAAGAGGCCGCGAGACCTACACGTGGTAGTTCCTGTAAGTAATTCCTCTGGTAGTGTCATTTCCCATCAAAACAAGAAACTCCTTCATATTTCATACTTGCACAGCACGTATAATATAATACGTATAATGCTTGCATAATACGTATCAATACTTCAACTGCTAGTTAATTAATTAAGGAACGCTGACAGCTTACCTCGCGTTAGTGCTACGTACCAATCAGCGTGGCGGTGGAGAGCAGCGATCCCACAATGTAGAGAATGTGGCTCTTCTGCTTCAGCCAGATGGCACTCACGGCCAACACGACCCTGGCCATCAGGTTGGCGGCCGCGGAGAGCGTCATGCAATACGTGACCTCCTCCACGGAGTAGCCTTGGTCGCTCATCACGAAGGGCATCATAGTCCACGTGTTGAGGAAGATGCCCAGGTTAAAACACACTTGTAGGGCGAGGAGGACGGCGTGAGGGGACCTGAACACACGCAAGATGTCCACGGTCTTGGTGAGCACATTCTAAACAACTACGAATAACTAAAATAATGTACAAAAAAAATGTGCTTAAATAATGTACTAAAATAATGTAGGCTACTAAAAAATATACTCAAATAATGTACTAAAAAATGTGCTTATATAACACTGGGGAACAATTTGAAGAAAAAAAAATTGTTGAGTTAGATTTTTGAGCTTATTTAGACTAAAATTGGCATGCTGATTCCAAATCTGTAGTCAGTTTTTTTTCTAGCACGTCAAGTTTTTTCTCCACAGCTTACCCTCCAGATAAGCAAAATTCCACTTGTGAGCTGTAGTAAAACTTGCCAGCTGATTACGATTTGACTCATCGAGAGCTATGTGGCAACTTGTTTGTGCAGTTACAATTGAGACAGTGCGGTGAGAGGTGTGTGCAGCTCCCAATAGGTCAGTACTATCAATATCTGCAAACAGAAAGCTAGGATAGTAGGAATTAGGAGGATTTGTTATGGCTTTTCTCTTAACCTTGTAACAACATACCATTGTAATTTCTATTTCGTTTTATGCTGTTTTTTTTTTGTTTTCAAAGCTTGTAACTATTCCAGCTTAGTGTTTTATTTACATAGGTATATATTTCTTTTGTTTCAGATCATGTCTGCTCCTGCTACGTCTCGTCGTAAATGCCTAAACAACCCTGACTCCTTCTGCTATATATGTGGTAGTTTCACCATTCCAAGTCAGAGGGCAAGCATCAGCGTATTTGTCAAACAAGCATATTTCGCATATTTTAAAGTGAAACTCGGTGATCAAGACAAGCTATGGGCCCCTTACAAAGTGTGCAAGCAGTGTGTCGAGAGATTACGGATGTGGACCAAAGAGTTTACGTGAAGAGTTGGCATTTGGTATCCCCATGGTTTGGCGAGAGCAAAAAGATCATTCCACAGACTGTTACTTATGTTTAGTGAAAACATTAGGATTTAACAAGAAAAATAAAAGTAAAATAGAATATCCTAGTCTATCGTCAGCTATAAGACCAATGCCTCATTCAGCTGAAATTCCAGTGCCAGTTTTCGAACAACTACCTCCTCTAGAAGATCTGAGTGATGTTGAAGAACGCAGTGACAGCAATGATGCAGATTTTGACATTCACGAGGATTCAGTTCGTAGGGGATTTGATCAGCACGAGTTGAATGATTTAGCACGTGATGTGGGCCTATCCAAAAAAGCTTCAGAAATACTAGCTAGCATCAAGACTGAACGAGAAAAACATACTTGAACAAGGAGTGAAGGTATCATACTTTCCAACCAGAGAAAGTACATTTCTGCAGTACTTTCGAAGTGCCAGCGGTTTTGTGTTTTGCCATAACATTCCTGGTTTACTGAAGGAATTAGGGCTTTCAATCTACAATCCAAATGAATGGCGATTGTTTATTGATAGCTCAAAGCGGAGCTTGAAGTGTGTCCTTCTACACAATGGCAATTTGTTTGGCGCAGTCCCTATTGGGCATTCGGTCTGTCTTCGTGAAGAATATGGAGATGTAAAGAGAGTCATTGAGTTATTGCAATATGACAAACACAATTGGATCATCTGTGTTGACCTTAAAATGGTGTCCTTCCTTCTTGGTCAACAACGTGGATACACAAAGTATCCCTGCTTTCTCTGTATGTGGGATAGCAGAGCTCGAGAGAAGCATTAGGTTCAGACGAATTGGCCTCCGAGATCTGATCTTAAACCTGGAGATCCTAACATTGTACATGAGCCACTTGTTGACAGGAAGAAAATAATATTCCCACCTCTGCACATAAAACTAGGTCTCATGAAACAATTTGTAAAAGCATTGTCAACTGATGGCGACTGTTTGAAGTACATCATCTTGGCATTTCCTGGACTGTCAATTGAAAAAATCAAGGCCGGTGTGTTTGATGGTCCACAAATTGGACAGCTCATCAAAGATGAACATTTCAAACGGTACTATGTCAGACCTTGAAAAGAATGCTTGGCTATCATTCAAAGACGTCGTCAAGAACTTTCTTGGAAATACACGTGCAAATAATTACCCAGAAATTGTTCAGAAACTATTGGAGAGCTACAAAGCGCTTGGTTGCAACATGAGTATTAAAGTACATCTTTTGCATAGCCATCTTGCCAACTTTCCGGAAAATCTTGGTGCTGCTAGCGACGAGCAAGGTGAACGATTTCACCAAGATTTGAAGGTTATGGAAGAACGTTACCAGGGTAGATGGGATGTGCATATGATGGCTGACTATTGTTGGAGCATCAAACGCGATAGTCCTCAAGTTGAACACTCCAGACAAAGCTACAAACGTAAATTTTTACCTTAACCTGCACACAATTATAGCCTTATCCTTTCTAAAAACATGATAATGTTAAATAAACATTCTATTCATGCCTATTTCTTTCATTTTTCATTGTATGTTAACATTTGCAACTTTTTATAAAATAAGCACTGTTACTGTTATGTACAGTATTTTTCATATTTTCTAAGAAAACGAAAATCCTACAGTTCAAAAACTTGACGTGATAGAGAAAAACTGAGATCAGTTTTGGATTCAGCACCCAAAAATTACTTAATAACAAGTGTCAGACCTAACTCAACTAAAATTTGTTCCCCAGTGTAATGTACTAAAAAATTTCCTTAAATAATGTACTAAAAAATGTCCTTAAATAATGTACTAAAAAATGTGCTTAAATAATGTACTAAAAAATGTGCTTAAATAATGTACTAAAAAATGTGCCTAAATAATGTACTAAAAAATGTGCTTAAATAATGTACTAAAATAATGTAGGCTACTAAAATTGTACTAAACATGTACGAAAGTAATGTACACAAATAATGTACTAAAATAATATACTAAAATATGTTTAAAATAATGTACTAAAATAATATACTAACAAAATGTAGTAAAATAATGTACTAAAAAATGTACCGACCTGAACAGACGGAAGATGTCCCGAGTCTTGGTGAGGACATTGCGCAGACTAGCACGGGCGGTTCTTGCCTTGCCGGAGGAGGGGGAGGAGGCCTTGCCATGATCCCTGTCGCCGTCAAACTGGGCGTACGGGCGACTCGTGTGCCATTGTAGCGGGTGGAAGACCATCGCAGCGAGGCAGATATGTAAGTTCAGGGCAGCCAGGATGAGAGCTGTGCCTCGGAAGGAATACTCGTCGTTGAGGTAGGCTGTGAGGGGCGCCGACATGAGGAGGCCGATGCCCGAGCCCGAGGTGACGATGCTGTTGGTGAGGCCAGGGTACTCGGGGCTGTAGCACACGGCCACGTGCACCGAGGTGAACACGGTCACACGGAACATCAAGCCTGCGAACACGAGGGCCTTTTTTTTCTTCTTTTTTTTTACATCACAAAGGACTGGCCAAGGTAAAAAAAAAAAAAAAAGTAACAAAAATCCCGCTTAGTTGCCTGTCCCTATAAAGGAGACATGAAGAGAATATAACTTGCTGACAGGTGCAAGTGTGTGTGTGTGTGTGTGTGTGTGTGTGTGTGTGTGTGTGTGTGTGTGTGTGTGTGTGTGTGTGTGTGTGTGTGTGTGTGGGTGTGTGTGTGTGTGTGTGGGTGTGTGTGTGTGTGTGTGTGTGTGTGTGTGTGTGTGTGTGTGTGTGTGTGTGTGTGTGTGTGTGTGTGTGTGTGTGTGTGTGTGTGTGTGTGTGGGTGTGGGTGTGTGTGTGTGTAACAAGGAAATATAGCCCTAGTTCCAAGGTAGTTTTTTTTATGCTTGTTTTGATAGCTTTCATTTTTCAATTTCCCCTCATAACTAAGGTTACACATCCCCTGTATCATTTTGGTCATCAATCTCTGCACTGATGCAATGCTATATCCATCCTGTAATACGGAGACCAAAACTGTTCCGCATAGTCTAGGTGAGGTCTGACTAGAGCTAAATACACCTCTAGAATAACCTCAACGCTTCTACTTTTAACAAAACTACACCTGTGAATCCTGAAACCCGTTTACTCACACCTAAAACACGGAGTATTATGAAGCTTTGGATGCAATATAGGCTACATATCACTGTACTCATATTCTTTTTGCTGAGAAATGCACCTTAAATTAAATTTATGGCTATTTTTTGGCCAAAATATCACAACACGGCGGAACGCTCTGTGATTGGTTGTGACGTAGTAGGCGCAGACTCAGATCTCGCCTGATCAGCTGATCGACTTGTTTTGGTTCAGCAGACCGCAGTACCTATCCATTCAACATGTCCCAGACAAAAAGAACATATTATGCTTGTTTTGTGCCAATGTGCAAAAACACCACAATTAAAACTCCAGAAAATGTGTTCATAACTATGCCTAAAGACAAGAGAAAGAGGAAACAGTGGTGGATGCCTGCAAGGCGTGATTTCTCGATGAAGGAAAATTCATATTATTGCTGTGAAGACCATTTTGATGTATTATTAATGTATGTACTACTTGTGCGTGGATAAGTAACTTGCAAATGATATGTAGCTGTGGGGCCTTTAGCTGAGCTGTGATAAGTTGCGGGAGTGGTATGCAGTATGCAAGGCTTTTGAGGTAGGGATGAGACAGGCTGGATTTTTCATGTTATGTATGCAACACGCAGTGAGTTAGGTAAAATTATAGAGTCCTTTCCCGCCCTTATTAGAGTGTTTTTTCCTCCAGACTTTCACAGATCCCTTCAGATACCTCTAAACTGTAATTATAAAGTGTGGGGGAGATGCCCCCTTCACCCCCCTCCCCTCCTTAACGACCCCCCTGGACCCCTCAAAAATATAATATGTTTAATATTACTAATCTAACCTCACTATAACCTAGCCTAACCTAATCTCACTAATAACTTCATAGCGAGACCCCCCCAAAAAAAGAATTACTAACCTAACCTACCCTTGTAAAATTATAGTTATATTTTACTAACCTAACTAACTTTACTAACTTGCATTACCCCTACTACCGCAAGATGACCAGTAATCCTCCTTCAAGTGATGTAGTAGGTATTCACCGTGTTTGTGAATATGTAAGTTGTAGTTTATAAGGAAAAAGTGGATAGACAGAAATAAGTGGCCCGTGACACCAGACAAGTGATGACTTCTGGGATCGGCATTCCTTATAGGGAGCTTAAATGAACCTGCAATGACAAGTACAGCTAGACAGATAGACGAACTCATAGAGGAACAGGTAGAAATGTATGGCTTTTTTCCCCCACATAAGCAAAACATACACCCTTCGTCACTCTACTCACCACTTCGTCACCACAACAAACTTTACTAACCATACATTTCTACCTGTTCCTCTATGAATTCGTCTATCTGTCTAGCTGTACATGACATTGCAGGTTCATTTAAGCTCCCTATAAGGAATGCCGATCCCAGAAGTCATCACTTGTCTGGTGTCACGGGCCACTTATCTCTGTCTATCCACTTTCTCATTATAAACTACAACTTACATATTCACAAACACGGTGAATACCTACTACATCACTTGAAGGAGGATTACTGGTCATCTTGCGGTAGTAGGGGTAATGCAAGTTGGTGTATTAGTAGGTAGTACATATAGTAGCGGCCGCTTCACAGCTGTTTTGCTCTGTTGTCTGCGCTGTTGACGTCACAACATGGCGCCAGTCGTTTTAGAGCGTATACATTTTCCTGTACTTAAATTGGCTGTATCATCAAAAATACTGTTCACATAGAAAAATCAACATCACTGCCCAACTATATGAGGCTTGAAGATTTCAAATCAATCGTTACCTCAAGTAGAGTAAACGGGTCCATTACCTCGATGGGCAATACATTATTGTTTCCTAGGACGGACATAAGAGCATACCCGCACACGCACATCTCGAACATCCACGCTGCATAATATTGATATAACTTCCCCCTTCCATCACACTGGCGGCGCAGTGACCATAACCTACTACCCTACGAAACGCAGACTGCAGGCATTATCACTTCCCCGCAAAATGAAGGTGTATACTTATGGACCCATGACCAGTGGCGGTCCTAGGCATGGGCGACATAGACCGGCAGCCAGGGGCCTTCAGCCTAGATGAGAAGGATACCAATATTGGAGTATGTTGACATCTCAGGTGTAGCGTGGGATGTTTTGAAGTATGGGGCCGTCTGCCGGTAGGGTACCCACTGGTTGCTGGTGTACACCCCAGAGGTACGACCTTAAAATGGGCCCTTTTTTCGGCCTAGCCCAAAAGAAATTGGGAGTACCAAGATAAAATACCACCCCTTTTTACATGATAAAGTACATTCCCCAGAGTGAAAATGACCAATGCCAGACAAATAGTCTGCTGATTTGGGTCTCCAGAGGGCCATAAAGTGGCCCCAAATTCTAGGCTAGCACAGAATTGAAGATACCAAATCGGAAACACTTTACTTTGAATGAGTATATTCCCCATAGTAGGAAATGACCCATGCCAGACAAATATTTCTCTGCAATGGTGCCGCCAGAAGCCCTTAAAGTGAGCCCCACGACCCCCGCCACTCAGCTAGGCTAGCACAAACATTGAAGATACCGAATGAAACCAACTTAGATTGAATATATACATTCCCCAGAGTAGGAAATGACCCATGCCAGACAAATATACCTCTGCAATGGTGCCGCCAGAAGCCCTTAAAGTGAGCCCCACGACCCCCGCCACTTATCTAGACTAGCACACACTGAAGATACCGCACATAAACAACTGCAAATTAACAAGTAGCTTTCCCTGAGTGTAAAATGGCAGATGCCAAACAAATTATTGAAAATAGCCATTGTCTTGCCCTTGCTCTCAACATTTAAATAATCCTTGCCTTGTCCTCAAATTAGGTCGGGCTCCGAACCCCGCGAAATACATGCCTAGACATGGCAAAACATGGAGAGCACCAGATAAATATTAGTAAGATGGTATGTAATAACTGGGAACCACAGTTTTCATCCGAAAAAATGGATTGACCAGAAATATGAACTTCCAACGAGACTTAAAACCTTCACAGAATTACTTTCACACGGTGACTAGTACTGAAATTATTTTAATTGTACATAATTAACAGAACAAGAGTAATGACACTGGAGACTACAAGGTATAGTAGTTATGTTTTAGGTTAAGTTTGGTTAGTTTGGATTAAATTAGCTTAGGTAAAGACTATATTAAGTTAAGCTAGTCAGGGTTATTTTTAATTTTTATTCAATAGGTTAGGCTATTTTTAGGCTGTTTCTTCACAATTCCACACAACTTCAATTCCTTAACAAAATTATGGCAGAATAAACTTTGAAAGGCTTTAACTTTCAGTAAACTCTCTGTTATCCATTTCTTCACAAAAAAAAATCACACATTTGGAACGAGGATAAAGAAACTGCATAGGAGAGATATAGCCTAGTCTCAATAGTTTCTGTGGCGGTCACCAAACGGAAAAGATCCCTCACTTTTAGCAAAACAAAATCGCTTGCTTTCAGATATTGTATCTATAATATGTTAAAGCATTATCCTATATAAAAATATTCAGAAATGAGATAGTAAGGGACAGGAAGCTTGCCACGCGAGGAATGTGCAAAATGAATGCCTGAAATTTCTATCGTTCAACTTTACTCTTATAAGTGACATTTGTTAAGTTGTATGATGCCGTGGCACATTTGGTATGTTAGGCATGTTTAACTTGTGGTTAATATGTCGAGAATAGTTAGCGCGTCTGCAAACATTATCCAATTTTTTGGTGTGTTACTAGTATGAGCTGCAAGACATATATTTGATTTTATTACTACCATTTACCTACTACCTTCATGTCTAACTGGGTGGGAACACAAAACTCTGGATTACCCTACCTTACTACCTAGGTCCTAATGTACCTAGTGTTCCAAGTGTGCCTACTGTATACCCAATGCTCAATCTCATTCTTTGTCGAGTTACTAGTATAGCACAATTACTAGTCTGGATATTTGCTACCAATTTTGTTTCATGGGTTATAATCACTTACACACAACCTCAAATCAGTTTAACATCACATTGTACGTATTTATATGTATTAGTCATGTGTAATGTTTGCATAGTTATGCCTATTCAGTTGTGAGTTGAATTGCGCTTATTTTTTTAAGACATTTTTTGCTGTTTAGTTTCGAGAATTTAGACATTTTGGTAACTTTTGTACCCCTGAAACCTATTACAAATAAGCATTTGAAACTGTATCTGGTGTTCAAAAACATGTCCAAGACCCATTTTGTAAGGACTTCTGGCGGCATCATTGCAGAGGAATATTTGTCTGGCATGGGTTATTTCCTACTCTGGGGAATGTACTCATTCAATCTAAGTTGGTTCCATTCGGTATCTTCAATGTTTGTGCTAGCCTAGATGAGTGGCTCGTGGGGCTCACTTTAAGGGCTTCTGGCGGCACCATTGCAGAGGAATATTTGTCTGGCATGGATCATTTCCTACTCTGGGGAATATACTCATTCATGTAAAAGTGGTTCCGATCGGTATCTTCAATATCTATGCTAGCTCGAAATTTTGGCTATTTTTGGCCCGTCTGGTACGGCCAAAACAGCGGCTATTTGTCTGGCATTGGTCATTTTACACTCTGGGGGACGTACTTGGCCATGTAAAGTTGGTTATATGTGGTACCTCCAATATCTATGATAGCCCGAAAAAAGGGCCACTTTAAAGACCCCCAGGGGTCACACGCAACCAGTGGTGCCCGGCAGACGGCCATTTCAAAACATTCCACGCTACACCTGAGATGTCACATACTCCAATATTGGTATCCTTCTCATCTAGGCTGAAGGCCCCTGGCTGCCGCTCTAACATGGGCAACCGCCCAGGGCGGCATCGTCGAGGGGGCGAATGGAGTGCCCCCCCCCGAAAGAAAAAATAAAATAATATAATAATTATGATGATATTAAATAGCAATAGTATATAATAGCTCTAGTAGTATATGTTATAAATAAATTCATGGTGGTGGACTGTGTATATAAAGATGCTTGTAACTAATGGCGGCAAGTGGAGCGCATCGCCGATCACCTGATTGTGCGCAGAGCTTTGGAGCAGCGGCGTGTCCGGCTTCCTGGAGTTGCTTGATTATTCTATAGATTAAAGCCGTGTTTTTTTCGTCTAAGCACTGTCTTGGATACGAAGAACGTTTTTTGTCGCAATTGAAAAAGGATTGGTTTCTGCGACAAAAACACAACATGCTTGGTAGGAGCCGAAATAATTATCAATGCAAAACATTGCAAGTATCACAAAGTAGTATAACACACATTTCAGCAAGTGTTATTGGATTGGGATTCGTAATCCAAGACGGTGCTTGGACGACAAAAACACGGCTTTAGTCTAATCTCTTAGTCTTAATTGACATAATTGGGGGATGTGCGGTGCCGAAACAAATGGATAAGAAAAAGTATAAGCCATCAGGTGCCCAGTTTAGGAAAATATGAAAAGAAGGAGGAAAAACAGGGAAGAGATAAAGGTATGCAGCATCAATGTCATCTCTCAGTATGTTATGTGATGCATGTAGTAAAATAGGCTAGTATACCGCAATGGTTTGTTAGCCTGTGTTGCTGTACTATTACACATAGGACGAAATTAGTCCGATTAGCATCTAGCATTGCATAATTCAAACAGTAATAGCATGCATGCATCATTGCAATTTGCAAGTGTGTGTAGCCTGCAACAAAACCATTACAACCTCTATAACCCATTACTGAATTGGCAGGTGACATCAATATGGTTTCCTTTGCTTGTAGTGACTACCCTTTGTTCTGAACCCAGCAAGGGAATTTTCCAATGTTGTAGGCTAACTTAAAAAACTTCTAAATCAGGGGCGCACCCAGGAATATCTTTTTTCGCCAGCAGTATAGCATACCCGCCAGATTTCTAGCTAGCCCCTGGATGGTAGATTTGCCCGCCATCAGCTGATTCCCTTTTTAGGCCTAATTTCTTATTTCAGCTACTGAAACAATAGTTTTGGTAGTGTTAGATATTTGTCCAAGGCATTACGTGAATAATTAGTGCGACCACTTGAAGGTAGGTGTTTACGGGCAGGTAACGTGGTGACATCGCTAGAACCAGAATTTTTTTAATTTGAAATGTGAATTTGATAGAAAATGATTTTTTTTGGATTACGTGAAGATCTGCCACCCCAATTTTACTACCGGAAGATCCGCCACCCCAGTCTTGCCAACCTTTTATCTACTTATTGACATGACAATACTCCATATTGACCAAAACTATCAGGGCCTAACTGGGGGGCGCCCCCCCTGACCCCCCCACTAGTTCACTAACCTAACCTGGACATTGGTTACGTAACCTAACCTAACTGGGTTATTAAACCACTCTCACCCCCATGAAGATCAGTCACCCTAAGTGTAGTTGGGGTGGTGGATCTTCATGTGATCCATTTTGTTTAACCGACTGTTAGTATATTCAGATTTCTTAAAAGGAGGGCAATTTCGGTGGAGGGGGCATAGCCCCCTTGACAAAGAGGGCTATGGGCGCCCTACCTGGGTGCGCCCCTTGTCTATATTATGCTAATATTTTGTATTATTTGTGATATGTTGAGTCTTGTGGGAATGTGGGATACCATGCTTTCAACTAGCCAAATATGCTGTATGGTTTCCTTCCTATTCTGAGAGTTGAGATATGTATTGTGCAATAGTGATTTTATTTTGCAAAAAATATATTCAGTCAGAATATTATTATTTCATTGAAAATTCAGGGGCACTTCTGACATATTTTGGAGCACCCTCTGGCACTACGTAGTCAGGATGAGGAGCCTTCTACAATTGTTATAATTCCTATCTATAGTAATTTGCTTCTCTATTTTATTTGCATGTATAAATTACAATTTTCTCTATTTGTTTGTTTTTGTTTTATGCTAGTATACATAACTTAAGTTTAATTTTCATTATTTTGGAATTTATGTTGTATATTTATGGTTCTATATATATATATTATTCATAATTGTTGCATTATTTGAGATGATGAGGATTTTATTTTTTTGTTGCTAATATATTGATTGAAAAATATTTAGGGCTAAATTTTGACCTTTTTTGTGTGTAACAGAGGAGGGAGGGAAGGGCGCGGGGCGCGCCGCTAGGGTTCGCCCAGGGCGCCACTAAAGCCAGGACCGCCACTGCCCATGACACTTTATAACGTCGGAAATTATCTACTAATTTACTACTTATAATGAGGGAACTAATGGTTAAG